>JAPXFY010000013.1:7750570-7763070 GCA_030674185.1 Monoplex corrugatus | reverse complement strand
GCATGCCATGTATGTACACCCTTTTTCACATAACGATGTCTGTGCTGGCTGGGCCCTGTCAGCCACATGTAGTGACTGCATCCTAAGAGATATCCTACATGTACACAGACAGCTGGCTGTGGGATCCCATTTCACAGAGTACCCACTGTTATAATGTATAGACGTTCGCAAACATTACCTGAAGTCTGCTGATATCAGTTTGGACACCTTGGATGAGGTGGCTACAAATCGCTGTATCTGGCAACAATCTGTACATGCAGGCATCGCCATGGCAGAGGAAAACTTAACTCATTCCGTACCACGTCATGAAATCCTCGTGACTCAGCTTTCACTCTCCGTGGACCGCGTCCAAGGATGTCGTGCCTTGAACCGCAGTTTCAGTTTCGAGTATATAAATAGAAAATGACCGTAATGCTGACATTAATCCATTTCCGGCAAGGAAGTATACTCTTGTCTTTTCCTTTCTGCGTTTACACGACGTTTGAAGCGGCAACAATGGCAAAAAACAGGCGTAATTTGAGTGTTTCTGAAGTCTCTCTCCTAACATTATTTGGTCAATAGTTCTTACAGTGACCTATTCTCTTGGTAGGAAGAGGGTTAACTCAACTGTGGTCTGACGGAAGAGAGATAAGGAAAACTGCGACAACGAACACCCAGTCACATCTATCAGCCCTCATGAAAATTGCAACAATGAACACCCAGTCACATCTATCAGCCCTCATGAAAACTGCGACAACGAACACCCAGTCACATCTATCAACCCTCATGAAAACTGCGACAACGAATACCCAGTCACACCTATCAGCCTTCATGAAAACTGTGGCAGCGAACACCCAGTCACGCCTATCAGCCTTCATGAAAACTGCGGTAGCGAACACCCAGTCACACCTATCAGCATTCAGGAAAACTGCGACAGGGAACACCCAGTCACATCTATCAGCCTTCATGAAAACTGCGGCAGGGAACACCCAGTCACACCTATCAGCCTTCATGAAAACTGCGGTAGTGAACACCCAGTCACACCTATCAGCCTTTATGAAAATGCAACAACGAACACCCAGTCACACCTATCAGCCTTTAAGAAAACTGCAACAGCGAACACCCAGTCACATCTATCAGCCTTCATGAAAACTGCAACAGTGAACACCCAGTCACACCTATCAGCCTTTATGAAAACTGTGGCAATGAACACCCAGTCACACATATCAGCTTTCATGAAAACTGCATCAGCGAACACCCATTTACACCTATCAGCCTTCATGAAAATTTGACAGTGAACACCCAGTCACACCTATCATCCTTCATGAAAACTGTGACAGGGAACACCCAGTCACACCTATCAGCCTTCATGAAAACTGCGGCAACGAACACCCACTCACATATATCAGCCTTCATGAAAACTACGTCAGCGAACACACCCAGTCACACCTATCAGCCTTCATGAAAACTGCATCAGCGAACACCCAGCCACACCTATCAGCCTTCATGGACGTCAGCTGTGCCAAGGCCTGCCATCATAACAACCTGTTCAGCCACAGCCGACCCTGTCCCACATCGACGTGAGTACTTGACAGGCTAATCCTTTGTCCAATGTGGCAGAGGGAACCAGTGTAGGTCGTGTGTCTGAGGCCTGTATAGATAAAACACAACAATATTAAAGTAAGTGTTTGTGAATAGGATAGTGAATAGTCAGGAAAATAAGGCAAGGTCGATATAAACTCAGTGAAGGATATTTGACAAAGAAATAGGTTGAAAAACACTTACTGAAATAATGTAAATAGACCACAACGCTTCCATTGAGTTAAAGGTGATTCAACTTTTGTTTGAAGTGATCTACTTCTGACAAGATGATGATCCTCAAGAAGGAAATCAGTATAGCTGTGGCTCTTGACATGCTCCTTTTCGGTGATTTTGTACATGCGTGAAACAAAGTTTCCAAAATCAAGGGCAACTTCCAAAAGGAAAAGGAAATCAAAATCAAAACCTCTTTACGTTCAAACACCCGTCAATTGAAAGAACCAAATAAAAATATGAATGTTTGCGATTATGAAAACGGGTTAAGAGCTGAACAAAGAGAACAACTTGATCAGAAAACTGTTGTTTTATGAGGAAACGATAATTGAACACATAAAGCATAATATATGACACATTATATCCCGCAAGTAATGTTTGTCTTTTTCGGGAGAAAGTATAAAATGGTATGGCACAAACTACAATCTTTTTTGTGGCAGCTTAATAACCATGAATATCGCGAAAAAAAGTTGATTAAAAAGAGCTCACAGTCTTATGTACATGTAACTTGAAATAGCTGGATGAAAGGATCGATTTACTGTGGTATTTTCTGCTGTGCCCATATATCCTGATCCACGTCTAATTCACGTAATTTATAGATCTGATTTTCATAAATTATGTAGACCTGCCAGTCCTTTGTTCCTCAAAATTTCTGAAGATGAGATCAGCGACTTCTCCTAAATAGCATGCAAATATTACATCATCATCATCAGGTGCCCTGCCGCATGACGTTGTCGATCATGTACTTCCATCTGTCTCTATCTCTCGTTGCACCTAGCATCTCTCCCACCCCCCTTGTCCCCAGCCACTCTGCAAGTCCTTCCAGCATTTTCTCCCTGGGTTACCCGTTGCTCTCTTTCCCTCCAGCTGTCCCATTGTGACCAGGTGCTCCAAATCCCCCTTCCTCATAAAATGGCTTATAAATGTTGCCTGTCTTTTCCTAATCTTCCTTATGAGTGATCTATTTGTGTCTGCCTCCATCAAGACTGTCTCGGTTGTTTTCTTTGCTGTCCATGGAACTCTCAACATTCTTCTTACAAACCACATCTCGGCTGCCTCAATCTTGTTCTGGTTTTGTTTTTTGACTGTCCACGCCTTGCCCTGGGTAAGCTACGCTATTTTCAACAACAACAACAACAAATATCAGTGAGAATACCCTATGCAGTACATAATCAACACCTAAATATACCCGACTATTTAGAGTACCCTGGGTATGCTATTATTAACACTGAAAAAGCTTTTGCTTGGAGTACTCTAGGTGAGAAATGGGTAAACAATATAAGAAAATGAAAGAAGAAAAGATTGAACATGATATAAATCTCCCTATATGTGATGATCCTAGAAAGAGTGATGGTAGCCAGGTCTCGTATATACAAACACCAGGCCATCTGTGCTAAACCCATGCTGATCAGCTGAGCCAAGGCACACTTGGCCTTAATTTGCAGCTGCATGGATATTGTGATGATCACTAGAGTAAGTGGAGATTCAAACCCAGAACATCCGAACGTGTGCCTGACACTGTTTCAGTAAATACACTGCCATCAATAAATAATGTGGAATCAATAAACACAACCCCAAAGCATGAAAGGAGGAATGGAATCAGAGCCATAATCAAGCGGCACATGATAGTTGCTGACAGAAGAAATTGGTTTCTGAACAGACAATGCAGTTGTCAGAATTGTTTTGAGAGCAAAGTGTAAAATAATGACTGTGTTTTATTTGTTCTTGCTTTCCTTTTTAATCTGTATGTTTTCACGTTCTCTCTGTCTGTTTTTCTATATGTTTATTTGTTGTCTTTCTACAAATGTTTAGCCTGCTTCCCTCTCTCTTTCACATATATTTAAATTGAGAGGAAATGTTAAGAAGATGTAGCATATTAAAACATGCATGATTTCTATGGCTTGGATATATAATTCACGTAAGATGTTCAAGTGTAGAAGCAGCAAAACTCATTTTACTTTTTTTTGCAGAATCAACATTTTGCATCCTTGATTTTCTGTCCATCTTGGCTGAATCTCGAAACATTTAACAAATGGACAACATGACAGTCATGAACAGCTTTTTCAAAAGACGCTGTAAAATACGTGACTGTGATCAAATAGAAATGTGCAGTTCCGAAATCTCGGCTGAGAGAATTGAATCAAGCCAACAGCCCACTGTCTGAAAGTAGCAACACTGCAGCGTTACGTGCTTGGACTCAAACCAGAATCGGCACACGTTGGCAATTCCCTTTGCAGAACTCGTCACGACATTCTCCATCGTATGTCTTTGATTGAGTTTACACTAGGGCCCAAGTTCTGGCGTTTGAAAACTGGTCTGACATTAAGTCTCTCTGTTTCTCTCTGTCTCTCATTCTCTCTCTGTCTCTCTGTCTCTGTCTCTGTCTCTGTCTCTCTCTCCTCTCTCTCTCTCTCTCTCTCTCCCTCGTCTCTGTCTCTCTGTCTCTTCTCTGTGTCTCTCTGTCTCTCTGTCTGTCTGTCTGTCTTTCCTCTCCTATTCTCCCTGTCACTGTCACTGTCTCCCTCCCCATCTCTTTCTCTTCGCTCTCTGTCTCCTCTCCCCTTCTCACTCTCTCTCCCTCTCTTTCCTACTGTCTTTGTCTCTGTCTGTATCTTTCTCTCTGTCTTTCTGTCTCTGTCTGTTTGTCTGTCTCTCTGCCTCTCTCTAAGTTTCTCTCTCTGTCTCAATTTATTTCTGTTTCCTGGGATTACACAGCAGAATCGTGGAGTTGAAAAGATGCCCGGACTTCATAACGAAAGTAGAAGTAAATGGGGACAGTTTCGCAAACTTTTTATATGTTTTTAGTGTTCTTGTGGAAGAGAGTTTCCCTGCCAAGAGGTTAATGCCGTGCATCTGTAGTGCTCTGAAGATGTTAGGTGAAGGGGTTGTCGTGGTTAATTTAATTCTGATGCACACATCGACTGGTAACTTTATGAGAAGATGTAAAGAAAACAAAAATTACGCGTGCTAACCCTCACCATAAGAAAGATTAGATACTGGTTTCTGGAATTCTGTGTGTGGTGTGTGTGTGTGTGTGTGTGTGTGTGTGTTGTGGTGTGTGTGTGTGTGTGTGTGTGTGTGTGTGTGTGGTGTGTGTGTGTGATGTGTGTGTGTGTGTATGTGTGTGTGTGTGTGTGTGTGTGTTGTGTTGTATGTGCGCTCCGTTGTGTGTGTGTGTGTGTGTGTGTGTGTGTGTGTGTGTGTGTGTGTGTGGTGTGTGTGTGTGTGTGTGTGTGTGTGTGTGTGTGTGTGTGTGTGTGTGTTGTGTATGTTGTTGTGTAGTACGTGTGTGTGTGTGTGTGTGTGTGTGTGTGTGTGTGTGTGTTGTGTGTGTGTTGTGTTGTGTGTGTGTGTGTTGTGTGTGTTATGTGTGTGTGTGTGTGTGTGTGTGTGGTGTGTGTTGTTGTGTGTGTGTGTATGTGTGTTGTGGTGTGTGTGTGTGTGTTGTGTGTGTGTGTGGTGTGTGTGTTGTGGTTGCGTGTGTGTATGTGTGTGTGTGTGTGTGTGTGTGTGTGTGTGTGTGTGTGTATTGTGTGTGTGTTGTGTGTGTGTGTGTGTGTGTGTGTGTGTGTGTGTTTGTGTGTGTGGTGTATGTGTGTGTGTGTGTGTGTGTGTGTGTGTGTGTTGTGTGTGTGTGGTGTGTGTTGTGTGTGTGTGTGTGTGTGTGTGTGTGTGTGGTGTTGTGTGTGTGTGTGTGTGTGTGTGTGTGTGTGTGTGTGTGTTTTGTGTGTGTGTGTGTGGTGTGTGAGTGTTGTGTGTGTGTGTGTGTGTTGTGTGTGTGTTGTGTTTGTGTGTGTGTTGTGTGTGTTGTGTGTGTGTGTGTGTGTGTGTGTGTGTGTGTGTGTGTGTGTGTGTGTGTGTTGTTGTGTGTGTGTGTGTGTGTGTGTGTGTGTTGGGGGTAGTTGAGCACACACAAGCAAACTCATTTTTTTCCATTACATTTTAACAGAATTGTGTCACTGTCCCATCCTTGGCGCATCAGCAACAGCTCTAGAAAGTCTACCCTCACAAAAAATAACCCTACCACTTTACTCTCTCCTTGAACCAGTTTTTGATTGTGTTGTGATAACAGATGTTCCTGGAAATGAAGTGTTCCTTCAAGATGGCTTAGAGGCCGTTTAATACACAATTGACAAGAAAGCTGAGTAGGTACCCAATCACTCTGAAGGTGTTCATTACTGTCCTTTTTTAATTGAAATATGAAGCGTATGTGATGTGTCCTGCTTTGTGAAAGAGACGGATGGTGATAGTACATCCCCCTTTTTAGTGATGGAATTAGGAGATGTTAGTGCTCTCCTCTTCTTACTAATGGAGCCAGATGGTGTTGGTACCGTTCTCTTCTTAGCGATGATGTTAGATGATGTTTGTGACCTCCTCTCTCTTAGTGGTGGAGTCAGATGGTGTTAGTACGTTTTTCGTCTTAGTAATGGAACCAAATAGTAGTTAGTACCCTTATCTTCTTACATATGGTGTTAGCACCTTTCTCTTCTTATCGATGGTGTTAGATGATGTTTGAATCCTCCTCTTCTAAATGAAATATAATCATCATGCTCATTATCATTATCATCATTGCGTTGTAAAAATTGTCAGTTTGTGTGGACATTAAGGCAGTAGAGAAAATGGATAAAGTTAAACAAACAAAAAATGGGAAGATGGAAGGAAATAAAAAAAGGGTGGGCACAATAAAAAATATCCAATAATGCGATGATCTTTTAAATTGTGACACTAACTATATTCTGTATAAACAAAAATCAGATCTTCTTTATAAAACCCATTTTCATCACCGTAGCTAAGACACAGTTGGCTTTTAATTTGGAGCTGCATAGCCATTGTGATCGTCACTGGCGTCAATGGAGACTCAAACCCACAACACCCAAGAATGCCTGCCACTTTTTCAGTTGCCCCATTGCCACCAGTGAATACTGTGGCTTCGATAAACACAGTCGCAAAGCACGACAGCAGGAATAATATCAAAGCCCAGATCAAGAGATAAAGTGATGATAGACAACAGAGTAATAAGGCTTCTGAGCAGCCAGTGCAGTTGTCAGAATTCTTCTCTGAGAAAGATGTAAAAATACGAACTTTATTCAATTTGCTTTTGCTTTCCTTTATATTTCTATACATTGGCATTTTCTCTCTCTGTTTCTCTGTATGTCTGTTTGCTGTCTTTCTACTATTTCAGCCTTATACCCTCTCTCATTCACATATACTTAGATTGACAAAAATGTGAGGAAGATGCATCATATTGAAACATAATGGTTTTACTAGGCTTGCAAAATTCATAAGAGATGTTCAAGTGGAGAAACAGCAAAACTCTTTACTTTTTCCTGCAGAGTCAACACTTTGCTTGCTTAACTTTTTGTCCGCCTTGGTTGAATCTCAAAACATTTAACAAATGGACAACGTGACAGTCATGAACAGTTTTTTTCAAAAGACGCTGTAAATACGTGATTGTGATCAAATAGAAATGTGCAGTTCCGAAATCTTGGCTGAGAGAATTAAATCAAGCCAGCAGCCCACTGTCTGAAACTAGCAACACTGCAGCGTTACGTGCTTAGACTCAAACCAGAATCGGCACACGTTGGCAATTCCCTTTGCAGAACTGGTCACGACAGTTCTCCATCGTATGTCTTTGATTGAGTTTACACTGGGGACTAAGTTTCTGGCGTTTGAAAACTGGTCTGGCATTAACTCTCTCTCTTCCTTCCTTCCTTCCTACCCTCCTCACTCTCATTCTCTCTCTCTCTTCACCTCTCTCTCTCCCTTCCCTCTCTCTTTCTCTTTCTGTCTATCTTCTGTCTCTCTGTCCTGTCTGTCTTCTCCCCCTTCCTCTCTCTCTCTCATTCTCTTTCTATCTGTCTCTTTCTGTGCCACAGTCTCTTTCTGTGTCTGTTTCTGTCTCTCTGTATCTCTGTCTTTCTGTCTCTGTCTGTCTCTGTCTGTCTCTCTCTCTATCTCACTCTCCCTCTCTCTCCTTCTCTCCCTCTCACTCACTTTCTCCTGCTTCCTCTGTCTGCCTTTCTGTCTCTCCCTCCCTACTTTGTCTGGGACTCTGTGTCTGTCTGTCTGTCTGTCTTTGTCACCATCTCTCTCTCTATCTGTCTGTCCCCCAATGTCTCTGTCTCTCTCACACAGTTTCTGTTTGTCTATCTGTGTTTGTCTATCTGTCTGACTGTCTGTCTGTCTGTCTGTCTGTCTGTCTCTCTCTCTCCTCTCTCTCTCTCTCTCTCTCTCTCTGTCTCTCTGGTTTCCTGGGATTAGACAAAACCATGAAGGTTAAAAGACGCCCTGACTTCATAATGAGGTAGAAGTAAATGGGGAAAGTTTGCAAACTTTTTGTGTGTGTGTGTGTGTGCTGTTGTGTAAGAGGGCTTCCCTTCTTTTTTCTCACATTGAACACAGCGGCAGGAAAGTTTCAGTCTTTTTCTCATAATTGTGTACCTTGTGTTTGTTTGTTTGTTTGTAATCTTACGCTTGACAAAGGCCAGTCGGCCGAACATTTGCGCCTGTCCTGTCTTGTTGTATTAACTTAACTACGCGTTCGTATTCTTTATTCGTGTTTTATTTTTTCTGGTTCCTGTTTGCTTGAACGCAGGCAGCCACACTTGTTTTGGAAGAGGTTAATGCCAAATATATGTAGTGCTCTGAAGATGTTAGGTGAAGGGGTTGTGTTGTTAATTTAATTCTGATGCACACATCGACTGGAACTTTATGAGAAGATGTAAAGAAAACAAAATTTACATGTGTTAACCCTCACCATAACAAGTAAGATTAAATCGTGGTTTCTGGAATTCTGGTGTGTGTGTGTGTGTGTGTGTGTGTGTGTGTGTGTGTGTGTGTGTGTGTGTGTGTGTGTGTGTGTGTGTGTGTGTGTGTGTGTGTGTGTGTATGTGTGTGTGTGTGTGTGTGTGTGTGTGTGTGTGTGCGTGCGCGCCCAAGTGTGTGTGTATATTTGTATGTTTCTCTCTCTTTCTCTCTCTCTCTTTTTCATCCCCTCTCTCTCTCTTCTTCTTCTTCCCTCTCTCTCTTTGTAAAAAAGCTATTGGATGCGTGTGAATCAAGTTTTTGTGCAGCTGGTGAGGTAGGGTGCGGGGATCAAAGAGTTAACGTGGATTATAAACACTAAAAGATCCAGACAAAGCAGAAAGTGGTGTATATATGCAGAAGGTTAATTAAGTCTGTATTTGCTCATTTGGCCTTGGCTGCAAACAATACAGATAAGTGCCTTCCGTCTGTATGGTTCTGTTTTTGAGCCCACACATGGGTTGATGTGCAGTCTTACAGCTGTTGCCATAAGTATGTTGGGTTCTGCTCTTATTACGTCAATTTTGTAGCGCAGGTGCATATGACAATAACCAAGAGCACCACTTGAATGACCTCCACCTGAAGTCTTTGTGCCAGATGCTGCCCAATTTCTAGCAGGTACATATGTGACCTCCCACCACGAAATCAGTCTTATCTAACATTTTGGGCATTTTGAGATATACATATCACTGGAAAGTGTTCATTCTGCTGATTATTTTGGCACTTGAATAAAGCTTGTACTCAAAATAATGTAGAAGTTATGTATGTTTAAATCATTAAGTTGTATGACGGCCATTTTGAGAAAAAACATTTTGTGTGCTCTCCTACACATTTTCAGTAAATTTCTTTATTTGGTGGCTTTGACCCAGTTTGTTTCTAATTTTCGCTGTCATTATCTGAAAGTTGTACCAAAGAGCTTTCCATCAGTACAGTATATTACATGTGCAGTTACTGTACATGTTACGGTTCATAATAAGAGACAAAAATAGGTACGTTTGATAGGAAATTACGTTATTTCTGCTGCGATCAGTGCATTAAAATACCGATTTAAATTGATTAATAATATTTTTTCAAGAAACAAGTTTATGTGGGGGATAGATAAAAGTCTACAGAAATCAATTTTGAGAAAAAGTCAAAACACCCAAGATAGACCCTCAGTCACCTTTTCAGCTCCTAGTGCTGTTCGATTGACTGCGAGTTAAGTCTGATTTCGTGGCGGGAGGTCACATATGCTAAACACAGACTTCTTGGAACAGCATGCCATGTATGTACACCCTTTTTCACACAGCGATGTCTGTGCTGGCTGGGCCCTGTCCGCCACATGTAGTGACTGCATCCCAAGAGATATCCTATATGTACACAGACAGCTGGCTGTGGGATCCCAATTCACAGAGTATCCACTGTTGTAATATAGAGACGTTTGCAAACATGACCTGAAATCTGCTGATATCAGTTTGGACACCTGGGATAATATGGCTACAGATCGCTGTATCTGGCAACAAGCTGTACATGCAGGCATCGCCATGGCAGAGGAAAACTGAACTTGATTGTGGTCAGACGGAAGAGAGATAAGGAAAACTGCGACAACGAACACCAGGTCACACAGCTTTCATGAAAACAGCGATAGCGAATACCCAGTCACACCTATCAGCCTTCATGAAAACAGCGATAGCGAATACCCAGTCACACCTATCAGCCTTCATGAAAACTGCAGTAGCGAACACCAAGTCACAATCTATCAGCCTTCATGAAAACTGTGCAATGAAAACCCAGTCACACCTATCATCCTTCATGAAAACTGCAGTAGGAACACCCAGTCACACCTATCATCCTTCATGAAAACTGTGGCAATGAACACCAGTCACACCTATCATCCTTCATGAAAACTGTGGCAATGAACACCAGTCACACCTATCAGCCTTCATGAAAACTGTGGCAATGAACACCCAGTCACACCTATCATCCTTCATGAAAACTTGGCAATGAACACCCAGTCACACCTATCATCCTTCATGAAAACTGTGGCAATGAACACCAGTCACACCTATCACTTCATGAAAACTGTGATGAACACCCAGTCAACATCCCCTATGGCATGACGTCAATATCACCTGAAAACTGTGGCAATGAACACCAGTCACACCTATCAAGCCTTCATGAAAACTGTGGCAATGAACACCAGTCACACCTATCAGCCTTCATGAAAACTGTGGCAATGACACCAGTCACACCTATCAGCCTTCATGAAAACTGTGGCAATGAACACTCAGTCACACCTATCACCTTCATGAAAACTGTGGCATGAACACCAGTCACACCTATCAGCCTTCATGAAAACTGTGGCAATGAACACCCAGTCACACCTATCACCTTCATGAAAACTGTGCAATGAACACCCAGTCACACTATCACCTTCATGAAAAACTGTGGCAATGAACACCCAGTCACACCTATCAGCCTTCATGAAAACTGTGGCAATGAACACCAGTCACACCTATCAGCCTTCATGAAAACTGTGGCAATGAACACCAGTCACACCTATCAGCCTTCATGAAAACTGTGGCAATGAACACCCAGTCACACCTATCAGCCTTCATGAAAAACTGTAGGTCAATGAACACCAGTCACACCTATCACCTTCATGAAAACTGTGGCAATGAACACCCAGTCACACCTATCATCTTCATGAAAACTGTGCAATGAACACCCAGTCACACCTATCACCTTCATGAAAACTGTGGCAATGAACACCCAGTCACACCTATCAGCCTTCATGAAAACTGTGGCAATGAACACCCAGTCACACCTATCAGCCTTCATGAAAACTGTGGCAACGAACACCCAGTCACACCTATCAGCCTTCATGAAAGAACTGTGGCAATGAACACTCAGTCAATCCTATCAGCCTTCATGTAAGACGTGGTCAAGCTAATCCTTTGTCACATTGCAAGAACCATTCTGTGTGGCAATAAAACACATCACACTATATTCTAAAAATGGTGGAATAGGAAGTCACATCTATAGCCGTTCATAAAACTGTGAGGAATGAACACAGTACATATTGACACTTCAGAAAAATGTGCAATGAGACCACAACTCCTAATAGCTTGAAAACTTGTGGCAATGACACTCACAAGATAATCAAGAGAAAAACTGTGGCAATGAACACCCAGTCCACACATCCCTATCATGAAAAACTGGTAAGAATGAACACCTAGTCAACACCTATCAGCTTCATGAAAATGTGAAGAACACCCAGTCACACACATCAGCCTTCATGAAAACTGCAACGAACACACACAGTCACACACCCATCACCTTCATGAAAACTGTCAAGAAGAGAACACACCATCACACCTATCACCTTCATGAAAACATGCACACGAACACCCAGCACACCTATCACTTCATGAAAACTGCAAGAACACCCATCACACCTATCACCTTCATGAAAACGACAATGAAACACCAGTCACACCTATCAGCCTTCATGAAAACTGTGGCAATGAACACCCAGTCCACACCTATCAGCCTTCATGAAAACTGTGGCAATGAACACCCAGTCACACCTATCAACCTTCATGAAAACTGTGGCAATGAACACCAGTCACACCTATCACCTTCATGAAACTTGTAGCAATGAACACCCAGTCACACCTATCAACTTCATGAAAAATGTGGCAATGAACACCCAGTCACACCTATCAACCTTCATGAAAACTGTGGCAATGAACACCAGTCACACTATCACCTTCATGAAAACTGTGAACAAGACACCCAGTCACACCTATCAACTTCATGAAAACTGTGACAAATGAACACACAGTCCATATCACTCTTCATGGAAAACTTGCACAGTGAACACCAGTCACCTATCAGCCTTCATGAAAACTGTGCAGAATACC
>JAPXFY010000013.1:7735570-7743070 GCA_030674185.1 Monoplex corrugatus | reverse complement strand
ACGTGCTTAGACTCAAACCAGTATCGGCACACGTTGGCAATTCTCTTTGCAGGACTGGTCACGACAGTTCTCCATCGCATGTCTTTGATTGAGTTTACACTGGGGACCAAGTTTCCTGCGTTTGAAAACTGGTCTGGCATTAACTCTCTCTCTCTTCTCTCATCTCTCTCTCTCTCTCTCATCTCTCTCTCCTCTCTTCTCTCTCTCTCCCTCTCTCTCTCTCTCGTTCTCTTTCTCTCACTCTCATCGTTACTCCTCTTCCACTGTCTGTCTCTGTCTTCCTCTTTTTATCTACCTCCTCTCTCTCTGTGTCTCTGTCTCTTTTTCTCTCCCTCTCTCTGTCTCTCTGTCTCTGTCTTCTCTCTCTCCTGTCTGTCTTCTCTCTCTCTCTCTGTCTCTGTCTCTCTTTCTCTGTCTGTCTGTCTGTCTGTCTGTTCTGTCTCTCTCTCTCTCTCTCCTCTCTCTCTCTCTCTCTCTCTCTCTCTCTCTCCTCTTTGGTTTCTTGGGATTAGACAGCAGAATTGTGAAGTTTAAAAGACGCCCTGACTTCATAATGAGGTAGAAGTAAATGGGGAAAGTTCACAAACTGTATTTTTTTTTATAGTTGTGTTGAGGAAGAGGGATTCCCTGCCAAGAGGTTAATGCCGTACATCTGTAGTGCTCTGAGGATGTTAGGTGAAGGGGTTGTCGTGGTTATGTTAATTCTGATGTATATGTACACATCAACTGGGAACGTTATGAGAAGATGTAAAGAAAACAAGAATAACATGTGCTAACAACCCTCACGATAACAAGTAAAATTAAAGTGCATGTGAGTGTGTGTGTGTGTGTGTGTGTGTGTGTGTGTGTGTGTGTGTGTGTGTGTGTGTGTGTGTGTGTGTGTGTGTGTGTGTGTGAAAGTGTGTGTGTGAGTTAGTGAGTGAGTGAGTGTATGCGTGTGTGTATGCGTGTGCGTATGCGTGCATGTATGTGTGTGTGTGTGTGTGTGTGTGTGTGAAAGTGTGTGTGTGTGTGAGTTAGTGAGTGAGTGAGTGTATCTGTGTGTGTGCGTGTGCGTGCATGTATGCGCGCGCGCGCGTGTGTGTGTGTGTGTGTGTGTGTGTGTGTGTGTGTGTGTGTGTGTGTGTGTGTGTGTGTGTGTGTGTAAGTGTGTGTTTGTGAGTGTGTGTGTGTGTGTGTATGTGTGTATCTGTGTGTGTGTTTGTTTGTTTGTTTGTCTGTTTGTTTGTTCGTGAAAGTGTGTGTGTGTGAGTGAGTTAGTGAGTGTATCTGTGTGCGTGTGCGTGCATGCATATGTATGTGTGTTTGTTTGTGTGTGAGTGAGTGTGTGTGTGTGTGTGTATGTGTGTGTGTGTGTGTGTGTGTGTGTGTGTGTGTGTGTTTGTGTGTGTGTGTGTGTGCTTGTTTGTTTGTTTGTGTGCCTGTTTGTTTGTGACTTTGCTACCAACAATGCATATCAATGTCTTCAGTCAGTATGGTTCTGATATTGTTTAGCACACACATGAGTTTATGTGCACCTTATGGCTATTGCCATAAGTACTTCGAATCCTGCCCATATTACTTCAAATTTGTGGCACATGTGCATAAGGCAAGAATCAAGAGCACCACTTCAAAAGGCCTCCACCTGAAGTCTTTGTGCCAGATCCTAGACATGTTCTAGCAGGAAATACGCTATACACGGACGTCCTGGAACAGCATGCCATGTATGTACTTCCTTTTTCACACAACGATGTCTGTGCTGGCTGGACCCTGTCCGCCACATATAGAATGACCACATCCCAAGACATATCCTACACAGACAGTTGGCTGTGGGATCCCAACCCATAGGGCACCCACTGTTCCGAAATAGGGACTTCTGCAAACGTTACCAAAAGTCTGTTGATATCAGTGTGGACGCCTGGGATGAGGTAGCTACAAATCGCCATGCCTGTAAACAGGATGTACGTGAAGGCATTGCTATTGCAGAGGAAATCCTAAACCGTGGTGGCATGGAAGAGAGATAAGGAAAACTGCAGCAGCGAATACCCAGCCTTCATGGACGTCAGCTGTGCCATGGCCTGCCACTAAAACTCAGCCTGGTCAGCCACAGCCAACTATGTTCCTCGTCAAACTGAATCCTTGACAAGTGGATCTACTGTATAATGAAACAGAACCAGTGAAGGTTGTGTGCCTTGGCATGTATAAATGAAAGGACAGCAATGATAAAATGATAGTTTGCCAACAGAGTAGTGAATAAATTCAAAAGCAAGATTAGATCGATAGCAACTTAATGAAGGACATTTGACAAACAACTAGACTGAAAAGGAGGTAATGAAATAAAAGAAATGGAACAGAACGCTTCCATTTAGATTATAACATGCGGGAGATTTAAATTTTGTTTGAAGTGATCTACTGTGTGTAAAAACAAATAAAAAGAAGAATAGAAGCCACTAAAAGTCCTTGGAAGCAAGGTTTAAGATAAGAGACATGCTAAAGAAGATGAGTGTCTACACCAAACGTCTGATTCAACACACACGCACGCACACACACACGCACGCACACACACACACACACACACACACACAACATATACACAACACACACACACACACACATACACACACACACACACACACAAACACACACACACACACACACACACACACACACACACACACACACACACACACACACAACATCACACATAACACAACACACACACACACACACACACACACACACACACACACACACACACACACACACACACACACACACACACACACACACACACAACACACACACACACACACACACACACACACACACACACACACACACACACACACACACACCACAACACACACACACGCACTCCAAACCTCAGCTGACAAGATGATGACCTTCAAGAAACAAATCAGTTTAGCTGTGGCTCTTCATGAGCTCCTTTCCAGTGAACTGGCATATGTATGAAACGAGGTTTCCAAAATCAAGGGCAACTTCCAAAAAGGAAAACAAAACCAAAACCTAAACATCTTTACGTTCAAATACTCGTAAGTTGAGCGTATTTTACAAAAACGTGAACTTTTATGACCATGAAAACAGGTTATTAACTGAACACAGAGAAGAGCTTGATCAGAAAACTGCTATTTTATGAGGAAACGATGATTGCACACATAAAAGTGTAATATATGGCACATTATATTCCATAAGTTATGTTTCTCTTTTGGGGGACAAAGGATGAAACTGTATGGCACAAACTGCATTCTCCCTTGTAGCAGACGCATAACCGTGGTAATCAAGATAAAAAGTTGATTAAAAAGAGCTCACAAAGTCTTATGTATATTCAAATATGTGGGTGAAAAGATAAGGTTTTACTGTGGTGTTTTCTGCTGTGTCCATATCTCATGACCCAGGTGGTTTTGATTAGGCCTAAACAGTATAATTCACGACCTGGTTTCATTGGTTTATGTAGACCTTCCAGTCTCTTTTTTTTTCTCAAAATCTCTGAAGACGAGATCAGCGACTTTTGCCAAAATAACATGCAAGGATGTTAAAGTGAACACAAAGAACAGGCAGTGAATGTTTCCTGAAAACAAACAAACTTGGATTCTACTCTTTGCCTACTGCAGTGTTAGTTACAACGCATCAGGAGGAAATGCAGAAAGTTAATGTTCAGAGTAATCTTGGTAAGGTATTATCAACACTGACAAAGTTATCATTGAGAATGTTTTTGATAAGATTTTAATAACGCTAACATCATTACCGTTGAAATTACCCTACTAACAATGACACTGTTTCTCAATCAGATAGCATGATTACCGAGACAGTATCCGTTGATATCATTTTGGTAAGATGTTATCAACACTTAAAAAAGTGCTGGTGAGAGTTCTTTGGGTAAGATATTATCAACACTGAAAAGACTACTGTTAAGAGTACCCTGTGTAAGATAATATCAACACTGATAAAGGTTATGATGACAGTACTTGTGTAATATAATATCAACACTGATAAAGGTTATGATGACAGTACCTGTGTAAGATAATATCAACACTGATAAAGGTTATGATGACAGTACCTGTGTAAGATAATATACCACTGATAAAGGTTATGATGACAGTACCTGTGTAAGATAATATACCACTGATAAAGGTTATGATGACAGTACCTGTGTAAGATAATATCAACACTGATAAAGATTATGATGACAGTACCTGTGTAAGATAATATCAACACTGATAAAGATTATGATGACAGTACTTGTGTAAGATAATATCAACACTGATAAAGATTATGATGACAGTACTTGTGTAAGATAATATCAACACTGATAAAGGTTATGATGACAGTACTTGTGTAAGATAATATCAACACTGATAAAGGTTATGATGACAGTACCTGTGTAAGATAATATCAACACTGATAAAGGTTATGATGACAGTACCTGTGTAAGATGATATGAACACTGATAAAGGTTATGATGACAGTACTTGTGTAAGATAATATCAACACTGATAAAGGTTATGATGACAGTACCTGTGTAAGATAATATCAACACTGATAAAGGTTATGATGACAGTACCTGTGTAAGATAATATCAACACTGATAAAGGTTATGATGACAGTACTTGTGTAAGATAATATCAACACTGATAAAGGTTATGATGACAGTACTTGTGTAAGATAATATCAACACTGATAAAGATTATGATGACAGTACCTGTGTAAGATAATATCAACACTGATAAAGGTTATGATGACAGTACCTGTGTAAGATAATATCAACACTGATAAAGATTATGACAGTACTTGTGTAAGATAATATCAACACTGATAAAGGTTATGATGACAGTACCTGTGTAAGATAATATCAACACTGATAAAGGTTATGATGACAGTACTTGTGTAAGATAATATCAACACTGATAAAGGTTATGATGACAGTACTTGTGTAAGATATTATCAACACTGATAAAGGTTATGATGACAGTACCTGTGTAAGATATTATCAGCACTGATAAAGGTTATGATGACAGTACCTGTGTAAGATATTATCAACACTGATAAAGGTTATGATGACAGTACCTGTGTAAGATATTATCAACACTGATAAAGGTTATGATGACAGTACCTGTGTAAGATAATATCAACACTGATAAAGGTTATGATGACAGTACCTGTGTAAGATAATATCAACACTGATAAAGGTTATGATGACAGTACATGTGTAAGATAATATCAACACTGATAAAGGTTATGATGACAGTACCTGTGTAAGATAATATCAACACTGATAAAGATTATGATGACAGTACCTGTGTAAGATAATATCAACACTGATAAAGGTTATGATGACAGTACCTGTGTAAGATAATATCAACACTGATAAAGGTTATGATGACAGTACCTGTGTAAGATAATATCAACACTGATAAAGGTTATGATGACAGTACCAGTGTAAGATAATATCAACACTGATAAAGGTTATGATGACAGTACCTGTGTAAGATAATATCAACACTGATAAAGATTATGATGACAGTACCTGTGTAAGATAATATCAACACTGATAAAGGTTATGATGACAGTACCTGTGTAAGATAATATCAACACTGATAAAGATTATGATGACAGTACTTGTGTAAGATATTATCAACAATGAAAAAAAACAAACTAATCTTGAGAGTACCATGAGTAAGCTAATATCAATACCTAGCATGTTACTGCTGGAATTACCATGGGTAAGCTATTGTCAACAATGAAAAAGTTATTGTTGAGAGTACCTGGGTAAGCTTTTATCAACACTAAAAATCCACTATTGAAAGCATCCTGGGTGTGATATTATCAACGTTGGAAAATCTATTGTTGAGGTAGTATCAACACTGAAAAGAGTTAGTGTTGAGAGTACCCTGAGTAAGACATTATCAACACTGTCAAATGTACTGTTGAGAGTACCCTGGGTAAGTTATTGTCAGCAATGTAAATCTACTATTTAGAGTACACTGGATAAATATCATCTGCACTGAAAAAGCTATTGTTGAGAGTACCCTGGGTAAGTTATTGTCAACAATGTAAAATCCACTATCAAGACTATCCTGAGTAAGACATTATCAACACTGCACAAGCTACTGTTGAGAGTACCCTGGGTAAGTTATTGTCAACAATGTAAAATACGCTATCAAGACTACCCTGAGTAAGACATTATCAACACTGTACAAGCTATTGTTGAGAGTACCCTGGGTAAGTTATTGTCAACAATGTAAACTCCTCTATCAAGACTATCCTGAGTAAGACATTATCAACACTGTACAAGCTATTGTTGAGAGCACCTTGGGTAAGTTATTGTCAACAATGTAAAATACGCTATCAAGACTATCATGAGTAAGACATTATCAACACTGTACAAGCTATTGTTGAGAGTACCCTGGGTAAGTTATTGTTAACAATGTAAAATCCACTATCAAGACTATCCTGAGTAAGACAGTATCAACACTGTACAAGCTACTGTTGAGAGTACCCTGGGTAAGTTATTGTTAACAATGTAAAATCCACTATCAAGACTACCCTAGGTAATATATTATCTACACTGAAAAACATACTGTTGAGAGCACGCTTGGCAAGAAGTTATCAACTCGGGCACTGCAGTAAAGTGGGTGCATTTCTGACCACCAGTTGGATGGTCGTGGGTTCGATCCGCCTAGACACTTAAACCTGTTGAATAAAGGGTAGATTTTTTTTTTTTGATTTTTTATCCAATCTCTCAGGTTAACATGTGTGCAGACGTGTAGAGTCCCTACACTTCTTTGAATGCAGAATATCAAACACGCACGTTAAAGATCCTGCGAGTCATATCAGCAGCTGGCTTATGGAAACATGGAAACCCAACCTGCACGCCTCTTAAAGATGAAGATTCTGTGACAACACAGTGGGATGTAGTCAGCTCACCTGACAGTTTGAGTTCTACATGCATAACTTAAAGTTGTTTGATGATGTGTAATGTACTGTAATTCCAAAGAAATTTGTGTCTGATTATATGCGTTGTACTGTGAGTCCAAATGATTGTGTGCCTGGTTATGTGTCATAGTTTTTCTGATTATATGCATTGTACTGTGAGTCCAAATGAATATGTCTGGTTATGTGTCATAATTTTTCTGATTATGTAACATGTACTGTGAGTCCAAATGAATGTGTGTATGATTATGAGTGAGTTTTTTCTGATTATGTGTCATGTACTGTGAGTTCAAATGAGTTTGTGTCTGATTATGTGACATGTCATGCGAATCCAAATGAAGTCATGTCTGATTATGTGACATGTACTGTGAGTTCAAATGCATTCATGTCTGATTATGTGACATATGATGTGAGTCTAAATGAAGTCATGTCTGATTATGTGACATGTACTGTGAGTCCAAATGAGTTTGTGTCTGATTATCTGACATGTACTGTGAGTTCAGATAAGTTTGAGTATGATTATGTGTCTGTACTGTGAGTTCATATGAGTTTGTGTCTGATTATGTGTAA
>JAPXFY010000013.1:7723070-7730570 GCA_030674185.1 Monoplex corrugatus | reverse complement strand
ATTCTTCTTCGCATTCTTCTTCGCATTCTTCTTCCTTCTTCTTCGCATTCTTCTTTCTTGCTTCTCGTTTCTTCTTCGCATTCTTCTTCGCATTCTTTGGGGGAAACTGCAAACATTATTTTAGCGTTGTTTTGTATGCTGAATCAGCATTGTGTATGTTCACATTCCACCCATAGAAACTCTCTCAAGCAGCCAATAAACTGACAGACAGATAGTCGTAAATGTCATTGAAGTAAAACATAAAATACATTTTGGTTGTGAAAGTCAAGCCGGACACAAGATATCAGACTTCGAATCAGAGATTCTTTCTGTTTCTGGTTACCTCCTGCCTGGTGGACAAAGGATGGATATTTTCCGATCTCTCATGTCTACATGTGTGCAGGCGTGTTAGTTCCTAGACCACCATGCGTGTGTACACACGTAGAACATCGCTGAAGTTCCTGTAAGTCACATCAGCGTCTGTAGCTTATGGAAACAGGAAATTACTGTATGTGCACACTGGCAGAATATGGAGTATGCAGACTATGCAGTTTCATACTGTCTGCACAGTGTGGACAAGAACAACGTGCTTACATTCATCCGAGAAAAAATGCAATGCTGTTTTTGTTGTTGTTTGTTTGTTTGTTTGTTTGTTTGTTTGTTTGTTTGTTTGTTTGTTTGTTTGATTGTTGTTTGTTTGTTTGTGTAGTTTTGATTTCGATTTTTTTTTGGTTTTTTTGTTTGTTTTTCTTTTGTTTTGTTTTTGTTTTGTTTTGTTTGTTTTGTTTTTGATTGTTTGTTTGTTTGTTTGTTTGTTGTTGTTTTTGTTTGTTTGTTTGTTTGTTTGTTTGTTTTGTTTTGTTTTGTTTTCCATAAGTGCAGTTCGCTTATATACACACAGCAGCTAAATCTCGGTTAAGACTAAGCATAGTTGATGGTGATATATACAGCGTAGACTGCTGAAACTCAAAACCAGAGCCAGCACACATTGACTATTCTGTTTCCGGGGCTGGTCTCGACAGCTCTCCATCACTTGGCTTTTTGATGGTGATTGCACTGGGGATCAACTTGTTGGCATTAGTATAACGCTGACTCTGTCCCCTCTCCTCCTTCCTGGAATTAGGGAGAATTGTGGAGCTTAAAACACTTTTTGGTGAAATGGACATAATTATTTGAAGAAAGTTAGCAGTTTTCTGTGACTGCTCCCGAACTAGACTGCCAAGAGATTTATGTTTTAAAACGGTGGTATTTTGAAATTGTTATATAGATTGGGTGCATTTTGAACAAAAAAAAAAGATATAAATAGCAAACTGTGTAAATGATTAAATAAGTAAACAAATAGAATTAGCCGAAATATGTGAATGATTAAATAAGTAAATAAACAAAACTAAGCAAACAATATAAACGACTGAATTAGTAAACAAATGGAATTGATCAATTAATTAATGAATAAACAAATCCATGAATTAAAAAAAATATATGCACAAGAAAAAAACAACCAAAGTACGAAATCACCTCCATCACAATACGCGAATGTCACAATTAACTATTAAATGAACTACTAGGAACAATATACCTGAATCCGTTCACACATACGTAAGTATTAAAGTAAACGTGACTAAAGTGTTAGAGCGTCATACTCATAACACTTAATTGTTAGTGATTCTTCAAATAGCGTTAGTCTAGGTGTTAGATTACCATGCACATAACACCCACCTTGTTAGTGACTCTTCAACCGGTGTTAGTCTAGGTGTTAGATTACCATGCACATAACACCCACCTTGTTTGTGACTCTTCAAACAGCGTTAGTCTAGGTGTTAGATTACCATGCACATAACACCCACCTTGTTAGTGACTCTTCAACCGTGTTAGTCTAGGTGTTAGATTACCATGCGCATAACACCCACCTTGTTAGTGACTCTTCAACCAGTGTTAGTCTAGGTGTTAGATTATCATGCACATAACACCCACCTTGTTAGTGACTCTTCAACCAGTGTTAGTCTAGGTGTTAGATTACCATGCACATAACACCCACCTTGTTTGTGACTCTTCAACCGGTCTTAGTCTAGGCATTAGATTGCCATGCACATAACACCCACCTTATTTGTGACTCTACAACCAGTGTTAGTCTAGGTGTTAGATTACCATGCACATAACACCCACCTTGTTTGTGACTCTTCAACCGGTGTTAGTCTAGATGTTAGATTACCATGCACATAACACCCACCTTGTTAGTGACTATTCAACCGGTGTTAGTCTAGGTGTTAGATTACCATGCACATAACACCCACCTTGTTAGTGACTCTTCAACCAGTGTTAGTCTAGGTGTTAGATTACCATGCACATAACACCCACCTTGTTTGTGACTCTTCAACCGGTGTTAGTCTAGATGTTAGATTACCATGCACATAACACCCACCTTGTTAGTGACTCTTCAACCAGTGTTAGTCTAGGTGTTAGATTACCATGCACATAACACCCACCTTGTTAGTGACTCTTCAACCGGTGTTAGTCTAGGTGTTAGATTACCATGCACATAACACCCACCTTGTTAGTGACTCTTCAACCGGTGTTAGTCTAGGTGTTAGATTACCATGCACATAACACCCACCTTGTTAGTGACTCTTCAACCGGTGTTAGTCTAGGTGTTAGATTACCATGCACATAACACCCACCTGTTTGTGACTCTTCCACTGATTCATTAAATGAATGAACGAACGAACGAAGAACGAACGAACGAACGAACGAACGAACGAACGAACGAACGAACGAACGAACGAACGAAACGAACGAACGAACGAACGAACGAATGAATGAATGAATGAATGAATGAATGAATGAATGAATGAATGAATGAATGAATGAATGAATGAATGAAAATGAAAATAAAACAAAAAAAGAATTAAAGACAAAAAATTGAACAGAAAGTCCACACAAACACTATTGACTACACATCGGACGGGCGAGATATTCAAATGACGAAGGCACTGTTATTCTGCCTGGGAGATTCGGGTTTGAGCCTTCTAGGATAACAGCCAATGGTAACTGATGAATTCTTATTTTTTTTTTCCCAATTTCATAAATCAACATAAGTTCAGATATGCTAATGTCTGAACCTTCTTCATGTGTATAAGCAAGCAGATCGTCACATGAGCATAAATTATATAACGTTTTGTAAGCGGTGTGAGTGTCCGATGAACTGTGGAAACAAGGAATAAAAGTTTCAGCATGCACATTTCCGAAAATGGTGGCAGAACAAGAACAACAACAACAAAAAGGTAACACACATAAAAACCTATGCGAATATCAGGAATACACGCAAGAACGGCAACCTACGTAGAAAAACGCCACATACACAAAACATCGGGAGATAATGAAGTCTGACAAAAATTTGATGAGAAAACTGACGTTTGATCAAAAAACTGATAAACGTAAGGTTTATAGTAGAGCAATTCCCATCACATCATCAATATTTTTGTTCATTTGTTTATAACGCCAAGAACAACATGTCTTCTGAGCATCGCCCATAAATCCACTATGATAAGCCCCCCCCCCCCTCCTTCTTTCTTTTGTTCTTTTTTCTTCTTCTTCTTCTCTTCTTACTTCTTTCTTCTTCCTTCTTCTTCTTTTCTTTTCTTCTTCTTCTTTCTTCTTCTTTCTTTCTTTCTTTCTTTCTTTTCTTTTCTTCTTCTTCTTCTTTCTTTCTTTCTTTCTTCTTCTTCTTCTTCTTCTTTCTTTTCTTTCTTTTCTTCTTCTTCTTCTTTTCTTCTTCTTTCTTTTTCTTCTTTCTTTTTTTCTTTCTTTTTCTTCTTTCTTTTTCTTTCTTCTTCTTCTTCTTCTTCTTCTTTCTTCTTCCTTTCTTTCTTTCTTTTTCTTCTCTTCTTCTTCTTCTCTTCTTCTCCTTTCTTCTTCTTCTTCTTTCTTTCTTTCTTTCTTCTTCTCTTCTTTCTTTCTTTCTTTCTTCTTTTTTTCTTCTTCCCTTTTTTCTAAGTCTTTCTCTTTTTTTTCTATTAAAGCAAATGCATTTCAAACAACTGACAAATGACCAGCCTTTACGGAGTCAATCAGTTTCACGTGGCTTTTCAGTGTAAAATCTGTGAGGTCTTTGCAAACACATTTTGACAAGCGTGAAACGATGTTCTAAGTCTCCACAGCGACACAGCTTCCAGATATACATACTCTTCCTTCTGGAATCCTGTCAGCTGAACGTGCAGTTTTAAGAGAAAAACAAAAACAAAAACAAAAACTTGAACACAACTTATAATTAACTTATGTTAATTCTCATCTAATTTATCTCCATCGCGTGGACGACGGTGGGAGTTCCACTCTTTGTCACGAAGGATCGCCAGGCGACACGGTCTCTGCTTCTGTGTATAAAGTCATGGAGCCCCAGTTTGCAGGCGTCAGCGATGTTGTCCATGAAGGATTTTGCTGGTCTTCCTTGTTTTCTTATTTGCCTCGACTCTCCCCTGCAGGACTGATGTCATCAAGTCGGTTCTTGTGTTTCTGTTATGTGCCCAATAACTTTCAATTTTCTTTGTTGATCCTGGGAGCATTTTATGTTGGAAAGCTAATTCCTTTAGCATGCTTCCATTGGTTCTTTTGTTTGTACATTTACTCTGAGAAGACGCCTGTAGAACCACATTACTGCTGCTTTATTTCATTTTCATCATCTTTCTTTCAAGTCCAGGCTTCACTTCCGTATATGACAACAGGCCAAATTAAGCAGCGTAAAATTCTTATTTTCAGTTTCGTTGGTATGCCTCTGTCTTTCCATATGTTGTTCAACTGGACCATTTTTTGCTTGGCCATGCCTATTCTTGATTGAATGTCCTTGCTGCAGATCTGTGTTGGTTTTGACAGACCAAGGTACAAGTTGTCACCATACACACACACAACACACACACACACCACACACACGACGCACACACAGCGCACGTACACACACACACACACACACACACACGCACACACACACACACACACATACAAAATATATATATATATATATGTATATACAGATAGATAGATGGATGATATATAATAGATAGATAGATAGATAGATAGATAGATAAATAGATAAATATATAGATATATAGATAGACAGATAGATAGATAGATGATAGATAATAGATAGATAGATATGATAGATAGATAATATATAATAGATAGATAGATAGATAGATAGATAGATAGATAGATAATAGATATAGATAATAGATCGATAGATAGATAGATAGATATGTAACTTAACTCAGACAAACATATGACCAGAGAGCAAAGGTTTCATTCACGTAATGGTAACGATGTTAAGGTGATAACAACGATGAAATGACTATTGAGTGGCGTCTGCAGCTTGGTAGTTGATTGTCCGGAGAGTGGAGAGGCATTGTTGCTCTGGGTCCCATCAGCACCTCTGGTGTTTCTTGTTAACTTTGTTAACAATGATAATGATGGTAGTAATAATGATGATGATGATCATCATCATTAACAGCATTATCATAATTTGTGCGCTTGTGAACAAAACAGTCAATGTACTCTTGGCATAATATTAGCAATGCCTGTCCATTTCTGGTATTTCTAGGCCCAGATGAAAAAAAAACCTCCATACAGGCATCCAAAGACTGATTTATGATTGTTTTACAAACGGGATAAAGGACACTCTATAGATGTTAGAGTATGTCTGAAGTGGGAGGAAGTTGCTTCATACTGTGATCTTTACTGCAGGATCTATAAATATTCCGGTTTTTCAAGGTTGCTTATTGTGCTTTTTTGTTGTTTTTGTTGTTGTTGTTTTTTTTTTACTATTTTTATTATTTTCCACAGGAACCCATAGACAGTTTGTTTATTATTCGTTGTTTGTTTACTTGTTCATGGTTTTCTTTTTTGTTTGTTTGGTTGGTTGGTTTTGGAATTGATTTGGTATTTTACTATTTCAAGAAAATGTGGCGAATAAAGTTTTCACAATACAACGGTTTGTTAGGGATTAGATAAGTGTTTTCCAATGTGTAAGTGGAGCGTTTTACACAGTTTCATAGTTTTGTGTCTGACGCAGTTTCCGTTCTCCTAAATTTTGTATTTGTTGTTTGTTCTTATTGTGATCTTACGTTTACATTTGACAGAGGCCAACTGGCCGAACATTTGCGCCTGCCTTGTCTGTTTGTATAAATACACTTTCTGATTCTATTTTCGTTTCTTTTTTTTTTGTTGTCTTCTTTTTTTCTGGTTCTTGAATACATAAGTGTAATAAGTTTATGCATGAAGCAAATCTTGGCTGAAAAAAGAAATGAAACAACGTTCAATCAAGCTTGCAGTCACGCAACGTACATTAACAGGACACATATTGTGACAATGTGTATGCACATGGAGAGAGGGAAAAAACACTGTATCAAACCAACAGCTCGTGGTCAACACAAAATGGCATTGAGGCGTCGCGTGTTTGTACACAAACCAGAACCAGCAGACGTTGAATGTTCTGTTTCTAGGACGGTCACGACAGCTGTCCATCACTTGTCTTTGACTCTGTTTTTTATCGGGGGAAGACTTGCTGGCATTGGAAAACTTGTTCTGGTATTGACTCTCTCCCATCTTGAGCTTCCTGGGAATAGATTGAATCACGAAGTTTAAGGTGATGTTGTAACTCCACAATGAGGAGAAAATGTGTGTAGAGGTTAATTGATTTTCTCTACATTTACTCAAAAGAATCTAGCAACTCGAAATGTTAACGTTGGTCGCCGAAAGGTTACCGTCTTCAATTGTGCAGTTTTACACGTGAAGAGAGGAACTCTGAGAATAGTGTAGATGTAACGAGTAGGTAAACAGGGTTTGCAAGATGGACAGCAAAAAAAAAAACGAATGAGAGTCTTGAAAGAGCCAACATACAAACAACATTAACGAAGAAGATTGGGGAAAGACAGCAACGTTTATAGGACATTTTATGAGGGAAAAAAAAACAAACAAAAAACTTTGAGCACTTTGTCACAACAAGAAGGCTGAAGGGAAAAAGAAAGCTCCAGGTTGACCCAGTAAAACATATTGTGCCGAATTGCAGAGTGACCGAAGACAGAAAGAGTGGGAGATGTACTTACAGTGACAAAAGATAGATTCGTATGGAGGGCCATGGTCGTCAACGCCATGCAGCAGGGCACATGACGACGATTCTGCTGCTGCCGCTGATGATGATGATGATGATGATGATAGTTGTTACATGTGTACTAGTCTGTTAGTAAATAGAAACTAATATTTAAATATGTGATAAGTATACTTTCCAAACAAATATACATTATTTTCGTTCGCAGTAACTAGTTGTTTGCTGTTTCAAAGGAAATTAGAAGGAAGCAGGGACAATTTTAAATATCAACTAAGTAACATAACTCTTGAGAGTCACGGAGTTATCTCCCATGTAGAATTTCTCAAACCCAACACAGTTTGCGCTACCCATTCAGCTAGCATGGACGCAGCCACAAAGCATAAAGTGGTAAGCTCATAACATTTCTTTTTAAATTCTACATGGGAGATAAC
>JAPXFY010000013.1:7683070-7710570 GCA_030674185.1 Monoplex corrugatus | reverse complement strand
TGCCTGAAGCTGTTAGGCGAAGAGGTGATTCCGGCAAATTAACCAAATAGCATTTTAACAAGCAGCTTACTCAAACAGTTTGGAGTGATGCCAGCTGGTAAGCCATTATATGGAAAAAAAAGAAGAAGAATAAACAATAAAGAAGTATTTTTGAAAACCAAAAATATGCTGGTTTATTCACTTGATGAATTTTTTTTTCCATTCGTAATGGCTAGTTGTGACTTGACTCAGTCCCTTATTTATTAATTAATTTATTTATTTATCATATTTTATTATTTTCTTTGAAGATGAGATACACATATACACACGTCACTTTAATGTAAACATGATTGTTCCAATGTATAAGATAAAATATATATGAAAAGTAGACTAGGCAAGCCCTCAGGACCTGGACAGCTCATGAGTTTATGCGTAGGTTTAATGCTTGTGCAATGATCATTTTGGATCTTCTCCATCCCACGGCACCGGTGGCGTCACTGCCTCTGCCTCTCTCCTTCTCCGAGATTGGCGGAAAGAACCACGCTCGACGTCACATCTTCTCAAGGTCACACAATTGGACATATGTGGGCGACCTCCTGGATCACCAGACAGACCACAAACTTCAGCGATGTTGCTGAAATAGGAGGTGTATGGTCGTCCCTTTCTTCTCCTTTCAGTGCATATGGAATTTTATTCTGAGCTCTCAGATCTCATCTTGATAATCTGTAACTGAAATTGTGTTATGTTTTAATGTTTGCCAGGGGTGTTGTCAGTACCTTGCTGCCTTCACTTGTTTCTTGGCTAAAATCCTTTGAATATTTATTCGTGTATTTGTTCATCTATTTATTATGCATTTATTTATTATGCATTTATTATTCATTCATTTATTTATTTGTTTATTTATTTATTTATTTATCATTTTATTTATATATTTTCTAGTTATTTATCTAATCATTTATCTATTATCTATTTATTTATCCAATATTTGTTTATCTATTATTTAGTTATTAATTTATTTCTATTTATTTATTTACTCATTTATTTTTTATTTTATTTTATTCTTTCCTTTGAAGATAAGATACACAGATACACGCATCACTTCTATGTAAACAAGACTGTGCCAATGATAGACTGATACAGTACTTGTGTAAATAAAAATACTGGACAGAGCAGCAGGGAAGTTTCAGTCTTTCTCTCCTAATGTTTTGTATCTGGTGTTTGTTTGTTTGTGATCTTACGCTTGACAAAGGCCAGTTGACCGAAAATCTGCGCCTGTCTTGTCTTATGTATTAAATGTGCGTTCCTATTTTTTTTTTCCTGTTTGCTTGAACGCGGGTAGTCACAGTTGTTTTGGATCATATTTCATCAACTTCACTGCTGCTACAGCTTTTTCATTTACAACTGGGAAGCCATCGAATCTTGTACAGTCAGCATCCCTGGATCAATATTGCTCTGTTTGTTGTATAGTTTATAGTGGTGCTCAGGTCACCTTGTTATGACGTCATCTTCATGTGTAAGGCAGTTGATGTCTTTGTCTTCAATGGTACTCACTTTCATTTTTGTTTGGTCAAGTCTTCTACAATCATAAATTTTTGTGTGTTTTTTTTTTCGTCCCATTTTCTACGCCACATTATTGGCCACAGAAGCTGGAACAGTTTTTTTACAGCGCGATGATGACGATGTCGATGAGGATGATAACCATGATGCTATGGAGTTCCATCTAGGATTGAGACTGCGTGACAGGGCTGTACTCTACGCTTACTGTCATAATATATCCTGGCGTTTACCAGGCCCGAGAGGTACATACAGCTGTGGTGTTGGTCAGACGAATTGAGCAACACCCTCAATGACGAATCCGTGAAGTGGATGAGACTCGACTGTGTGGTTCCAGTCTTCCCAATGAGCCCATAGCACGCCCAACTGTATGTAGGAGCCGGTTAGAGCCGAACAATCCCACAATGCTTTTTGAAGATACTGATGGGGATTCGCACCTGCAATATTCCAGTCGGTTTTCTTTGCGAAGTTGTTTGTTTTTTGTTTGTGTATTAATTTTGTTGTTTTTGTGTGTTTGTGTGTGTGTGTGTGTGTGTGTGTGTGTGTGTGTGTGTGTGTGTGTGTGTGTGTGTGTGTGTGTGTGTGTGTGTGTGTGTGTGTGTGTGTGTGTGTGTGTGTGTGTGTTTGCTTGCTTGCTTGTTTGCTTGTTTTGCATCAATGTCTTAACATCGATTTTCCTGAGTAGTTTCTTTTTTAGCGCTGTATTTCTCCTTTCCTTTCTCAATCCATAGCAAATGCAACTGAAATAAAAATACAGCAGTCGGAATTTGAATAAGCAGAGACTCCCGCTGATACTGTGTTAATATTTTAATCTGAGAACAGTGTGCTTAATGTCAAACTGTAGCCAGCAGTTAATTAAATCAATTATTCAGCATAAAGGTTAAACTAAGGGGAAAGAGAAAATAATATAAAAAAAAAATATTAAAAAATCAGAGCCACAGGCAAGAACGAAAAAGGAACGGTAACAAAAGGGAATCTGGCCTTCTTCGATGATTGCAATTGTTGAAACAGAATTTAAAATGTATGACGCAAACAGAAATTGTTGACGTTAAGTTTGGGGTTTGTTTTTATTTATTTATTCATTTATTTATAGATTATGTGGCTAACACGCGCACACACACAGACGCACACAGTAACAGGCACACAGAAACACAGACACATACGCAGACACAGACATAGACAGACGCAGACACAGACATAGACAGACACTCTCTCTCTCTCTCTCTCTCTCTCTCTCTCTCTCTCTCTCTCTCTATCTATCTCTCTCTGTCTCTCTTTTTCTGTCTCTGTCTCTGTCTGTCTGTCTATCTCTCTCTCCCTGTCTCTCTCTCTACCCTCCCCTCTCTCTCTCCGTCTCTATCTCCCTATCTCTCTCTCTCTCTCTCTACCTCTCTCTTTATCTTTGTCTTTTCTGTCTGTCTGTCTGTCTCTATCTCTACCTCTCTCTCCTCTCTCTCTCTCTCTCTCTCTCTCTCTCTCTCTCTCTCCTCTCTCTCTCTCTCTCTCTCTCTGTCTGTCCACGGTATGATAAGACAGGAAAATGAAACCAGTGATCAGTGTGAAGGCATGCTGAAAGACATTATCACTAAGCTAGAGATGTCTGATGACATCCGATTTGAGAGAGTGCATCGCATAAATTCAAAAATGGACTCTCCAGTTATGGCTTGCTGCACATTCTATAAACAAAAACAAGCCATCCTGAAAGCCAGAAAGAAGCTGCAAGGAACAACCTTATTCATTAGTGAAGACTTTACTGTGAGAGTAAGAAATGTCAGGAAACTGTTAACACCATATCTTAAAAAAGCTCGTGAAGAGGGCAAAAGAGCAATGCTTGTACATGATCATTTGATTGTTGATGGCAAGAAGTACTATTTAGATGATAAGAATAATCTGGTAGAATTAAGATAGGGGTGTGGCCGGCCTGTGACAGTTTTTTGCTGAGGGTAGACAAATTGCCCTAGCACCGGTTTTCCCGGTTCAGGTCGACAGTTATAGTGAACCGTCACCTTCACGTGCAAACTATGTTGGCAGCGCACTCGATGTTGCTAACTTGGTGGTCGCTTCACCTGGCTATGTGTCAAGCCAAACATGCTTAGATTGGCCAAGTGTGGCAAATGTTAGGTGTGACACTGACAGTGTGGTTGATCATGGGGTTCAGTCCCTTGTACAAAGTATTATAAATTGCTCCTTTTCATTTCTTAGTTGGAATGTTGATGGCTTATTGTCAAAGCTACATAACAATGAATTTGTTAATTACATTCAATCATTTGATCTTGTTTGCATTTTTGAAACATTTCTTGATACTTTTCATAACAATTGCTTCACTGATTTTGAAATGTTCTATAAACCTGCTCAGAAGTTGTCTATGCAGGGGAGACGATCTGGAGGTGTTGTGTGTCTTATTAAAAGAAATCTATGTAAATATGTAAAGGAAATTGAAACCAATGTTCATAACACGTGTGTTTTTCTTATAAACAAATTTTTGTTTGGTACAGAGAAAGATGTGTTGTTTGTATGCACGTATCGTCCTCCAGAGGGTTCTCCTTATTATTCATTTTTTGATTGTGATAATGGCATTTCTTTGCTAGAAGATTTTCTGTGTGACTTTTTGATTGAGTCTGATGATGTTTTCATTTTGATATGTGGAGACCTGAATAGTAGAATCGCAAATATTTCCCATGTATGTAAAGATCATGATAATGATTCTGTCTTGGAATTGAACAGTCAGCCAGTGTATACAAATAGGCACTCTGAGGATGACAAACTAAATAATTATGGCAAACTATTACTGAACATGTGCAGTGTTTTTGATCTACATGTTTTAAATGGTGAGTGCCATGGGGATTCTCATGGACGTTACACGTTTATTTCTGATTCTGGGTGCAGTGTTAATGATTATTTTATCATGTCTTGTGATTTATATAGCAGGATAGCTGATTGTTGTCATCTTAACGTTGCAGATCGGATAGAATCCACCCACATGCCTGTAGAGTTTAGGCTTCACATGAAAGATAGCAACTGCGTATTGGAACAAAAAGAGGATTTTTCGCATTCATTAGATAAGTTTGTTTGGGATGAAGATTTTCAAGGAACATACACTCATAACTTAAGATCAGGGGAACTAAACCAAAGACTAGAGACAGCTAGAGACATGGTGTACTCTGATATAAATGTTGCTCTAGAATTGTTTAATTCTTGTATAAAAGACGCAGCTCAGTGTATGAAAAAAAGTGTTATTATTGGTAGGCGTAAAAAAAGCGAATCCCTGGTTTGACAAGGAATGTGTTACTCTAAAGAAGAAAGTTCGAAATTCATTGCAGATTTTTAGACGCACTTTACTTGCAAATGATAGATATAATTATTGCCGTGCAAGACGTGAATACAATAAGTTTAAAAAGTTTAAGGAAGAGCAGTACAATATGGCTTTGATAGACAAGCTAGTAAACTCAATGAATGACCAGAAAGGCTTTTGGAGCACCATCAGTATGATTTCTTCGAAAAGAAAACAGCCTAGAAATACAGTATGTATTGAAACATGGTTTAGGCATTTCAAAGACTTGCTGCAGAAAGATGCTTCGAATAATGTTGATAATTTAGAAGAAATAGAAAATGAAGCGAATGAAGAAATACAGCATTTAAATGAACCAATCTCCACACATGAGGTACTAGTAGCTCTAAGAAAATTAAAAAATGGCAAATCAGCTGGTCTAGATGGAGTCATCGGTGAATTGTTGAAAAATGCTGTTGGATGCGATCATGTTGTTGGTTTTCTAGTGACATTCTATAACTTTTTGTTTGATAACGGCATCTTCCCAAAGAACTGGTCCGAATCCATTGTTATTCCTCTCTATAAAAAAGGTAATGGTAATGATCCTAATAACTATAGAGGCATATCTATTTGTGACATAACCAGTAAAGTGTATAGCACAATAATTAACAGTAGACTGCAAAAATGGGTCGAGGCAAATAATATAACTGAGGAATTTCAGGCTGGTTTCAAGAGAGATTATTCTACTATAGATCACATGTTTACACTGATGGCACTTGTTCAGAAGCAATTTACATTAAATCGCAAACTTTATGTTGCCTTTATTGATTTTGAGAAAGCCTTTGATTCAATCAACAGAAGTTTATTATGGCCTATTTTGTTAAAAAATGGCGTTAATGGAAAACTGTCTAAATGTGTTATGAGTATGTATGAAAGTGTTAAGGCAAGAGTGAGATGTGGAAGTGCTTTGTCTGATTGTATCAACTGTACAGCTGGTGTGAAGCAAGGGGATGTATGTAGCCCTATTTTATTTTCTTTATTCATTAATGAGGTTACTAGAGAAGTTACTGAAAACGGTCGTCATGGAGCTTGTTTTTTGAATGATGCTTTAGAATTATTTATTTTGCTTTTTGCAGACGACATTGTGCTATTAGCGGAAACAGTGATAGGTCTTCAACGACAGTTGGATAGCTTAGACAGATCTGCTTCTCGGCTTCAGTTAAAAGTTAATATGTCTAAAAGCAACATCATTGTCTTCAGAAAAGGTGGATATCTGGCTGCAAGGGAAAGATGGTTTTTCAGTGGTGTTATGATGTCTGTTGTTAATGTGTACAAATATTTAGGTATTTATTTTTCGACTCGTCTAAGTTTCACTTTTGCCTGTAAAGATATTGCAGATAAGGGTAAAAGAGGTTTATTATCTATTATGCAGAATTTGAGGAGGTTAAACAATAGCTCTTTCCACTTGTTTATTAAACTTTTTGATTCTCAAATCCAACCGATAATATTGTATGGTGCAGAAATATGGGGTCTAGATGCTGCAGTTACGCATTGTGAAAAAATACATTTATTTGCGCTCAAAAAATTTCTGGGAGTATCTTTAAGAACACCAAATAATCTTGTTTATGCTGAGACTAACAGATATCCCTTGCATATTCTTTCAGCAGTTAGATGCATTCGCTATTGGATAAAACTAACTCAAATGAACCGATCTAGGTTACCCAAAAAGGCTTATAACATGCTTTGCTTATTAGATGAAAGAGGAAAGGCAAACTGGGTATCAACAGTCAGACGGATGTTATTTGAAAATGGATTTGGTTATGCTTGGATTAATCAGGGTGTTGGAAGTAAAGGTGTGTTTTTACGCTCTCTTCGTGATAGATTAATTGACAACCAATGGCAAAACTGGCATTCAAATATGGAGGACAGTAATAGATACAGTATGTACCGTTTGATTAATCCATCGCATTGCTTCCCACTGTATTTGTCATTACCAATAGACAGGCATATTAAGAGGGTTATGACCAAGTTTAGATTTGGAATTTCTGATTTGAAGAAACATCACTTTTATCACAGGAAAGTTGCTGAAAATGATTTATTATGTCCCCTTTGTGGTATGGATGTTGATGATGAACTACATATTGCCTTGGTTTGTCAAAATTTGATTCAGTTCAGAGCGAAATTTATACCTATTAATTTTTTTAGGCGACCATGTTTGTTTAGATTGGTAATGTTACTCTCATCCAAAGACGAATCTGTAGTAAAGCAGTTTGCTATTTATTTATACAAGGCATTTAAACTTCGAGATACATTTGTAAATCAATAGAATTGAGCTTGTGTGTTGATATAATTATGATTATGTTTCCCCCTTCAAATGTGGCCAAGGCCTTTTGAATAAAATTTTCGTTCGTTCGTTCGTTCGTTCTCTCTGTCTGCCTCTCTCCCTCTCTCTTCTTCTTTCGTTATCACTCTCTCTCTCTCCCTGTCTGTCTCTGTCTCTGTCTCTGTCTCTGTCTCTGTCTCTGTCTGTCTCTCTGTCTCTGTCTGTCTTTGTCTGTCTGTCTGTCTCTTTATCTCTCTGTCTGTCTGTCTGTCTGCCTCTGTCTACCCCCTCCATTTATTTGTTTTTTATCCGTCCATCTCTCTCTGTCTCGGAAAATGCCCCTAGACAGTAAAGTGCAAATATTTAATCCTGGAATGGCTTAGCGCTCTTTCAACATTAATTTAATTGCTGTTGTGTAAACATGTCATTCGTGCTTTCCCAAACCACTACAGAGAACAAAAGAGACAGACGCAGAGCAAGTGGGAAGAGTGAAAGTATAGAGTAACTGTCTTTTTTCTCTGTTTTTGCACATACATGCACGGATAGAGACAGACACAGAGCAAGTGGGAAGAGTGAAAGTATAGAGTAACTGTCTTTTTTCTGTTTATCACATACATGCACGGATAGAGACAGACACAGAGCAAGTGGGAAGAGTGAAAGTATAGAGTAACTGTCTTTTTTCTGTTTATCACATACATGCACGGCTAGAGACAGACACAGAGCAAGTGGGAAGAGTGAAAGTATAGAGTAACTGTGTTTTTCTATGTTTATCACATACATGCACGGATAGAGACAGACACAGAGCAAGTGGGAAGAGTGAAAGTATAGAGTAACTGTGTTTTTCTCTGTTTATCACATACATGCACGGATAGAGACAGACACAGAACAAGTGGGAAGAGTGAAAGTATAGAGTAACTGTCTTTTTTCTCTGTTTATCACATACATGCACGGATAGAGACAGACACAGAGCAAGTGTGAAGAGTGAAAGTATAGAGTAACTGTGTTTTTCTCTGTTTATCACATACATGCACGGATAGAGACAGACACAGAACAAGTGGGAAGAGTGAAAGTATAGAGTAACTGTCTTTTTTCTCTGTTTATCACATACATGCACGGATAGAGACAGACACAGAACAAGTGGGAAGAGTGAAAGTATAGAATAACTGTCTTTTTTCTCTGTTTTTTAACATACATGCACGGATAGCTACAGACACAGAACAAGTGGGAAGAGTGAAAGTATAGAGTAACTGTCTTTTTTCTCTGTTTTTTAACATACATGCACGGATAGAGACAGACACAGAACAAGTGGGAAGAGTGAAAGTATAGAGTAACTGTCTTTTTTCTCTGTTTTTTAACATACATGCACGGATAGCTACAGACACAGAACAAGTGGGAAGAGTGAAAGTATAGAGTAACTGTCTTTTTTCTCTGTTTTTTAACATACATGCACGGATAGCTACAGACACAGAACAAGTGGGAAGAGTGAAAGTATAGAGTAACTGTCTTTTTTCTCTGTTTTTTAACATACATGCACGGATAGCTACAGACACAGAACAAGTGGGAAGAGTGAAAGTATAGAGTAACTGTCTTTTTTCTCTGTTTTTTAACATACATGCACGGATAGCTACAGACACAGAGCAAGTGGGAAGAGTGAAAGTATAGAGTAACTGTCTTTTTTCTCTGTTTTTTAACATACATGCACGGATATAGACAGACACAGAACAAGTGGGGAGAGTGAAAGTATAGAGTAACTGTCTTTTTTGTCTGTTTATCACATACATGCACGGCTAGAGACAAACACAGAGCAAGTGGGAAGAGTGAAAGTATAGAGTAACTGTGTTTTTCTCTGTTTATCACATACATGCACGGATATAGACAGACACAGAACAAGTGGGGAGAGTGAAAGTATAGAGTAACTGTCTTTTTCTCTGTTTATCACATACATGCACGGATAGAGACAGACACAGAGCAAGTGGGAAGAGTGAAAGTATAGAGTAACTGTGTTTTTCTCTGTTTATCACATACATGCACGGATAGAGACAGACACAGAGCAAGTGGGGAGAGTGAAAGTATAGAGTAACTGTCTTTTTCTCTGTTTATCACATACATGTACAGATATAGACAGACACAGAGCAAGTGGGAAGAGTGAAAGTATAGAGTAACTGTGTTTTTCTCTGTTTATCACATACATGCACAGATAGAGACAGACACAGAACAAGTGGGATGAGTGAAAGTATAGAGTAACTGTGTTTTTCTCTGTTTATCACATACATGCACAGATAGAGACAGACACAGAACAAGTGGGATGAGTGAAAGTATAGAGTAACTGTCTTTTTCTCTGTTTTTGACATACATGCACATATCATATCTGAGGCAAATTCCTAAGGTCAAACGGATCGATGGAAAAAATGAATAAATGAATAGAGAAAAAACAAAGGGACAAATGATATTGAAATTAGATAAATAAATAAATAAATAAATAAATAAATAATAAGTGGATGAATGAATAGATGAATAAATAAACAAATAAATAGATAAGATATATATATATATATAAATAAATAAATAAATAAATGAATAAATAAATAAATAAAATTAGGTAAATAAATTAATAGTAAATCGATGAATGAATAAATTAATAAATAAACAAACAAACAGACAAATAAATGAATAAATAGACAAATATATATATATATATATATATATATGTATATATATATATATATATATAAACAGATAAATGAATAAATAAACCAATGAATAAATTAATAAGTAATTGATTAAAATGATAAACAAATGGATAAATGAATAAATAAGTAAATAAACAAATATATAAAAAATGAAAATCAAATAAATAAATGAATAAATATATAATAAAGAAATAAATAATAAATAAATAGATACATAAATAAATAAATGAATAAATAAACAAATAATAGATGAACAAAAAATACATAAACATGAATAAATAGATAAACAATAGAAAATAATAAATAAATGAATACATAGACGAATGAATGAATGAATGAATGAATGAATGAATGAATGAATGAATGAATGAATGAATATATAATACATAAATGCATAATAAATAAATATAAATAAATGTAAATAATAAATAAATAAATAAATAAATAAATAAATAAATAAATAAATAAATAAATAAATAAAGATAACCTCAACGAAATCACATTGAAATGTCAACTGTTGGTAGAAACCAACCAATGAGAAACCAATGAGAAATGAAATGCTTCCAATATACAACCAGGAACACCAATATAATCCTGACGACAAACGTCTTGCAGGTAACAGTTGGGAGAAAAAAGAATAAAAAGCGTCAGACCACCCATCTCCTATATGCATACATACATATATATATATATATATATATATATATATATATATATATATATATGAACAACATCACCAACATCAGTGGGCGGGCCTCAGTAGCTCAGTTGGTTTGAGCGTCGGATTTACATGCTAATAGTTGCGTGTTCGAATCGCGGGGTGCGCTACATTAAACTGGCTTTCTCACTGTCCCGTCTTAACATCATTGTTGTTCTAGCGGTGTCAGTATAGGTTTAGATAAGCTGGTTGTCCCCGTCGGCCATATCACCTGGGGTGGATGTCGACATAAAACTTGAACCAAATCAAACAAACAAACAACATATAATTGGTTTGAAGGTCAAGGAAGTAGCACATAGAAATGAAGATTGGAGTGTATGGTGTAAAGTTGTTGTGACGTCTGCTGAAGTCTCTACTATGGAACTCGATAATGGTGAATTGTGGACAGGTGATCATACCTTTTTTTTTTTTTTTGGTCCCATTTTCTGCACCACCTTGATGGCCACAGAAGCTGACACACTTTGTTACAATGCGATGATAATGATGTCGATGAGGATGATAACCATGATGCTATGGAGTTCCATATAGGATTGAGACTGCGTGACAGGGCTGTACTCTACGCTTACTATACCAGGACCGAGAGATACAGAAACCTGCGATGCTGGTCAGAAGATTTGAACAACACCTCATTGACGCTTCCGTGAAGTGGATGAGACTCGACTGTATGGTCCCTGTCTTCCCAATGTGTCCATAGCACGCCCAACTTTGTGTAGGAGCCGGTTAGATCCGAAAAATCCCACAACGATTTTGAAGAGACTGATGGGGATTCGAACCCACAACCTTCCAGTCAGTAGTCCGTTGAGCTAACCACTACACCACGACGACTGGTCCCAGGTGATATCTAAACTGCAAGATCTTACAAACTGATTCATAGACCGTGAGTATATTTGCGATGTATTGCATAGTACAATGTTTTGTTTACAAGGCGCCCCTGGTCCTAGTACCTCTGATCTCAACCTTTTAGGTTTGTTTGTTGTTGTTTTTCACGCTAGATAGGATCTCAAGATATGGCCAGCTCATGGATTTATACGCAGGCTTGAGGCATTCTTGTGCCATCATCCTCTTGGATCATTTCCATTACATGGCACTAGTGGAGATAGTGCATAAGGAATTCATTCCGATCGCGGAGATGTCATCTTGAGAAACTGTAACTGGATGATGGGAACAAAAACAAAACAAAACAAAAACAAAACAAAACAAAAAGAAAAAAAAAAAAAGAAAGAAAAAAGCAACGAAACTGAGTTTACTCTTGTTCTCACACCGGACAGAACATCAGGGAAGTTTCAGTCTTTCTTTCTCAGTTTTTGTATCTGGTGATTGTTTTTTGTTTGTTTGTGATCTTCCGCTTGACAAAAGCCAAATGGCCGAAAATTTGCGGCTGTCTTGTCTTGCTGTATTAAACTTCGTTCTTATTCTTTTTTCGTTTATTTTTTCTGGTTCCTGTTTGTTTGAATGCGGGCAGTCACGCTTATTTTGGATTTTAAACAATAGGAGTTTCTACACTCTTAGCTCATGACCGAACGACCTGCCCTGTGTGCGTGGGGGAGGGGGGAGAGCAAACGGGGTGGGGGTGTTGGGGATTCGCATTGTTTCCTTCGACTGAAATCAGAACAGGTACAGCTTGAATATTCCGGTTCCAGATCTGGCCATGACAGCACTATTTGATTGCCATGATTGCCTGGACACTGGGGACCAACGTGACCTCTATACTGACTCGGTGTGGTTTTGACTGCTCACCCCGCTGGTCTTCTTGGCGTCAGGAAAAAAAAAAGTGAAATTCAAGCAGTTGCCGTGTTGTAGCAGATCGCGCTTAGGACTATTGATTGCAAAATTGTGGATTCGAATCCTCATCAATCCCATCACAATCAGTTTTTTTTCCAAGCTCCTACTCAGACTTGAGCATGCTTTGGGCTTATCGGAAAGACTGAGACTTCACTGTCAAAAGTTTCATTCACTTCACAGATGCGTCACTGACGGTGTTCCTAAAACTTTCTGACCAACACCGCAGGTGTCTATATCTCTCGGGTCTGGTTGACGCCAGGATATATTATAATAGTAAGTGTAGAGCACAGCCCTTTCAAGCAGTCTCAATCCTAGATAGAACTCGTTGGCATCATGATTGTCATCTTCATCGTCAGTATCATTATCACATTGTAAAAGCTTATGTGGTCATTATGATGGCAATGAATACTAGGACCAAATAAATCAATAGATGAATAAATAAATGAATTAATAGATGAAAAATAAATAGACAAATGGGTAAATAATACATAATTACATCAATAATAAATATATAAATAGATAAATGAATAAATAAATATATAAACAAATAAAAACATAAATAAAAACATAATAAATAAATAAATAAATAAACAAACAGATAAATAAACAAATAAAATAAATGAATAAATAAACGAATATATAAACGAACGGATGAATAATAAATAAATAAATAAATAAATAAATAAATAAATAAATAAATAAATAAATACATACATAGATAAATAAACAGATAAATAAACAAATAAAATAAATGAATAAAATGAATAAATAAACGAATGAATAAATAAACGAGCGGATGAAAAATAAATAAATAAATAAATAAATAAATAAATAAATAAATAAATGAATAAATAAATAAATAAATAAATAAATAAATAAATAAATAAATAAATAAGCAGATGAGTTCAAAATACATCTAAAGTGCAATGATCCTTAAAAGTTGAAGTGTAGGGATTTGAAGAGTGGAGTGGAGGGGTCATGAAAGTAAGTTTACTTCTGGTTGCTAATGGCCCAGACGACTACTAAGGCCACATCAGTGCTAACACTTCTTAAAAAAAGAAATGTGTCAAGCCTAATCAAAAAGCCGACAGTTAAATCCCAAGCAGATGATTATCCTTTCAACTCTAAAATACATTTAAAACTTTCCCTTATGGGTTGTGAACTTTTAAACACGCTATGAATTCGGAATGAGACGAAAGTAGCTGTAGAACGTTGAGTGAAGTTTAATGCAACTGTTTGCCCAGGTTGTTTTGAAGAAATCCTCAGATACTATGTATGTATATGTGTGTGTGTGTGTGTGTGTGTGTGTGTGTGTGTGTGTGTGTGTGTGTGTGTGTGTGTGTGTGTGTCTCTCTCTCTCTCTGTCTCTCTCTCTCTCTCTCTCTCTCTCTCTCTCTCTCTCTCTCTCTCTCTCTCTCCCCTCTCCCTTGCACGTGTGCGCTCTCCCGCTCTCCCCTTGTGTTTTTCTGTCTCCGTCCCTCTGTCTTTCTGTCTGTCTGCCTGTCTCTCTCTCTTTCTCTCTTTATCTTTCTCTCCCTCCCCTCTCTCTGTCTCTCTGTCCGTGCATGTGTGTGTGTGTGTGTGTGTGTGTGTGTTTGTGTGTGTATGTGTTTGCAATTATGTATATGAATGAAGTCAGATCTTTTTTTTTTTAAATTGAACTCATGAATTCAAAAGTCAGTAAGTCAGTCTGTTACTTGATATGATAGTGAAAATGAAGTAATAAGTTATATTTGTCTTAAAGAACAGGTCTTACTTAGCCAAAGAAAGCAATCATGCAAAGAAACAAACAACAACAAAGAAATGAATAATTGATTAAAGAAATCAACAAGAAAGTGGACTTGATATAACTAGCAAATAATAGAACAAATAAATAAACAAAGAAAGTAAAAAAAAAAAAAAAAAAGCACCAGAAAAGGCAAAAAGAAAGAAATGAATGAATGAAAGAACTTATACATGAATTAATTAACAAAGGAATGTTCTGAGCTTACCACTTTATGCTTTGTGGCTGCGTCTACGCTAGCTGAATGGTACTGTGTTGGGTTTGAGAAATTCTACGTGGGAGATAACTCCGTGACTCTCAAGAGTTATGTTACTTAGTTAACAAAAGAACGATTAAATAAATATAATATAAGCAGTGCACATAATTATAGGCAGGGCACCTGATGATGATGATGATGATGATGATGATGATGATGATGATGATGATGATGATGATGATGATGATGATGATGATAATGATAATGATGATGATGATGATGATGATGATGATGATGATGATGATGATGATGATGAGATGATGATGATGATGATGATGATGATGATGATGATGATGATGATGATGATGATGATGACATAATACTGACTAGTCCAATTTTGAAACCAGATAGGGAAACGAAACAAATACAAACGGAAAAATGTCAAGCAAACAAACACAAACCAAAACAATAAGAACTGTCTGTCAGTTACCGTTGACTGTCTTGGCACCGGGTACCAATGTGACGTCCAATCAGAACTTGTCTGGCAGCTACCGGTCGTTCCAGCTCCCCTCCTGGGATTCAGGGAAATCGCAAAGTTTTAAGGCACCTTGAAATTGCGATGAAATGAAAGTGTGGACAGTTTGGTGAAGTTTGCTCTCGTTCTTCAGTTGAAATGGATTTGTGTGTGTGTGTGTGTGTGTGTGTGTGTGTGTGTGTGTGTGTGTGTGTGTGTGTGTGTGTGTGTGTGTGTGTGTGTGCGCGTGTGTGTGTGTATGTGTGCGTATGTGTGTGTGTGTGTGTGTGTGTGTGTGTGTGTGTGTGTGTGTGTGTGTGTGTGTGTGTTTGTGGATGTAGTGCAAAATACAGGGGGGTGCAAAAGTAGGTATACAGTTATGAAAAAAGAAAACATGTACTATACTTATTGCATTTATTATACAATTAATGAATATTGCATATACATGTAATAACAAGAACAGCCTTAATCCCTCAGATACTCAAACAGCTTGCCATCGGTATTCACACACTCCTCTAATCGAGAGCGGAATTAAGCATTATAATAATGATGTGGTACTTACTGTATACCTACTTTTGCACCCCCCCCTCCCCCTGCATATGTTTAAACCTATTGGCTACCGTTCCAGCTTTGTTTCAATGCCTATTTGGGGACATAATTTCATTTCTTTCAAATGTTGTAGATGTACAATATATATGAACACACGATATGCAAATAAAGAAAGGAAGGAATGAACACACGAATGAGGAAACGCATGGTGGACTAAGTCCCAGCTCATGATTCCATGATTCTTCTTCGATGAATGACGAAATAACGATGTAAACATCTGAATGAGTTTGAAATCCCGATAATTTAGTGCTGCTGTCTTTAGCATATCGATAATCAATATTTAACTCTCTTTCAGCAAAACCATACCTTTATAATCATAGTATTTTATAATTGCTTAGAACGTAGCCAGGTATATTTTGGTTTTGTCTTCTGAACTGTAAAGAAAAGCAACTCGATTTCTTACCAGAATCGCTCACCCAGTAGACAGGGATGTTACAACGATGGTTGTCTTGACTAAAACGCAAACCAGTTTGACAAATACTGAAGTCAAATTGCACAGCGAAATCGTTACTTTTGAAAAAGAATAGTTCGCATGTGTCTAACTGATATAAGTTTAAGACATTTCTAAAAAAAAAAAATTACAACTATAATACACATGGTCAAAGCAAGTAATACATAATGATGCAAGCTTAACGATCTATACATGCATGTATGAATGTCTGGGAGAAGATTGGTTGCAAAGCTGAAACTTGAAGGAATTGACAGAGGGGCACCACCGGACTAGGAGTGGAGCTTGAGGCTTTATTTGACTCAACACGGGAAACTCAGTCGGTCTGGACTCTGTAAGGATTGACAGATTGATAGCTCTTTCTTGATTCAGTGGGTGGTGGTGATGCATGGCCATTCTTAGTTGGTGGAGTGATTATGAATCATGCTTCATGTAGTCGTGTATATACTTGTATTTTATATCAGATCAGATCCATGTCGTTCAAAACCTGCGAACTGGATCCTCTTCCAGGCTCTCTCTACTCTGACTGTCTCCCTACTCTCCTCCCATTCATCACTGACATCATCAACACTTCTCTTCAAACTGGAACTGTCCCAGATTCTTTCAAGTCTGCTATTGTTCACCCTCTCCTCAAGAAATGCAATTTAGACCCAAATGAACTGAAACATTACCGGCCTATATCTAATCTCTCTTTCTTGTCAAAACTCCTTGAAAAAGTCGTCCTCAACCAGCTGAACTCTCACCTGTCTGCCAACAATCTCCTCAATCCTTTCCAGTCAGCCTACCGCCAGTGCCATAGCACTGAAACTGCCCTACTACACATTCTCAACAATCTCCTCCTTGCAACTGATACTGGCAAAGTCTCTCTCCTCACACTCCTTGATCTGTCTGCAGCCTTCGATACCATTGACCATGGTATTCTCCTTTCAAGACTTCATCATACTTTTGGCATCTCTGACATTGCTCTCTCCTTTTTCACTTCGTATTTATCAAACAGAAAACAAACTGTTCTCATCAATGGCACTTACTCTCAACCTGCATACCTGACCTGTGGTGTTCCACAAGGATCTGTCCTTGGCCCTGTTCTTTTCACTCTTTACACCCCCCCCCCCCCCATGTCCACCATCATCAACTCCCACTCTATAAAACACCACTTCTATGCTGATGACACCCAACTTCAAGACAGTGACTCACCTGATAATATACAGCGCCTGTTGACTCGCACCACTGAGTGTTACTCGGACATTAAGAACTGGATGACGTTCAACAAACTTCAGCTTAATGACGACAAGACAGAAGCTATCCTCATTGGCACCCGTCAGAAACTTTCTCAGCTGCCTCCTCTTTCTCTCCCATTATGTAACACATCAGTCCCAATTTCTGATTCAGCTAAAAACCTTGGTGTCTGCATTGACTCTACCCTCTCCATGAACAACTTTGTTTCTCAAACTGCCAGATCTTGCTACTATCATCTCCATCGTATAAGCCTGATCAGGAAGTATCTCTCTGTCGAAACAACTGCAAAACTCGTTCTCTCCTTCATAATGTCTCGCATTGACTATTGCAATTCACTCCTGTCTGGTCTTCCTGCCTCCACCATTCACATCCTACAGCGCATTCAAAACAATGCTGTATGCCTTGTACTCAAAAAGAAAAAAAGCTGACCACATATCTCCTCTCCTGGCACAACTTCACTGGCTCCCTGTATCAAAGCGCATACAGTACAAACTAGACACCGTGTGCTACAAAAGCCTAAATAACGCAGCCCCCGATTACCTGTCAAGCCTACTTGAGATCTATGTTCCCTCACGTACCCTCCGCTCTGCCTCCGATCCTCTGACTTTTCGCTTTCCACGCACTAAGCTCATACCTATGGTCCACGAGCCTTCTCTGTTTCTGGTCCACTCTCCTGGAACAAACTTCCTCTCTCAGTCCGTCAGCAACCTACTTTTGTCTCCTTCAAGTCCGCTCTCAAAACTCACCTTTTCTCCTCCGCATAAAATCCTAACCTCACTCAACCCCCCCCCCCCCCTCTGCAGCCTGTCTCCGCTCGGAGGGGAATCACATGGTCATAATATATAGGCCTAATTGTATATGCTATGCTCTCTATAATTTTGCATTGCTTTTATTCTTGCTTTTATTGCTTTTATTCTTTCTCCCCATTTATAGCCATGCGTGTGTGTGTGTGTGTGTGTGTGTGTGTGTGTGTGTGTGTGTGTGTGTGTGTGTGTGTGTGTGTGTGTGTGTGTGTGTGTGTGTGTGTGTGTGTGTGTGCGTGCGTGTGTTCGTGCGTGCGTGTGTGTCTGCTTCAGAGCTTAGATTTGATTTTATCAAGATTTTGCGCTATATAAATATTGTAATTATTATTATTATTATTATTATTATTATTATTATTATTATTATTATTATTATTATTATTATATATGTGACCTCCCACCACGGAATCAGTTTTAACTAGTATTTTAGGCATTTTGAGATATACATATCACTGGAAAGTGTACATTCTGCTGATTATTTTGGTATTTGCATAAAGCTTGTACTCAAATAAATGTAGAAGTTATTTATGTTTAATGTCATTAAGTTGTATGATGGCCATTTTGAGAAAACGGCCTTTTTGTGTGTCTCCTACACATTTTCCTTAAATTTCTTTAGTTGGTGGCTTTGACCCAGTTTGCTTCTAATTTCTACTGTCATTATCAGAAAGGTGCACCAAAAAGTTTTCCGTCAGTATATTACATGTGCGGGTACTGTACAGGTTACGGTTCATAATAAGAGACAAAAATAGGTACTTTTGGTAGGAAATTGAGTTCTTTCTGCTGCGATCAATGTGTTAAAATGCCGATTTAAATTGATTAATAACATTTTTTCAAGAACAAAATTTCTATGGGGGATAGATTACAGTCTACAGAAATCAGTTTTGAGAAAAAGTCAAAACACCCCAGATAGACCCTCAGTCACCTTTTCAGCTTCTAGTGCTGTTCGACTGACTGCGAGTTAAGACTGATTTCGTGGTGGGGGTCACAAATATGTATACTTTGAATGATTAGAATTATTTCCCTTCACGTGATAACATTTACGCTTTGTTGTTCTGTTTGTATTTGTCGATATTATAGTGTGAACTTTTTTTTTAAGTATTACGTTTTCAAGGAAAGAGCTATTTATGTTGGTGACACACATGTTCTGTGTTTACTACCTGACAAGCGAGTATGAACCTTGCCTATCATTCCGTGCAAAAACTAAGAATGTAAGCATACGCGATAATTAAATGTGCATTCACACATTGGATAAAATATGTTCATAGTTGCATGAAGAAGAGAACATGATAGATAGTATTAGTGGACAAGAAAGTGAGAGAGAGAGGGAGAGAGAGTGAGTGAGAGAGAGAGAGAATAAAAGAGAGGGAGGGAATAAAGAGATAAAGCGAGAGATGGAGAGAGAAATATAGATAGTATTAGTGGGTAAGAAAGCGAGAGAGAGAGAGAGAGAGAGAGAGAGAGAGAGAGAGAGAGAGAGAGAGAGAGAAAGAGAGAGAGAGAAGAGAGAGACAGACAGACCGAGAGAGAGAGAGAGAGAGAGAGAGAGAGAGAGAGAGAGAGAGAGAGAGAAAGAGAGAGAGAGCTTATCCAACTTTCTAAATATTGTTAATTTTGTCAGTAGTTGCATACTGACATATTTTAAATCATCGCTACGATGCTTATGTGTGTGCATTTTCATGATTAAGATTGTCCCTGATAAGTTGAAAAAAAAAAAAGTTATAATTAATAACCCATGTTAATTTTTGCATTCATGTATTGGTGTATGTATCCGAGTATTATACAGTATTACTGTATTAACATTGCAGTATTTATGCGACGAGCATTCATTGAGATGCATATTTTGTGCTATATAAATGTGACCTCCCAGCACGAAATCAGTCTTAACTAGCATTTTGGGCATTTTGAGATATACATATCACTGGAAAGTGTACATTCTGCTGATTATTTTAGTACTCGAATAGATATTGTACTCAAACATATGTATATTTAAAGTTATTAAGTTGTATGACGGCCATTTTGAGAAAACGGCCTCTAAAGTTTTTGTGTGCTCTCCCACACATTTTCCTTAAATTTCTTTATTTGGTGGCTTTGACCCAGTTTGTTTCTAATCGTCGCTGTCATTATCTGAAAGGTGCACCAAAGAGCTTTCCATCAGTATATTACATGTGGGGGTACTGTACATGTTACGGTTCATAATAAGAGACACAAATAGGTACTTTCGGTAGGAAAATGCCTTCTTTCTGCTGCAATCAGTTCATTAAAATACCATTTTTAATTGTTTAATAATATTTTTTTCAAGAAAAATATTTCTGTGGGGGATAGATTATAGTCTACAGAAATCAATTTTGAGTTAAAGTCGAAACAACCCAGTTAGACCCTCAGTCACCTTTTCAGCTCCTAGTGCTGTTCGATTGACTGAGAGTTAAGACTGATTTCGTGGTGGGAGGTCACACATGGAAATACTATCATTAATTTAATATAAGTATAACCTTCTTGGTAAATTCATAGAAATGACGATTTGTTGCTCCATATAATGATTGTCAATCACACATGGGTTTTATTTCAGAAAACGTAAACTTCATTAAATAAATAGATAAATGAATAAATAAGTAAATGAATAAATAAATAAATAAATAAATAAATAAATAAATAAATAAATAAATAAATAAACAAACAAATGCATGAATACACAAATGGATAAAGAAAGAAAGAAAGAGAGAAAGAAAATAGAAAAATACAAAGAAAGCAAAAAAGAAAATGAAGAAAGATAGAAAGAAAGAGAGAAAGAAAGAAAGAAAAAAAAAGAAAAAAAGAAAGAGAGAAAGAAAATAGAAAAATACAAAGAAAGCAAAAAAAGAAAAGGAAGAACTATAGAAAGAAAGAGAGAAAGAAAGAAAGAAAGAAAGAAAGAAAGAAAGAAAAAGAAAAGAAAGAAAGAAAGAAAGACAAAAAGAAAGAAAAACAAAAAGACAAAGAAAGACAGAACTATAAAGAAAGAACCAGCACTCACTGAACCATCCACTTCCAGAACCAGTCATGACTGTTTTCCTCCACTTCTTGCTGATTGGTTTGACACTGGGCAGTAGGACGTTGCCGATTCCAGAATCCGTCTGGCTTCCACTGTTTTCTTCTGTCCCGCTTTCTGGGATTAGGAAGACCCCATGAACTTTAAAGACGCGTCTCCGATTTCCTAAAAGATAAACGGAACCTCGTAGCCTGGAAAACTTTGCTATTGTTCGCTCCAGCTGTCCAATTGAACTTGATTTGTTTGGGACTCTCTCTCTCTCTCTCTCTCTCTCTCTCTCTCTCTCTCTCTCTATCTCTCTCTCTCTCTCCTCTTCTCTCTTCTTCTCTCTCTCTCTTCTGTCTGTGCTTTTTGTTCTCTGTCTTCTTCTCTGTCTGTTTTCTTCTGTATGTCTCTCTGTTTTGTTCTTGCTCTTGTCTTCTTTTTCTTGCTTTCTCTCTGTTTCTCTTCCCTGTTGTTATATGTCTGTTCCTGTCTTTCTGTCTGTCTATATGTCTGTCTGTCTGTATGTCTTTCTCTCTATCTCTGTCTGTCTCTGTCTGTCTCTCTCTCTCTCTCTCTCTCTCTCTCTCTCTCTCTCTCTCTCTCCTCTCCCTCTCTCTCTATATTTTTCGTTTTCCGTCTCTCCCTCCCCCATCTCTCTCTGTCCGTCTGTCTGTCTGTCTGTCTGTCTGTCTATGTGTTTGTGTGTGTGTGTGTGTGTGTGTCTCTCTCTCTCTCTCTCTCTCTCTCTCTCTCCCTGTTTGTTTCTCTGTTTCTCTCTGTCTATCTGTCTGTATGTCTCTCTCTCTCTCTCTCTGTTTTTGTTTCTCTGCCTCTGTATGTCTTTCCTTCTGTCTCTGCTGTTCTCTCTGTTTCTCTATCCCTGTCTGTCTGTCTCTCTATCTGTCTGTCCGTCTGTCTATATGTCTGTCTGTCTGTATGTATGTATGTCTTTATATATCTCTCTCTCTATGTCTCTCTCTGTCTCTCTCTCTCTCTCTGTCTCTCTCTCTCTCCCTCTCTCTCTATATTTTCGTGTTCCGTCTCTCCCTCCCCCATCTCTCTCTGTCCGTCTGTCTGTCTGTCTGTCTATGTGTTTGTGTGTGTGTGTGTGTGTGTCTCTCTCTCTCTCTCTCTCTCTCTCTCTCTCTCTCTCTCTCTCTCTCTCTCCCTCTCTCCCCCTCTCTATATATCTTTCGTTTTCCGTCTCTCCTTCCCCCATCCCTCTCTGTCTGTCTGTCTGTCTATGTATCTGTCTCTCTCTCTCTCTCTCTCTCTCTCTCTCTCTTTCCTTCCGTCTCTGTCTTTTTGTCCCTTTCTGTCCCCTGCATGGACACCAGGAGCTCTTTCATTACAAAGAGTGTCCCCACCTTCTGGAATTTCTGTGTAAGAAATTTCATTGTTTTTGTCATTGTTTCTTCCTTAGTCCTTTGCTTTCTGTCATCTCTTCCTATCATTTCCTGTCTTGCTGGTGCATTGGTCCTTGTGTCTTCTATAACGTCTCAAATATTTTCTAATATGACTGATAAGTGGTACGTGGAATGACTGAATGTTTGCCTCATGGGGAATGTTTGTGCATGAGCAATTTTAGGTAATTGGGGCCATTTTTCACGTATTGTTTAGAGTCTCTAGTTATGTTTACATTTGCATTCAGATGTTGCTTTTTTTTTAAATCGTCTGGTGATAAATTGGACGGAATGGTCAACGCCAGGGACATATTCTTAGATTATGCTTGTTATGTGTACTTAATGATATGTGTATTTAATTCTCTTTGATATATATATATATATATATATATATATATATATATACATATATATATATATATATATATATATATATATATATATATATATATATATATGTGTGTGTGTGTGTGTGTGTGTGTGTGTGTGTGTGTGTGTGTGTGTGTGTGTGTGTGTGCATGTGTGACCTCCCACCACAAAATCAGTCTTAACTCGCGGTCAGTCGAACAGCACTAGGAGCTGAAAAGGTGACTGAGGGTCTATCTGTTTTGACTTTTTCTCAAAATTGATTTCTGTAGACTATAATCTGTCCCCCACAGAATTTGTTTTCTTGAAAACAAATTATCAATCAATTTGAAATGGTATTTTAGTGCATTGATCGCAGCAGAAAGAACGCAATTTCCTACCAAAGGTATCTATTTTTGTCTCTTATTATGAACCGTAACCTGCACAGTACCCGCACATGTAATATACTGACGGAAAGCTGTTTGGTGCACCTTTCAGATAATGACAGCGAAAATAAAAACAAACTGGGCCAAAGCCACCAAATAAAGACATTTAAGGAAAATGTGTAGGAGAGCTCACAGAAAACTTTACATGCTGTTTTCTCAAAATGGCTGTCATACAACTTAATGACTTTAAACATACATAACTTCTACATTTTTTGTACAAGCTTTATTCAAGTAGCAAAATAATCAGCAGAATGTACACTTTCCAGTGATATGTATATCTCAAAATGCCCAAAATGCTAGTGAAGACTGATTTCGTGGTGGGATATGGTGTTCGTCTGTCGTCGTCGACAATGACCATAGCTTCATGAAGTTGCTTTGAGTCAGTGTGTCCGGAGGTGACTGATCAATCCGATCCGGGCACGGAAGTAACGTCCACAGGTTGGACATCTATGGTCGGTTACTGTGGTTGAAGGGTTTGCAGCCCTAGCTTTCCGTGCAGCTCGTTTTTTTTTTGTGCAGATTGGATACGAGACACTTCTGAAGTGGTACATCCCGTCACACACACACACACACACACACACACACACACACATATATATATATATATATATATATATATATATATATATATATATATATATATAATTTTTAAAAAAAAATTATATATATTTCCAATCAGATGTTGTACAGGTCTTGAAATGGTCACAGCCCTGATATGGCGTTGTGCAGTCGGCTAAGCGTAAACGAAAATAATAAGAATAACTATCTCTCTCCTTTCCGTCTTTATGTTGACATTTTTTTTTTCCTTTTCCTTTTTGCAGTAATGTCTTCACAATCCAAGTAGCTTTTTTTTATAATTTTGAATCTGATCGCTGTAGCTTGATGACAATCGGGTGTCATATGTGCAGCATGTCATCACCTACCAGTGGTATGTGCTCTAAAGGATTCCCTGTTTACGTCGTTTACTTTTCTTTTCTGTTGGCTGGCCATTGTATGGGGGATGATATGGTAGTGGTTTTTCATTGCCTTCCATCGGTTTTTGTACGGACTCTCCGCTAGCCTTTGTCGTTCCCGTGACTACCAACAAGAGAGTGTGGCGATTTTCTGTTAGGTTCCTTAAATCTTAGTCTCTCCCAGAATGACCACGAGGAAGTGATGGTTTTCTGCTAGGGTTTTACTCCCTTAGCCTTGATCTCTCCCGAGACACCCAAAAGGCAGTGGTGCTTTTGACCCTTAGCTGGGGGTCTTGTTCATGGGCACCAGGGCATATCCACACGCTGTTGGGCTTGTGTGCCACACATCTGGTGGCCAGACATCCTCCGAGTTTCACGAGTTTAGCCTGGGTCTGTGAGGTGCTCAGTTACCGTGTGTCGCCACGAGGAGGCACCACGTAGGGTTTGTTGATGGTGAGACTATGTTCAGACAGAGACTTACGCATTCTGCTCTCGTTTTTGCAGAGCTGCAAGCAGCAGTGCTAGCCAGCAGCGTATGCTGAAAGCGAGAGGTGACAACCACGCATTCACTTGCCAACACACTACATGACGTCACGTCAGCCATTATGGCACACTACCATTGTGCTAGATGCACATAATGTTTTACTCTAACATCTTAAAATCAGGAAGATGTTGAGAAAGACAACATATGAATTGTCTAAGATTCTGTCTCCATAAAGAAGGAGATTGTTAGAATGGCTTAACCATCTGCTTTTTCATTTGCAGGTATGGTTCCAATAATCAGGAGGTTTCGTAGAGAAAAACCCACTCATATTCCAAGTAAAGAACGTACACTTAAGACAATCGCCTTGACTGGGAATAAAATGACGTTCAATAGTCTAGCTAAGAGTCAACGTCATATTCGTCAATATTGACGGCATTGTAAAGATTGCCCCCAATTATGTGGCTCTTTGTGTCTGCTCTCGTGGTCATTTCGCACTTATTTTTCTTCCTGATGTTCCTCTCCCTTAAATACTTAACTTCACTTTTATTTTTTCCTACTGCCGTTCCCATGCCTGAAGTATGGTTCAAATCAATGTCTTCGATTTTGGCAGATGTGTGGCCGTTGTCGAGGTATTGTCTTCCGAATTAACTCTGGGTGACGTCAGTTTTCAAGATGCAAATCAAGCACTGAATGCCATTGCTTCGTAAAAAAATAAATCTCAGATTTTATATCAACTAAGTAACATAACTCTTGAGAGTCACGGAGTTATCTCCCATGTAGAACATTCTGAGCTTACTACTTTATGCTTTGTGGCTGTGTCTATGCTGGCTGAATGGGTAGCACAAACTGTGTTGGGTTTGAGAAATTCTACATGCGAGATAACTCCATGACTCTCAAGAGTTATGTTACTTAGTTGATATTTAAAATTCTCTCTGCTTCCCTCTTATTTCCTTCGGTATATCAGATTTTATAGTTATTAAAATAAATGTTTTCCAAGGGTGCGTTTTGTAGGTTATGTCCCATTTGGAATGAATTTCTTGTCATTTTTCTGCTCTTGTGTGTGTTCATCTGCGTGTCCGTGGACTACAGGGTCGAACAGAGGGCTGACATATATTACGTATATATGTGACCTGCCAGCACGAAATCAGTCTTAACTAGCATTTTGGACATTTTGAAATATACATATCACTGGAAAGTGTACATTCTGTTGATTATTTTTGGTACTTGAATAAGACTTGTACTAAAAAAAAATGTCGAAGTTATGTATGTTTAAAGTCATGAAGTTGTATGACGGCAATTTTGAGAAAACAGCCTCTTAAGTTTTTGTGTGTTCTCCTGGTGGCTTTGACCCAGTTTGTTTCTACTTTTAGCTGTCATTATCTGAAAGGTGCACCAAAGAGCTTTCTGTTAGTGTATTGCATGTGGGGATACTGTATAGGTTACGGTTCATAATAAGAGACACAAATAGGTGCTTTTGGTAGGAAACTGAAAACAAAAATTCTGTGAGGGATAGATTATAGTCTACAGAAATCAATTTTGAGAAAAAGTCAAAACACCTCAGATAGACCATCAGTCACCTTTTCAGCTCCTAGTCCTGTTCGACTGACTGCGAATTAAGACTGCTTTCGTGGTGGGAGTCACACATGTATTTTCATTTAGTGTGTTTCAGTGTCAGAGGTATATTCAGGTTGGAGACCAGTCGCCGTGGTGTAGTGGTTAGCGCAAAGGACTACACACTGTAGGTCGTGGGTTCGAATTTCCATCAGTCCCTTAAAAATTCATTCATCATTTTTCGGCTCCAGCCAGCTCTTACCCAAATGTGAGCGTGCTATGGGCTTATTGGGAAGACTGGAACCACACGGCCCAGTCTGTGGGTTCCGAATCAACTCATCACGGATATGTCATTGACGGTGTTGTTCAAAAGATAATCCAGTCATGATGATTTTCTGTACACAGGATTATCTGTGCAAACAAACAAACAAACAAACAAAAATACAAACAAACAAACAACAAACAACAAACAACAAACAAACAAACAAACAAACAACCAACAAACAGCAAATAATCAAACAAAAAAACAAACAAATAAACAAAGCAAGTAAGAAGGCAAACAAGCTGGCAAGCAACCAACTAACGAACAAACAAGCCAACAAATAAACACACAAACAAACAAACAAACAAACAAACAAACAAACACCAAACAAACAAACACAAAAAAACCACAAACAAACAAACACACAACAAAACAAACATACAAACAAACAAACAAACAACAAAAAAACAAACATACAAACATAAAAAAACAAGCAAACAAAAAACAAACAACCAAGTAAACAAACAAACAAGCAAACAAACAAACAAACAAACAAACAAACGAAAGACGTGTCCCGAGGGAAAGGGGTCTTGTCATTGAATTGCTTTCCAAGGTTTGTTTGTTTGTTTGTTCGTTTGCTATGATTTTTCTGCTTTGTTTTATTTGAAGTGTAACACTTTATTGCATTCATTTTTAAATCGGACCATGCAAACAAACTATAATTACATTTCGATCTAAAATCTGGAAGTTAAATCATCCACATCTATATAAAAAAAATATGTAGTCTTGACCGTAGAACCATTAGCGAAGCTTTCTCAAGGTACAATTAAAGCTACGAAAAGGAGAACATTTTTGCAGCCATTTATTTCGTGCCATTTAATCATATTTTTTGGTCAGTGAGTTTAGTTCTTTTCAGATGATGATTCTTCAACCATGTTCAATTTCAGTGAAGAAGAAAACCTCTGTGTATGTTTTTATATTAAGTTAAAAAGACACGTTCTGAAAGAAAAGTTGTATCTCTTAGTTAAGTTTCGCTTTCAGAAACTGATACTTTGGCCGTGTATAGTGTCAATGAGGAGGAATGATTATACTGCTAAAACTGTCTTTTCTCTCCAATAGAGAATTGAACATGCCAGGGCTGAAGCT
>JAPXFY010000013.1:7668070-7670570 GCA_030674185.1 Monoplex corrugatus | reverse complement strand
AAGCACTGAATGCCATTGCTTCGTAAAAAAATAAATCTCAGATTTTATATCAACTAAGTAACATAACTCTTGAGAGTCACGGAGTTATCTCCCATGTAGAACATTCTGACTTACTACTTTATGCTTTGTGGCTGTGTCTATGCTGGCTGAATGGGTAGCGCAAACTGTGTTGGGTTTGAGAAATTCTACATGCGAGATAACTCCATGACTCTCAAGAGTTATGTTACTTAGTTGATATTTAAAATTCTCCTGCTTCCCTCTTATTTCCTTCGGTATATCAGATTTTATAGTTATTAAAATAAATGTTTTCCAAGGGTGCGTTTTGTAGGTTATGTCCCATTTGGAATGAATTTCTTGTCATTTTTCTGCTCTTGTGTGTGTTCATCTGCGTGTCCGTGGACTACAGGGTCGAACAGAGGGCTGACATATATTACGTATATATGTGACCTGCCAGCACGAAATCAGTCTTAACTAGCATTTTGGACATTTTGAATATACATATCACTGGAAAGTGTACATTCTGTTGATTATTTTGGTACTTGAATAAGACTTGTACTAAAAAAATGTAGAAGTTATGTATGTTTAAAGTCACTAAGTTGTATGACGGCAATTTTGAGAAAACAGCCTCTTAAGTTTTTGTGTGTTCTCCTGGTGGCTTTGACCCAGTTTGTTTCTACTTTTAGCTGTCATTATCTGAAAGGTGCACCAAAGAGCTTTCTGTTAGTGTATTGCATGTGGGGATACTGTATAGGTTACGGTTCATAATAAGAGACACAAATAGGTGCTTTTGGTAGGAAACTGAAAACAAAAATTCTGTGAGGGATAGATTATAGTCTACAGAAATCAATTCTGAGAAAAAGTCAAAACACCTCAGATAGACCATCAGTCACCTTTTCAGCCCCTTAGTCCTTTTTCGACTGACTGCGAATTAAGACTGCTTTCGTGGTGGGAGTCACACATGTATTTTCATTTAGTGTGTTTCAGTGTCAGAGGTATATTCAGGTTGGAGACCAGTCGCCGTGGTGTAGTGGTTAGCGCAAAGGACTACACACTGTAGGTCGTGGTTCGAATTTCCATCAGTCCCTTAAAAATTCATTGCATCATTTTTCGGCTCCAGCCAGCTCTTACCCAAATGTGAGCGTGCTATGGGCTTATTGGGAAGACTGGAACCACACGGCCCAGTCTGTGGGTTCCGAATCAACTCATCACGGATTGTCATTGACGGTGTTGTTCAAAAGATAATCCAGTCATGATGATTTTCTGTACACAGGATTATATGTGCAAACAAACAAACAAACAAACAAAAATACAAACAAACAAACAACAAACAACAAACAACAAACAAAAAAACAAACAAACAAACAACCAACAAACAGCAAATAATCAAACAAAAAAACAAACAAATAAACAAAGCAAGTAAGAAGGCAAACAAGCAGGCAAGCAACCACCTAACGAACAAACAAGCCAACAAATAAACACACAAACAAACAAACAAACAAACAAACAAACACACAACAAACAAACAAAAAAACCACAAACAAACAAACAACAAAAAAACAAACATGCAAACAAACAAACAAACAAACAACAAACAAACAACACACAAACAAACAAACGAAAGACGTGTCCCGAGGGAAAGTGGTCTTGTCATTGAATTGCTTTCCAAGGTTTGTTTGTTTGTTCGTTTGCTATGATTTTTCTGCTTTGTTTTATTTGAAGTGTAAACTTTATTGCATTCATTTTTAAATCTGACCATGCAAACAAACTATAATTACATTTCGATCTAAAATCTGGAAGTTAAATCATCCACATCTATATAAAAAAAAATATGTAGTCTTGACCGTAGAACCATTAGCGAAGCTTTCTCAAGGTACAATTAAAGCTACGAAAAGGAGAACATTTTTGCAGCCATTTATTTCGTGCCATTTAATCATATTTTTTGGTCAGTGAGTTTAGTTCTTTTCAGATGATGATTCTTCAACCATGTTCAATTTCAGTGAAGAAGAAAACCTCTGTGTATGTTTTTATGTTAAGTTAAAAAGACACGTTCTGAAAGAAAAGTTGTATCTCTTAGTTAAGTTTCGCTTTCAGAAACTGATACTTTGGCCGTGTATAGTGTCAATGAGGAGGAATGATTATACTGCTAAAACTGTCTTTTCTCTCCAATAGAGAATTGAACATGCCAGGGCTGAAGCTGAATATATATTCCTTTCTTTCCTTTTCCATTGCAAGAAAGGGGACGGCAGATTACATTAAAATGTTGCTGGTAGAATTTGTTCAATCGTTAAAATTACACACAGGAGAAAATCCCAACCCGCAATCTATAAAATGATGGAAAAGAAGAAATCACGAATTTCCGGAATTTGCGCAAGAAATAATAGAAAATAACTGAAAAATCGAATGGATGCTGAAGACTTTTTTTCTTTTTTTCTTTTCTTTTTTTTTCTTCTTCTTGTTTTTCTTCTTGATTTTCTTCTTCTTGTTTTTCTTCCTCTTGTTT
>JAPXFY010000013.1:7645570-7648070 GCA_030674185.1 Monoplex corrugatus | reverse complement strand
GTCACAATAATAATACACCAACTACAGAAAAAAACAACACCAGTAGCAACAATAACTACTACTACAACAACAGCAACAACAATGATAATAATAATAACAACAACAACAAATATGGCCACTTGTACATGTACATTGCCTCATCTTCATCATCATCATCATCAGGTGCCCTGCCACATGGCGTTGGCGATCTTGGACTTCCATCTGTCTCTATCTCTCGTTGCCCCTAGCATCTCTCCCACCCCCTCGTACCCAGCCACTCTGCAAGTCCGTCCAGCATTTTCTCCCTGGGTCTACCAGTGCTCTCTTTCCCTCCAGCTTTCCATTGTGACCAGGTGCTCGAAATCCCACTTCCTCATAAAAATGGCCTATAAATGTTGCCTGTCTTTTCCTAATCTTCCTTATGAGTGATCTACTTGTGTCTGCCTCCATCAAGACTGTCTCATTTGTTTTCTTTGCTGTCCATGGAACTCTCAACATTCTTCTTAGAAACCACATCTCGGCTGCCTCAATCGTGTTCTGGCTTTGTTTGTTGACTGTCCACGCCTCACATCCGTATTGGTTCTATATAACATTCAACATGAACCTAAAGTGGTTCACAGAACATACTGACCGAGACTGACCAACGTACGGCAAACACATGTCAACCTTTACCGCTATGATTAAATGGGTGAACCATGAATTGTAAAATGATAAAGAAGCAATAATTTATGTTTTATCATATAACACATGTCAACCTTGACCGCTATGATTAATGGGTGAACCATGGATTGTAACATGATAAAGAAGCAATAATTTATGTTTTATCATATAACAGGCTTTCTATCTGCGACCATTGCTGCTGCTTTGAGTTGGTTGTTGTTGTTGTTGTCAGTATTAAGGATTATGTGGAAATATGTGGAAATAACACGTTGGATTTTGTACAGAGTGAACATTAATTCTGTAAAGGGCACTGCATTTGCACGATTCTAAATTCCGATGAATAGGTATAAATGATGCTGAAAGAGAGAATACTAATTGTGTAAATGGCTTCTAATAGCATCAATTCTGATTTCGATAAATACTTATGATAATGATAATGTGTAATGGTAAAATAAAAAAAAAATGATGTTCCTCAGAAACACACACACACACACACACACAACACACACACACACACACACACACACACACACACACACACACACACACACACACACACACACACACACAACACACACATACACACACACACACACACACACACACACACACACACACACGCACGCACGCACGCACGCACACACACACACACACACACACACACACACACACACACATACACACACTCACACACACACTCACACAATCAAGTAGCAAATAAACAAACAACAAAGTAAATTCTTCCAAAATTAGTTCTATTTTTTTCTGATTTGGCCAGAAATTGATCCAAACGTGTGTGTGTGAATATAGAAAAAAATCTGGATTTAAATTAATAAGAAAACGAAACAAGACAAACACGAAAACAAACAAATAAAAAAATCGCACATTGTTTGTAAAGATTGATCTGCTTGGAAAATTGATCCATGAATTTGTAATACATCATTCCTCTCTTTTTTTAAATTTCTTCCCACCGAATTGACAACATTGATGAATTTTACATTGCTTTGTTGATATATGTTAGAAGGGGTTTGTTTATTAGCCATCAATAGAACGTATGCGTTGTTGTGTTATTTACAGTTGGGTCAGAAACAATTTAAAGAGGGGTGGTTATTAATGGTTGTTTTTGCTTTTGTGTGGTTGTTCGCTGTTGTTGTTGTTGTCATCGTCGTTGTTGTCGTTGTTGTTGTTGTTGTTGCTGCTGCTGTTTTTGTTATTGCTGCTGCTGTTTTTGTTGTTGTTGTGTTCGTCTTCGTTCTTCTTCTTCTTCTTCTTCTTCTTCTTCTTCTTCTTCTTCTCTTCTTCTTCTTCTTCTTCTTCTCTTCTTCTTCTTCTTCTTCTTCTTCTTCTCTTCTTTTCTTCTTCTTCTTCTTCTTCTTTTCTTCTTCTTCTTCTTCTTCTTTTCTTGCTGTTGCTGTTGTCATTGTTGCTGCTGCTGTCGTCGTCGTGGTTGTTGTTGTTTCGTTATTGCCGTTGTTGTTGTTGTTGTTGCTGTTTCTATTGTTGTTGTTGATAATGATGTTGTTGTTGTTGTCGTCGACGTCGTCTTCGTCGTTATTGCTGTTCTTGTTTGGGATGCTGTGTTCCAATTTTTGCCCCGTCTTCATGGCATTGATCCCACACCGATCCTTCGGCTGTTCAACACATTCCCCATCCCAAGTTTATTCAGTCAAAGTCTCAATGCCAGACACCCCATGGGAGCAGAATATGTCAAGTTGCCGGAGAGCCACCGACTGGAGGAGACTCTGAGACGTTGCTTTGTCATCTTTGGAGTTATTGTGGTTGTTACCATTACGTTTGTTTAAAGCTCAGCCGACTGCGGAGAACCATATCAGGGCTATAACCATTGAGCAGTGCCTGTTGT
>JAPXFY010000013.1:7625570-7635570 GCA_030674185.1 Monoplex corrugatus | reverse complement strand
ATATATCTCTCTCTATCTCTCTATCTCTCTGTATATCTATCTATATATCTATCTATCTATCTATCTGTCTATCTATCTCTATCTGTATGTCTATCTCTCTCTCTCTCTCTCTCTCTCTCTCATATATATATATATATATATATATATAATATATATATCTGTCTATCTATTTATCCATCTCTCTTTCTCTCTCTCTATTTCTCTCTCTCTCTCTATTTCTCTCTCTCTCTATCTCTCTTTCTCTCTATATATATATATTTCTCTCTCTCTCTATCTATCTCTCTTTCTCTCTCTCTCTCGTTCTCCCTCCCTCCCTATCTCTCTCTCTCTGTCTCTTTCTCTCTCTCTCTCTCTCTCCCTGTCTCTGTTCCCCTCATTCCTTCTCTGTCACTATGTCTAGTTCTCAGTATTTTGACTATTTGAGTTTTATATCACGCTGATGTATTTTAATATTACCGCTCATTGAAGTAAATGTACATTCACCATGACTATCATTATGTATGTATTATGTCATAGTGTAAAATCCTTCATTGGCGAGAGCTAGATGTAAAAACGCAAAAATCTGCCTGTGCTATTACCCTCGAAAACGAAATTGTTTTATCTTTCTGTCAGTCTGTATGTCCGTCAGTTTGTCTGTATGTCTGTGTGTTTGTCTATTTCTCTGTATGTCTGTTCATTTATCATTCTGTCTGTGTTTCTGTTTGCCTCTTTGTCTGATTATCTGTTTATATATTTGTCTTTCTGTCTGTCTGGCTGCTTATCTGTGTGTATTATGTCTGTATATATGTCTGTGTATGTAACTGCCTGTGTATATGTTGGTCTCTCAGTATGTCTGTTTATTCCAGTTCTGAGACAGACCTGCAGTTAATGCGACTTACAAATATGTCGGTGTAAGGAAACCCCAACGATTTTATGAACATATTTCAACAAAGAATAAGTATCTTTTTATTTTCAATATGTTTGTTTGTTTCCATAGATGTTTCCCCATTTTGCCATTTGCCTTTTTGTTTGCTTGTTTGTTTGTGTGTATGTTTGTTTGTTGTTTGTTTGTTTGTTTGTGTGTATGTTTGTTTGTTGTTTTGTTTGTTTGTTTGTGTGTATGTTTGTTTCTATGTGTGTTTGTGTTTTTACCTCTACGCTTTGGTTTGTTTCTTAGCTGGTTGGTTGGTTTATTGATTGCTTGGTTTACAAAACCAAACAATTTTTCGCTGAGACTATGGTACTTTATTGTTTCCTGTAATCCATTCATTATGAAATTATGCAAATATGAAATCGTAAGTGCTCAGTAGTTACTTTGCGTGCTTGTTTTGAAATGTTCTGTTCTTGTCTTTTTATTTCTAAATTGAATTAGTGTTTATTTCGTTAGTACTGCGTGCAGAACAAGCTGTCCCAGTTAAACAACTGTACCTATTCTGTGCCTGGTTTAGTGCAATTTTGTTCCTCTCTTTCTCCTTCACCTCCACCCTACTCCTATCTCTAATTCTCACAACAACCCAGTTATGATGTGATGATGGGTCTGGCAAGCCCTAATCTCAAACGCGTTACGGTCCTAAAGGAGTAGTCAAAACTTTCTATGTCAGTAGTTCCTACTGGTATCGCAGCAGAAAAAAAAGAAGAAAAAAAGAAAACAGCGTCTCATCCTTTCGTCTGGATGGAGCCATCAATTTTCCCGTTCCTTCAAGTCCTGGCAGTACAGTTCCCTTAGGATACATCGTTATTAAACCAAAAGAACAGCTTCGATCACATAGGGGAGTGTGGAGACATGGTCTGCACCAGATAGACACACTCCAGGGTAAGTACACAGGACATCAGTCAAGCGCCTGTCTGGTGATAAAAAAACGATGTTGTTTCAAAGATGGACTGTCTAACAGAACAAGGTGGTCATTCCTCTCGTTGCTGAGGGCGTCTGATGGAGTCTGGGACTAAAGCCTTTAGAGGCGTCGGCTTCAAAACAAATATGGAATGAATGCTGTAGAAGTAGATTCCAAACAGAGTGACTGAAAGCGAGGGGTTGGTTTTGATGACTGCGGTAATTGTCTTTGCATCAATATTTCAGCAAATTGTGGTTAACTTGGCTCCGGTTGAAATCAGTGAATGACAGTGTCTTGATGGAAAATCGATTGAAAAATATATATGGACAATATCGGACGTTACTGGGATTTCAGCCTAGGGGGATACTTTCAGACATTTGGGAAAATATGTATAATAAAAGGGACTAGGGATACAAGTTAGGATGGGACTTAAATTTTAGTCTGTGGATACGAGTCGTGTTTGAATTAAGGATTAACATATTATCCAGTCGTGTCCTCAACGTTTAACATTCCAGCTGGATACATTCAGTGGTTATGGCCTACCTTGTCATGTCTCTATTAACCTCAGTTCGTTGATCGTTTGCTCTTTGTTTGTTTGTTTGTTTGTTTGTTTGTTCTTTTATTCGTTCGTCTGTTGTTTGTTGATCTGTTTTCTTCAATAATACTGTTGATATTGTCCAGGCAACATGCTTTTTTTGTATTCCTCTGGATGTAAGCCAATCATTATTTTAAGCACTTTTCTTCTATCACAACAATTCATCATCGGATATGTTGTAAAAATAACATTTCTTATTTGACATATTTACATTCAAAAATGTAGATTTTTATAGACTTCATCAAATCGCTTTATCCATCCCAATCCACGTGCCAGATGAGAGTTGAACAATTCTTTTTGGTCTCCAGTTAAGTTTTAGGCAATCGAATGTTGGTGTTGGGTTCGGTATTTTACTTCATAAATGACTTTGTTCACATTAAACGGTCTATGCTTTCATTCCTACTGTTCTTAAATCATGTATATTAGGCCCACATCACTGCACTTGTCTCAATTCACATTTGGTATAAAAGCTATAGCATCTTACTATTTATGCCAACACTGTCCACTTTGAGAACTTTATTTCTTCCCAGATCCCTTAATATGACGTGACCATATTTAAGTAAATAAATCGCACTGTTATTTTTTCGATTAGTATTTACCATTTTTCTCTTCTTTTTCAGCAAATACTTTTAATAACAGCCTGTCAAGTTAGATGTTCACATTGTAACTCGGGAGGAAAAGTTGCATTACAGTTTGAAATACCATCAATAAAACCTTTATAATTGTAAAGTCACTTTCCTTCAACCTATCGTGCAATCATGTACCTGGATCATGGCGTGGGAAATAAATAAATGGGGGTGGGGGGAGGGTGCGATGTCAGCTTCATCTTAGCTTTGAGTTTTTTTTTTTTTTTTTTTTTTTTTTTTTTTAAGGATCATTGCACTCAGGGATGTTATCTCAGTGCTCACCCTTTTATTTTTTCGTCTCATTTTCTACGCCACTTTAATGGCCACAGAAGCTGAAACAGTTTTTATTATGTGATGATGATGATGTCGATGTGGATGATAATCATGATATTATGGAGTTCCTTCTAGGATTGAGACTGCGTGACAGGCACGTACTCTACACTCATTATCATAATATATCCTGGCGTCAACCAGGCCCGAGAGATACAGACACCTGCGGTGTTGGTCACAAGATTTGAACGACACCCTCAATGACGCATTCGTGAAGTGGATGAGACCCGACTGAGTGGTCCCAGTCTTCCCAATGAGCCCACAGCACGCCCAACTGTGAGTAGGAGCCGGTTAGAGACCGACAAATCCCACACTGTTTTTTGAAGGTACTGATGGGGATTCGAACCCACAACCTTCCAGTCTGCAGTCCGTTGCGTTAACCACTACACCACGGCGACTGGTAGCTTTCAGTAAGTTTAATTTAGTCAAGCATGGCTAAAATCCTAACCCAGAAGAATGGCACCACCATCATGACACGGCCACAATAGTAATGAGCCGTTACTTTTGAGTTCCCTAAAGAACTCTGTGATTGTGGAACATTGTTGTTTTGGTTCCACTTATAAGTTCTCTTGCCATAGCCCCAAATTGTGTGCGAAGGTTGTGTAAAACCAATTAACCCTTTGACTCTCACACTGTATCCACTAACTGCAAAAACTTAGCTCTTTGACTTCCTCACCCTATCCACCAGCTTCCTGCAGGAAATTTGTGGACAGGGTGAGAGAACAAAGGGTTTTTTGATCTTTTTTTTTTTGCTTGCTACATAGTTGGATTCACATGCGGTGGATAGGCTGGGGAATCAAAGGTTAAATATTGGGTGTGGGAATTTGGACAGAATACGTTCATTCAGGGTACGTGCTCACCAGCTAACAGACACACAAATATCAGATCTTGGACAATGTCATTGCACAATATTTACAGACGTAATAAGCATTACTGTCATCACACGACTGTCTCCCATTTATCCGTTGTCGAATCAAGAAGAACACATTGGCGACATGGTGCAATGCCCATTGTTACAGTCTGCTTACAAATCAGACGGACTATCTCTGGGAAATCGTTTTTTTTTACAGAAAGTTTGTTCTCTAGATGGTTAGTAGTCTGTGTCTGCGCTTCCTGATTACTTCTGCGATTTGTCATAACTGAGTTATCAAAATGTCTAAACATGGTTACATCTTACAGACAAAAGATTTTTTTTATTGGTTGGGGGGGGGGGGGGTAAATAGAAGCAAAAGTTATCTTAAAGACAAAAATTTTTTTTTTTATGAACAGATGCAAAAGTTATCTTGAAGGATTTGTTTTAAATAAACAATAAAAATACATACATAATATATACAATACAACAACTGACGAACATGAAGGATAAGGGACTTTTTTATAAGCAGATAAAGATATATACAATACAACAAACTGACCGACATGAAAGATAAGCGATTTATTTAATAGATACAGATATATACACTACGACAATGACCGACATGAAAGATAAGCGATTTATTATAAATAGATACAGATATATACACTACGACAACTGACCGACATGAAAGAATAAGGATTTATTTAATAAATAGATACAGATCTATACACTACGACAACTGACCAACATGAAAAATAAGGGATTATTTAATAAACATACAAATATAGACATACAACAACTGACCGACATGAAAATAAAGGATTTATTTAATAAACAGATACAGATATATACACTAGACAACTGACCGACATGAAAAATAAGGGATTATTTAATAAACAGATAAAAGATATAACAATACAACAACTGACCGACATGAAAGATAAGGGATTTTTAATAAACAGATACAGATATATACAATACAACGACTGACGGACATGAACGATAAGGGAACGATTGTTTTTCAACTATCCACTGTTTCCGTCAATTTTATGCTGCAACGTAACTAAATGCCAGAAAAGTTCTAGACCTCAGCTGATATTTGTGTATGTCTATTGTACTAAATGTTCTTCGACCACCACCAGTCTTTGACACGAGTTGTTTATAAGAACATATTTGTTTGAAGCTACAGTGTGTCTCTTTTCAGCAGAACAAAACACTTTGAGATTGTTGTCTTGGACACTGGGCATTGTTCTGCGAGACGCTTGGCTCATTGGTTTAGACGTGGACGTGTTTTATGATTGTGAAGAATCAGTCAAGGGAGCTCACTGCAGACTTTTTTTTCCTTTTTTATTCACTGCACTGTAAGACAGGGGAGCAAATTGTTGCCGACAGTGATTTCCCCTGAGCGAGAACCGCCTGATTTGCAACCGGGATGCTTTCCTCTTTTCACTGGGAGAATATCCTGCCCTCTGCTCGATCGAGTTTTGGTGTTTATAATAATAGTTATACTTCCACAGTTGAGACATTGTTATTGTTACTTGGGTCAGGGACTGTCGTGGGAAGTATTGACCAGTACTGTTAACAGTGTGACTACATGCTGCCACATTCTTGATGTTTTTAGTTTCAGTTTCTAAAGATAACGTCTCCGCGCTTGGAATGAATTCCATATGCACTAACGTCACAGGTGCCACGTTTATGGTGATCATGGCACAACCTTAAACCTGCACATAAACCCTTGAGCTGGCCAGGTCCTAGTCACCTGACTAGTTACTACTGTATTTATACTGTATTCATCACAACACTGAATATCTAGTACATTAAATGAATGTATTGTGATCTACTTTCAAGAGACGTATTATAAGAAAATAGACAATTAAGTTAATCACAAACAATCTATTCTGTAAAGTCTCACATGGCAAAACTCCACCCTAGTCATGCCAATCGCAGCGTCTATACAGTGAAGTATAAGCAAGCAGTAAGTAAGCAAAGCAAGAAAGTGGTGAATAAGTAATGAATATGAAGTAGTAGATATCGATAAATACAGAACAAAGTGTATGTTGGAATGAACAGTAAGAGATAAAATCAATGACAGTAAACATGCACATATCCACACGCCCACCGGACATATACACAGCTACAACATACACACCATATCGACACAGCATGAGCCACAACAACAGCTACAACAACAGCAACAGCACACAACACCTAAAGAGGAGTCCCTTATTGATGTTGATATCGGTAACAGTGACCTACTTCAGATTGACTATTTATCAGGCGAGTGTAATAAATCCATCACATCACATCAAACACACATCATCACACATCATCATCATCATCATCACCATGATAGATGGTTACTGTTCTTGTTCATATGTGCTTACATCGTGTCTTCATGTACTAACACACACACACACACACACACACACACACACACACACCACACGCATCACACACACACACACACACACACACACACACACACTACACAAACAATCAATACACACACACACAAAGCACGACGCAAAGTATGATGGATAATGCGCTACAGAATGGATGCTTGTTGAGTCCATTGATGACTGACTGTTCATGGTATTTCAAGAGGTGACGCTTCACGTCTGTACTGATAGTTAGAAGTTATATCATGGGGTGAACTTCAGACTTAGCGCATTGTTTGTGCGTGCTTATTGTAAAGACTTTCCATGTACCATGCTTTCTGGAATTTTATTTACTTCTATGCGCGTGTGTTTTAAACATTCCTGCTGTTTCTACATAATTTAGCAGAGTATTTTAACCAACTCAGATAGTCTCCATGGGACAATTGGTTCATTGTCTTTGCCGTGGGATGTGCGTTTGGTTAATTACAAATTCCTGCCGTCTCTATATAATTAGCAAAACATTTTTTACATTTCGATAGTTTCAATGGGACAATTGGTTCATTGTCTTTGCTGAGGGATGTGCGTTTGTTAAAATCCCTGTCGTCTCTACGTAATTGCAAAGCATTTTAACCACTCAGTGGGCCCCAGTAGCTCAGCTGGTTTGAGCATCGGATTCACATGCTAATGGTTGTGGGTTCGAATCCCGAGGTGTGCTAAATTAAAAATGACCTTTTCACTGTCCCATCTTAGCATCATTGTTGTTCTGGTGGTGTCAAATCAAATAACTATTGAGATAGTCTTCAATGGGACAATGAGTTCATTGTCTTTGACATGCGATATGCATTTGTTTTTAAATTCCCGTTGTCTATATATTTAGCAAAGCATTTTTAACCACTCAGATAGACTTCAATGGCAAATTAGTTCATTGTCTTTGACGTGGGATGTGCGTTTGTTTAAAAATCCTGTTGCCTCTATATGATTATAGTAAACCATTTTCAACTGCTCACATGGGTCAATTGGTTCATTGTGTTTGGCCGGGGATGTTCGTTTGCTTAAAATTCCTGCTGTCTCTATATAATTAGCAAATTACTTTTTACACTCAATGTTAAATGGGATAATTGGCTCATTGTCTTTGGCGTGGAATGTGCGTTTGTTTAAAATTCCTATTTCGTCTATGTAATTAGCAAAGAATGTTTAACCTCTGAAATAGTCTTCAATGGGACAATTGGTTCATTATCTTTGACGTGGGACTTATATCCTTCCGAAGAAGCAATCAGGGGAACGCGTTTGTTTTCTACGCCTCAGTCAGTTAGTTAGGGGAGCTAACTATTGCCAATAGTCATTTCCCTGAGAGAGGCCAGTCTGGTCTGCAAACGAGACATCTACGTCTTTGGATATGGCTGAATACGCAGTAGCTGGCCACAATTGAGTTTCGGTGTTTGTAGTAATACCCATCTTTTTACTGCGGCTTGTTGATAGAGGCAAGGGATCCACTTGGCAACTATTGGCGACTGGTTTTAACAGTCTGACTGCTTGCTTCCAGATGTGTGTTGAAAAATGCCTTTTAGTTTGATGTATTCTGATTGTTGGTGATTTTGTGAGGTGAATGCTTGATTTCGTCAAATGTAATATGTATTAGGAAAAGACAGGCAACATTTGTGGGCCATTTTGTGAGGAGGGGGGGGGGGTGGAGCACCCGGTCGCGATGGAAAGGCTGGGGGGAGGGAGGGCACCAGGTGGACCCAGGGAGAGAATGCTGGACGGACTTGTGGGGTGGCTGGGGATGAGGAGGGTGGGGGAGATGCTGGGGGCAACGAGAGATAGAGATGGATGGAAGTCCATGGTCGCCAACGCCATGTGGCAGGGCACCTGATGATGATGAATATGTATGTCCAACAAATCAGACAGCATATTATCAAGAAACACCCAGGGGTGCTGGCGGTACCCCAGAACAACAACGCCTAACCTTCAGCCAGGCGATCACCTTCTGACCTCTGTCATCACACGTTAAAAGCAGTCGCCATTTCGTCAAACAAAGAGGGGGTGGCTGTTCATGGTCGGCATGACCCATTCATACCCAGTCATCAGCTACCCTGTTTCCAGTTTGTATTTTGTAGTTTGTTCAAGAGGGATTCACTGCACTCGGAAAACTCCATATGTGCTCCACCCAAATCTCTCAACGATGATTGACAGACTCCCCACGCCTGCACAAAATCCTACGTTCTGGCAAGGTCTCGGAGTAAGGAAGGGGGCAAGGGACTTATGACACATCAAGCTGACACCACCAGAATGATGAAAACATTAAGATTGGCAGCGAACAGGCCAGTTTTTAATGTTGAGAGCTAAGATTGAACTCAAGATATCAGACCTTGAGCCCATGGTTCTATTAACTTTTTCACAGGAACGGTAGGGGTATAGCGTTCAGCAAGCTCGCCGCTGACAACGTAATGCTAGGATTCTAGCGTCTTGCGTTAGAAAATTCCTACACGAAGCCAGTTACGGTCTAAGGGAAAAATCCTCTATTATAGAATCAAGTAACCATTTCTAAATACTGTGAGAGTGATTTCCCGAGTAAAAAGTCTATTTGAAGAAGTTTTCGGGCGCGAGAACAACGTCACCCAAACCGCGTGCTTCACTGAAACAAAGGCAAAATGAAGCGCCCTGCGAATGCGCAATGTCGCTGTTCACTCAGGATTGTGGATTTTGTTTTGTGTGTGTACTTTTCTGAGCTTCTGATCAGATGATACAAGTCATGGAGAATTGGTGTCTCTTTTTTCTGTTTTGTTTACATCTGCTGAATGGATGAAATGCTTGTCTGAAATGCTCCTCAACCATGATATTTCATTGCACAAATAGCCTCAAAGCATGTCTGAACAAACCTAATACTGTAGATATCCTAAAAGAGGATTAAATTACCTTTCTAACCATACCCTACATGTTGATGTTAGTCATTTGGGGCGCCTGTGAAAAATTAATTTAAAGTGGCCTAAAAATGCACTTTTCCAATGAAAGTAGTCAGTGGCAGCTGGTACGTCTGCAGGGAAGTAGGTCAAATAGCCAGCTGACGATGCCAAAGTGTTAACTCGCCCACAGGGTTACCTTGTTAGCAGCAGAATGGTAAGGTGGGGGGATGAAAAACACAGGGACATAGCCACACAACGCGCACAAAAAAGGTCCATCCCAGCCCACCATACCAAGAAAGAACAATATATGGCTCTTCTTTGCCTTATTTCGGGTCTTCCACTCTCTATTGGGCAGTCCGTCTATCCTCCAGCTCACCTCCACTACTAAAGTCGAAACAGTACCGAGTCGGAAGCTCTCAACGTTATTTTTACCAATATTTAGTTAATGAGTGTTAGTCCAGTTGCAAAGTTTGTTAGACAGTATGCACCAGAAACAGCCTCGTT
>JAPXFY010000013.1:7615570-7620570 GCA_030674185.1 Monoplex corrugatus | reverse complement strand
TTTCCCCATGTTGCCATTTGCCTTTTTTGTTTGTGTTGTTTGTTGTGTTGTTTGTTGTTGTTTGTTTGTTTGTGTGTATGTTTGTTTCTATGTTTGTTTGTGTCTTTGCCTCTACGCTTTGGTTTGTTTCTTGGCTGGTTGGTTGGTTTATTGATTGTTGGTTCACAAAACCAAATAATTTTTCGCTGAGACTATGGTACTTTATTGTTTCCTGTAATCCATTCATTATGTAATTATGCAAATTTGAAATCGTAAGTGCTCATAGTTACTTTGCGTGCTTGTTTTGAAATGTTCTGTTCTCTCCTTTATATTTCTAAATTGGATTAGCGTTTATTTCGTTAGTGCTGCGTGCAGAACAAGCTGTCCCAGTTAAACAACTGTACCTATTATGTGCCTGGTTCAGTGCATTTTTGTCCCCCTCTTTCTCCTTCACCTCCACCCCGCTCGTATCTGTAATTCTCACAACAACCCAGTTATGATGTGATGATGGGTCTGGCAAGCCCTAATCTCAAACGCGTTACGGTCCTAAAGGAGTAGTCAAAACTTTCTATGTCAGTAGTTCCTACTGGTATCGCAGCAGAAAAAAAAAGAAAAAAAAAGAAAACAGCGTCTCATCCTTTCGTCTGGATGGAGCCATCAATTTTCCCGTTCCTTCAAGTCCTGGCAGTACAGTTCCCTTAGGATCCATCGTTATTAAACCAAAAGAACAGCTTCGATCACATAGGGGAGTTGGAGACATGGTCTGCACCAGATAACCACACTCCAGGGTAAGTACACAGGACATCAGTCAAGCGCCTGTCTGGTGATAAAAAAACGATGTTGTTTCAAAGATGGACTGTCTAACAGAACAAGGTGGTCATTCCTCTCGTTGCTGAGGGCGTCTGATGGAGTCTGGGACTGCAGCCTTTAGAGGCGATGGCTTCAAAACAAATATGGAATGAATGTTGTAGAAGTAGATTCCAAACAGAGTGACTGAAAGCGAGGGGTTGGTTTTGATGACTGCGGTAATTGTCTTTACATCAAGATTTCAGCAAATTGTGGTTAACTTGGCTCCGGTTGAAATCAGTGAATGACAGTGTCTTGATGGAAAATCGATTGGAAATATATAAGGACAATATTGGACGTTACTGGGATTTCAGTCTAGGGGGATACGTTCAGACATTTGGGGAAATTGTATAATAAAAGGGACTAGGGACAAAAGTTAGGATGGGACTGGAATTTTAGAATGTGGATACGAGTCGTGTTTGAATTAAGGATTAACTTATTATCCATGGTGTCCTCAACGTTTAACATTTCCGCTGGATACATTCAGCGGTTATGGCCTACTTGTCATGTCTCATTAACCTCAGTTCGTTGATCGTTTGCTCTTTGTTTGTTGTTGTTTGTTTGTTTGTTCTTTTATTCGTTCGTCTGTTGTTTTTGATCTGTTTTCTTCAATAAGACTGTTGATCATTGTCCAGGCAACATCTTTTTTTGTATTCCTCTGGATGTAAGCCAATATTATTTTAGCACTTTTCTTCTATCACAACAATTTATCATCGGATATGTCGTAAAATAACATTTCTTTGACAGATTATATTCAAAAATGTAGATTTTATAACTCATCAAATCACTCATCTCCAATCCACGTGCAGATGAGAGTTGAACAATTCTTTGGTTTCCAGTTAGTTTTAGCAATAAATGTGGTGTTGGGTTCGGTATTTCTTCATAAATTTTGTTCACTTACACGGTCTATGCTTCATTCCTATGTTGTAATCGTGTATATTGTTCACATCACTGCATTGTCTCATTCACATTGGTATAAAAGGATAGCATTAGTATGTATGCCAACACTACTTTGAGACTTATTTCTTCCATATCCTTAAATGACATAACCCATAATCATCAGTGCCTGCGCATGGCGTTGCGATCATGGACCTCATCTGTCTCTATCTCTCGTTGTCCCAGCTCTCCCCCTCTCGTCTCAGCACTCTGCAAGTCGTCCAGCATTTTCTCCCGAGTCTACTCGGTGTTCTCTTTCCCCAGCTTTCCGTTGTGACCAGTGCTCCAATCCCCTTCCTCATAAAATGGCTATAAAACGTTGCTGTCTTTTCCTAATCTTCCTATGATAATCTACTTGTGTCTGCCTTTCATCAGACTGTTCGTTTTTTTTTGTTGTCCATGGAACTCTCAACATTCTTCCTAGAAACCAATCTCGGCTGCCTCAATTCTTGCTCTGGCTTTGCTTGCTAACTGTCCAACCATCACATCGTACAACAGTATTGGTTCTATATAACATTCAAGACTCTTTTCACTGATGTAACTGATAGGTATTTGTTGGTAAAGAATGCTTGTCATCTTCTTTAATCTGTTTGGCTTGGCCGATTTTTGCGGCTATTTCCGATGTGCATCTGCCATCTGGTGAAATGATCGTTCCCAGGTATTTGAATATTACCTGGACATGACCATACTTGAGTCAATAAGTAGCACTATTTTTTTCGGTTAGTATTTTCCATATTTTCTTTCTTTTTCAGCAAATACTTTTAATAACAACCTGTCAATTAGATGTTTACATTGTAACTCAGCAGGAAAATTGCATTACAGTTTAAAATACCATCAACAAAACATTTATAATTGTACAGTCACTGTCCTTCAACCTATCGTACAATTATGCACCTGAATCATGGCGTGGGGAAGAAATAAATGGGGGTGGGGGGAGGGTGCGGTATCAGCTTCATCTTAGGTTTGAGTAAGTTTGATTAGTCAAGAATAGGCTAAATTCCTAACCAGAAGAATGGCACCACATCATAACACGGCCACAATAGTAATGTGCCCTTACTTTTGACTTCCCTAAAGAACTCTGTGATTGAGGAACATTTTTGTTTTGATTCCACTTATAACTTCTCTTGCCATAGCCCCAAATTGTGTGTGAAGGTTTCTATTATCCCCAACCCCAAAAAAAAATCTCACACCGTATCCACTAACTGCAAATTTAGCTCTTTGACTTCCTCACCTATCCACCAGCTTCCTGCAGGAAATTTGTGGACAGGGTGAGAGAGACAAAGGGTTATTTTTTTTTGTTATTTGCTAACATAGTGGCTATGCACGATTCGGTGGATAGGCTGCGGGAATCAAAGGGTTAATTATTGGGTGGGGTGAATTTGGACAAAATGCGTTTATTCAGGGTACGCGCTCACCAGCTAACAGACACACAAATATCAGATCTTGGACAATGTCATTGCACAATATTTACAGACGTAATAAGCATTACCGTCATCACTCGACTGTCTCCCATTTATCCGTTGTCGAATCAAGAAGAACACATTGGCGACATTGGTGCAATTCCCATTGTTGCAGTCTGCTTACAAATCAGACGGACCTATCTCTTGGGAAATCGTTTTTTTAAGAAAGTTTGTTCTCTTACATCGAGCTGGACAGTGTTAGTAGTCTGTGTCTGGGCTTCCTGATTACTTCTGCGACTTCGTCATAACTGAGTTTTCCAATGTCTTGACATGATATATCTACAGACAAAAGAGATTTTGGGGGTGGGGGGTGGGGGGGGATAAATAGAAACAAAAGTTATCTTAAAGACAGAAGATTTTTTTTTATGAACAGATGCAAAAGTTATCTTGAAGGATTTTTTTAATAAACATAAAAATATATACAATACAACAACTGACCGACATGAAAGATAAGGGAATGATTGTTTTTCAACTATCCACTGTTTCCATCAGTTTTATGCTGACTACGTAACAAGATGCCAGAAAAGTTCTAGACCTCAGCTGACTAATTGAGTATGTTTATTGTACTAACTGTTCTTCGACCACCACCAGTCTTTGACATGAGTTGTTTATAAGAACATGTTTGTTTGAAGCTACAGTCTTGTCTCTTTTCAGCGGAACAAAACATTCGAGATTGTTGTCTTGGACACTGGGCATTGTTCTGCGAGACGCTTGGCTCATTGGTTTAGACGTGGACGTGTTTTATGATTGTGAAGAATCAGTCAAGGGAGCTCACTGCAGACTTTTTTCTTTTTTATTCACAGCACTGTAAGACAGGGGAGCAAATTGTTGCCGACAGTGATTTCCCCTGAGCGAGAACCGCCTGATTTGCAACCGGGATGCCTTCCTCTTTTCACTGGGAGAATATCCTGTCGTCTGCTCGATCGAGTTTCGGTGTTTATAATAATAGTTATCCTTCCACAGTTGTGACATTGTTATTGTTACTTGGGTAAAGAACTGTCGTGGGAAGTATTGACCAGTAGTGTTAACAGTGTGACTACGTACTGCCACATTCTTGATGTTTCAGTTTCAGTTTCAGTTTCTCAAGATGACGTCTACGCGCTCGGAACGAATTCCATATCCACTAACGTCACAGGTGCCATGTGTATGATGATCATGGCACATGCCTTAAGCCTGCACATAAACCCATGAGTTGGCCAGGTCCTGAGGCCCTACCTAGACTGTTAGATAAGCCATCCTTCCCCCACTTCCCTGGGATAGTTATCCCCGTCGACCATATCACCTGAGGTGAGTGTCGACATAAAAACTGAACCAAATCAAATAACTATTCAGATAGTCTTCAATGGACGATTGGTTCATTGTCTTTGACATGGGATGTGTGTTTGTTTTAAATTACCGTTGTCTATTAATTAGCAAAGCATTTTTAACCACTCAGATAGACTTCAATGGCACAATTAGTTCATTGTCTTTGTACGTGGGATGTGCGTTTGTTTGAATATCCTGTTGCCTCTATATAGTTAGCAAAACAAATTTCAACAACTCACATAGTCTTCAGTAAGTCCATTGGTTCATTGTCTTTGACGGGGGATGTTCGTTTGCTTAAAATTCCTGCTGTCTCTGTATAATTAGCAAAGCATTTTTTTACACACTGTGTTCAATGGGAGAATTGGTTCATTGTCTTTGACGTGGAATGTGCGTTTGTTTAAAATTCCTATTGCGTCTATGTAATTAGCAAAGAATGTTTAACCTCTGAAATAGTCTTCAATAGGACAACTGGTT
>JAPXFY010000013.1:7608070-7610570 GCA_030674185.1 Monoplex corrugatus | reverse complement strand
AAATATTTTGATTTAGCCTGGTCAGCCAGAGTTTGGGTGTAAGCAATATTATGTTTGTTACCCGTCAAAATATTTTGATTTAGCCTGTCAGCCAGAGTTTGGTGTAAGCAATATTATGTTTGTTACCCAGTCAAATATTTTGATTTAGCCTGGTCAGCCAGAGTTTGGGTGTAAGCAATATTATTGTTTGTTACCCAGTCAAAATATTTTGATTTAGCCTGGTCAGCCAAGTTTTGGGTGTAAGCAATAATCTTGTTTTCTCTACCATGGCATGACGTTGTTATTATCTGACAGGAGACGTGGATACAGCACGTCTGTAAACGTTGCCATGTGTGGTGAGTAATCTCTATGGGATGATGTATTTTCTGTTTTGTCATTATTCATGTTTTGCAAGATGAACTTTTTTCTCTTTTTTTTTTCTTTTCTTTTTATATTCATGTTTTCGTTGCTTTGTCATCTTTTATGCTTTTATGAGATTAATTTCTCCCTGTCTCTGTCTCTGTCCCTGTCTCTGTCTGTCTTTCTCTCTGTCTTTCTCTGTCTCTCTGTCTCTCTGTCTCTCTGTCCCTGTCTCTGTCTCTCTTTCTCCCATCTCTATATCTCTTTCTCCCTGTCTCTATCTCTCTTTCTCCCTGTCTCTGTTTCTCTGTCCCTGACTCTGTCTTTGTCTCTCTTTCTCCCTGTCCCTGTCTCTCTTTCACCCTGTCTCTCTTTCTCCCTGTCTCTGTCTCTCTTTCTCCCTGTCTCTGTCTCTCTTTCTCCCTGTCTTTATCTCTCTGTCCCTGTCTCTGTCTCTCTTTCTCCCTGTCTCTGTCTCTCTTTCTCCCTGTCTTTATCTCTCTGTCCCTGTCTCTGTCTCTCTTTCTCCCTGTCTCTGTCTCTCTTTCTCCCTGTCTTTATCTCTCTGTCCCTGTCTCTGTCTCTCTTTCTCAGTGTCCCTGTCTCTGTCTCTCTTTCTCCCTGTCTCTGTCTCTCTTTCTCCCTGTCTTTATCTCTCTGTCCCTGTCTCTGTCTCTCTTTCTCAGTGTCCCTGTCTCTGTCTCTCTTTCTCCCTGTCTCTGTCTCTCTTTCTCCCTGTCTTTATCTCTCTGTCCCTGTCTCTGTCTCTCTTTCTCAGTGTCCCTGTCTCTGTCTCTCTTTCTCCCTGTCTTTATCTCTCTGTCCCTGTCTCTGTCTCTCTTTCTCAGTGTCCCTGTCTCTGTCTCTCTTTCTCAGTGTCCCTGTCTCTGTCTCTCTTTCTCCCTGTCTCTGTCTCTCTGTCCCTGTCTCTGTCTCTCTTTCTCCCTGTCTCTGTCTCTCTTTCTCCCTGTCTCTGTCTCTCTGTCCCTGTCTCTGTATATCTTTCTCCCTGTCTCTGTCTCGCTTTCTCCCTGTCTCTGTCTCTCTTTGTCCCTGTCTCTGTCTCCCTGTCCCAGGCTCTGTCTCTCTTTCTCCCTGTATCTGTCTCTCATTCTCCCTGTCTCTTTCTCTCTTTCTCCCTGTCTCTGTCTCTCTGTCCCTGTCTTTGCCTCTCTTTCTCTCTGTCTTTGTCCCTGTCTCTGTCTCTCTATCTCTATCTTTGTCCCTGTCTCTGTCTCTCTAACTCTCTCTCTCCCTGTCTGTCTGTCTGTATATCTGTCTGTCTGTCTGCCTGTCTGTCTGTCTGTCTGTTTCTTCTCTCTCTCCTCTCTTTCTCTCTCTCTCTCTCTCTCTCTCTCTCTCTCTCTCTCTCCTCTCTCTCTCTCTCTCTCTCTCTCTCTCTCTCTTCTCCTTTTGATTGACGTATTAATCTTTTGTCATCTTTTATGATTTTATGAGATGAACTAATTATCTTTTTTTTTTCCAACTCTGTTGTGGAGTGTATGTAAATGAAAATCGGTGAGTTGTAGAGAAAGTATTTTATACACTACTTCAATTCACTGGAGATGTACCTGCATTTGATTCGATACATGCATGGGTTTGCAAAACACACACTGACATAAGCACGCACGCTCGCACACCACACACACACACACACACACACACACACACACACACACACACACGCACGCACGCACGCACACACACACAGCACACACACACACACACACACACACACACGTACACGCTATATTTTCGAACCAAACCGAAAAAAAATCAAACATGAAAATAACCCCAACGGCAAACCATTCTTGCATTCGGCAACGACCAAGTTGTGACCCTATAAATCGAAAAGCATTATTTTTGTCTTACATATAACATCATTATCATCATCAGGAGCCCTGCCGCATGGCGTTGGCGATCATGGACTTCCAACCATCTCTATCTCTCATTGCCCCCAGCATCTCCCCCACCCCCCCCTCATCCCCAGCCACTCTGCAAGTCCGTCCAGCATTCTCTCCCTGGGTCTACCTGGTGCTCTCTTTCCCTCCAGCTTTCCCGTTGTGACCAAGTGCTCCAAATCCCCCTTCCTCATAAAATGGCCTATAAATGTTGCCTGTCTTTTCCTAATCTTCCTTATGAGTGATCTACTTGTGTCTGC
>JAPXFY010000013.1:7578070-7580570 GCA_030674185.1 Monoplex corrugatus | reverse complement strand
AGACAGACAGACAGACAGACAGACAGACAGACAGACGGATAGAGACAGATCGCGATAACGTTTGGTTAGTAGAGAGAAGGGAATGTTTGACTTGTGCCAGGTGAAAAGTGTATGAACTTCACTGCTTTTGAAATGTCCTTTCATACAGAACAATCCGCAACAGGCAGCGCACGACGTCCGCTGCGAAGTGTCACTCCCCCCACTCACCCACCCACCATCTCTGTCCCCCTACCTTCCCCTCTCCCCCCCCTACGTTTGTCACACGGCGAAGTTTATTTTGTCGTCTGCGCGAACAGTGGTCGTTCTTCATTCAGTTGAATCCTTTTCTCCGGCGGATCAGTGGTTCTGGGTTTAAGGGGTAGTGTTTTTGGAGAACAACAAAGGACATGCAGTTGATGCCAAGGTATGGTTGTTATTTAATTATTCGTGCTTGTGTATGTGTTCTGATTTGTTAGTCTGGCAGCGTTTTGGAGAATCGACAAGATACATATATTGATGACAAGGTATGATACAATCATCCATATGCGTATTTGTGCATGTGCTCTGATTTTATAATTTGGCAGTGTTTTTTTTTGTTGAGAAACCAGAAGGAGATTGTAGCTGTTGTCTAGATATGATCATGATCCTATTGTTCATGCATGTATTTGTGCGTGTGCTCTTATTAATTTGATAGTTTGGAGGTGTTTTGGAGAAGCACAAGGGGCATGTAAGTGTTGTAAAAGTACGGTTTAGTTTTTATCATTCATATTTGTGTTTTGATTTGTTAGTTTGGCAGTGTTTCGGGGAACAAGAGACGCGTGTTTATTGTCAAGGTATGGCTGTGGTTTTATCATTCGTGTTTGTTTATATCCTCTGATTTGTTAGTTTGGTAGTGTGCTGGTTAACAAGGGTCGTGTAATTTATTTTCAGGTATCTTATGATTTAGTCACTCATATATGTTTTGTTTTCGATTTGTTAGTTGTTGTTTGATTTTTTCTCTTGTTGATAGTTTCTTGTTTCTTTCTTTCTTTCTTTCTTTCTTTCGTTCTTGCTGTCTTTCTTTCTTTCGTTCTTTCTTTCTTTCCTTCGGTCTTTTCTATTGTCTTTCTTTCTTTCTCTAGCATTCTAATATCTAAAACATTCAGGTTTGTTTATGTGCTTTGATGTGGTATTTTTGATGTTTTTTGTTAGATTTTTTCTTTATTTCTTTTGATACTTTTTTTTTTTCTTTTCTTCTTTCTTCTTTGTTTCTTTCTTTTCAGCAGGTTTCTTTCTTTCGATCTTTTTTTATATTTCTTTCTGTCCTTCTTCTTTCTTCTTTCTTTTCTTTCTTTCTTTCTTTCTTTCTTGTCTTTCTTTCTTCTTTCTTTCTTCTTCTTTCTTTCTTTCTTCTTCTTTCTTTCTTCTGTCTTCTTTTCTTTCTTTCTTCTTTCTTTCTTTCTTTCTTTCTTTCTTTCTTTCTTCTTTCTTTCTTTCTTTCTTCTTTCTTTCTTTCTTCTTCTTTCTTTCTTCTTCTTTCTTTCTTTCTGTCTTTCTCTTTCTCTTCTTCTTTCTTTCTTCTTTCTTTCTTCTTCTTTCTTTCTTCTTTTTTCTCTTTCTATCTTTCTTTCTTTTTCTTCTTCTTCTTTCTGTTTCTTTTTCTTTCTTTTTCTTTCTTCTTTTTTCTTTCTTTCTTTCTTCCTTCTTTCTTTCTGCTCATTCTTCTTTCTGTCTTTGTTCTCTTTTTTCTTTCTTTCTTTCTGTTGTCTCTTCTTTCTTCTTTCTTCTTCTTTTTCTCTTCTTTCTATCTCTCCTTCTTTCTTTCTCTCATTCTTTCTTTCTCTTCTTTCTTTCTCTCCTTCTTTCTTTTTTGTCTGTCTTTCATCTATTTTCTCTCATTGCTCACTGATTTATGACTTTCATCAGGCTCTTCTAACTTTACATTACTCCATCTGTATGTACGTATGTTCATGGTGATGTCGTTGATGTGTTGTCATCAGTCAGCCACTGACAACTAGGATCTTTAAATTATCAACATGACAGACTATCGTAATACGTATGCATCGAAAGTGAGTGTGCGGTGTGTGTGTGGGGGGGGGGGGGGTCCACGCACCCACGCACACACACAACACACATGCACACAGACACGCCCACGACGCACCGCACGCATAGGCATGCTACACAGACACACACACACACACACACACACACACACACACACACACACACACACACACACACACACACACACACACACACACACACACACACACACACACACACACACACACACACACACACACACACACACACCCGCCCAAGACACACACACACACACACACACACACACACACACACACACACGACAACACAGACACACACACACACACACACACACACACACACACACACCACACACACACACGCACACACACCACACTATAGGTTATAAATATATGGGAAGCTGGAAATGAAGTATTTTGCCGCAGCTCACTCGTTTTAGCTTAAAGCCAGCAGGTGTCCGTAACAGCCTTTCCTGTTA
>JAPXFY010000013.1:7568070-7573070 GCA_030674185.1 Monoplex corrugatus | reverse complement strand
TGATACGCGAAAGCAATTTTAGGTAATTTGGGTCCGTTTTTATGTTGTGGTGTCCCTATTTATCTTTCAATTTGCATCCAGGTGCGTTCTTTGAATCCTCTGTGCGATAATTTGGATGAAGTAGTCAATGTCAGGGCCATCTCCTTATTTTATGTTTACGAATGCACTCATCATCATCATCATCAGGTGCCCTGCCGCATGGCGTTGGCGACCATGGACTTCCAACCATCTCTTTCTCTCGTTGCCCCCAGCATCTCCCCCACCCTCGTCATCCCCAGTCACTCTGCAAGTCCGTCCAGCATTTTCTCTCTGGGTCTACCTGGTGCTCTCTTTCCCTCCAGCTTTCTCGTTGTGACCAGGTGCTCCAAATCCTCCTTCCTCATAAAATGGCCTATAAATGTTGCCTGTATTTTCCTAATCTTCCTTATGAGTGATCTACTTGTGTCTACCTCCATCAAGACTGTCTTGTTTGTTTTCTTTGCTGTCCATGGAACTCTCAACATTCTTCTGAGAAACCACATCTCGGCTGCCTCAATGCACTGATATGTGTACTTAATTTTCTTTTTCTTTTTTTTCTTTCCTTTTGAACTATTGTATACGTTTTGAAACGGTTATAACCCTGATATGGCTTTACGCAGTCGGCTTGGCTTTAAACAGAAATAACAAAAATAACGTAGTTGTTGTTGTTGTTGTTGTTGTTGTTGCTGTTGTTGTTGTTGTTGTTGTTGTTGTTGTTGTTGTGTCGTTATCGTTGTTTGCATAGAGCCAAAGACTCAGGACTTGATATCTTGAGTTCAGTCCTAACCCGCAACATTAAATTTAGCGTGTTTGCTTCCCATCTTCATGACTCCATCAGTTCTGGTGGTGTATTCTTAGTGTTTAAAAGGTCTCCTCCAGCCACTACTTCACTTTCCACTCCTCAAGTCAAGACCTTGCCAGCATAAAGGCCTTGCGCAGGCACAGGCAGTCTGTCCACATGTGACCTTCCACCACGAAATCAGTCTTAACTAGCATTTTGGGCATTTTAAGATATACATATCACTGGAAAGAGTACATTCTGCTGATTATCTTGGTACTTAAATAAAGCTTGTACTAAAAACAATGTAGAAGTTATGTATGTTTAAAATCATTAAGTTGTATGACGGCCATTTTGAGAAGACGGCCTCTAAAGTTTATGTGTGCTCTCCTACACATTTTCTGTAATTTTTTTTTATTTGGTGGCTTTGACCCAGTTTGTTTCTAATTTTTGCCGTCATTATCTATGTGCACCAAAGTTTTCTATCAGTATATTACATGTGAGGGTACTGTACAGGTTACGGTTCATAATAAGAGAAAAAAATACGTACTGTTGGTAAGGAAATTGCGTTCTTTCTGCTGCGATCAGTGCATTAAAATACCATTCTAAATTGATTAATAAATTTTTTCAAGAAAAAAAAAATTGTGGGGGATAGATTATAGTCTACAGAAATCAATTTTGAGAAAAGTCAAAACACCCCAGACAGACCCTCAGTCACCTTTTCAGCTCCTAGTGCTGTTCGACTGACTGCGAGTTAAGACTGATTTCGTGTTGGCAGGTCACATATCAATCAGTTTGATGAGTCATGTAACAAAAATCCTGTTAAGAATAATCACGATGAGGACAAGGAATAGAATCAAAAGAGAAATAGCAGAAGAACAGTGTGGATTTGTGGAGGGGAAAGGAACTATTAATGCCATATACATCCTAAGAACTATCATAGAGAGGTCAATTGGGATGAATAAGGATTTGTATTTATGCTTTGTTGACTATACCAAGGCTTTCGATCAGGTACGACATGATGAATTGATCAACCAACTGGAGAGACTCAATGTTGATGGAAAGATCTACGAATAATCAGGAATATGTACTGGGAACAAACAGCGGCAATGAAATAGAAAACAATATAAGCTCTTTTCAAAACATCAAAAGAGGAGTCAGACAGGGTTGTGTTTTGTCACCAGATCTGTTTTCACTATATAGCGAAAAACATCATGAGAAACCTAGAAAAAGACCCTGGGTTAAAGGTTGGAGGGAAAATGGTAAACACCATTCGATACGCAGATGACACCGTGCTGATTGCAGAAAATGAAAGGGACCTACAAACCTTGTGAATATACTAGAAACAGAAAGCAAAGGTAAGGGGTTGGAACCAAACAGCAGGAAGACTGAAGTCATGGTGATCAGTAAAAAACATGAAATCCCCTCATGCAAAATAAAAACAAATGGCACAACCTTGACACAGGTTAATAAGTTCAAATACCTGGGAACGGTCATTTCATCAGACGGCAGAAGCACATCGGAAATAACTGGCAGAATCAGCCAAGCCAAAACAGCATTCAAGAAGATGGCAAGCATTCTTACCAACAAATGCCTATCAATTAACATCAGAAAGAGAGTCATTGAATGTTATATAGAACCAATACTGTTGTACGGATGCGAGGCGTGGACAGTCAGCAAGCAAAGCCAGAGCAGGATCGAGGCAGCCGAGATGTGGTTTCTCAGAAGAATGTTGATAGTTCCATGGACAGCAAAGAAAACAAACGAGACAGTCTTGATGGAGGCAGACACAAATAGATCACTCATGAGGAAGATTAGGAAAAGACAAGCAACATTTATAGGCCATTTTATGAGGAAGGGGGATTTGGAGCACCTGGTCACAACGGGAAAGCTGGAGGGAAATAGAGCACCAGGTAGACCCAGGGAGAGAATGCTGGACGGACTTGCAGAGTGGCTGCGGATGAAGAGGCTGGGGGAGATGCTGGGGGCAATGGAGATAGAGATGGTTGGAAACCCATGGTCGCCAATGCCATGCGGAAGGGCACCTGATGATGATGATGATGAGGTCACATATAGTTGTTGGCAGATTTGGGTCGAGCGAATATGGAATTGTTACAAGCGTGATGAGAAGAACCTTCTTGAAGAAACTCCAAACGTGCAGATATTTATCACGTTTTATGTCCAGGGCTGTATCGACAGAATCGACCCGTCTACATTAAGTGGAAAAAAAAGATGTGTTATATGTGTTCACACTGATCCCGTCTGAACCAGTCGCCAGCTGAAAATTGGTGATCACCACAGTGTGTCTCCTGAGTTATGGCTGGGAATTAAATTTAATTGATGGGGTGGCTAATCATTGTGTCATCAGTGCTCATCAGGTTCTCCTTTTCTGTCTCTGTCCTTGTGTGTTTGTGTGGTGTGTGTGTTCGTTCGTTCGTGCTTGATTTAACGTCTTTTCACTATAAGTGATATTAGACGGGGAAAAAATGGCATGGAGGATGAAATAAGGGGGGGGGGGTGTGGAGGAGAGAGGGACAGAGTAAGGGACGTAAAAAGAAAAATTAAAAGGAAGCGGCAAGGTCTTAAGAAAAAGGATATGGATGAACAGAGAAATGAAACTAGAACTACGCTAACATCAATAATGTAAAAGAAAAATCGTCATAAAAACAAAACAAAACAAAAATTAATCATAATTATAATAATAATCTTAAGTAACGCATTAACAGGACTGTGAACCAATGATTCTGAAATTTTAACTAACAAAACTTGATCCGATACTACTTTCTTTTAAAATGCGTTTCAAGATAGTTTCCTTGTGTAAACGTCTTTGTTAAAAAGGAACGAAGCTTTCTGCAGTAAAACAAACAGTGATACAATGTGAATTGTTCGCCACAAATACAAAAAACGTTGTTACAATATTTTGTTTTCAAGCGTTCAGTTGAATGCGAAAATATGTCATAACAATTAATCTCAAATGATATAACGAGGAATTCTGCAAATTTTTACAGATATTTTTGAACTGAAAGTTTGATTCTTTTTTGAGACACAAATTTTTCATTTAAATGTTCATGAAATCGAATCCATGATGCTAATCTAGCGAGTTGTAAGCTTCTTTACCGGGTGTTAACATGTAATTCTATGGAAATTTTCAGAATGGAGGGCACCGGATTTAGTGCTCTGTCAACTACGTTGTTGCCATGAAGACCACATGAGAAGGCACCCAGCATAAATTGATTTCCGAACCATTTATCTTTAAACAATGTATTAGATGATTTGCCTCAATAATTAAGTCAGGTCTTGTGTCTGTATCAAAAAGACTGTAAGGCATTAATACAGATTTTGAAATCAACAAAGAGAACTACTTTGAATGACACAGGCCGAAGGCTTATTAAATAATGCAACGCTTGAACAACAGCGGACCAATTCTGCTGTATATTATAGTACATTTGCCCCAATGAAAAAGACTTTTAATGTTAAATTTTTGGAACAAAAAGGCTGCTCCAGCGCTCTGGTTTGCTAAGACTGACCCATCGGTAAAAATGTGGAGGTGGGTACTGTACTTTTCATCGATGTGTTCACAAGCTGTGGATAGCGTAATGTTGACATTATCATCTTTTTTAACTTTTGCATAATCGAGATTCAAATGTGGCATTAGCATTTCCCATGTAGGGATAGGCGTTATCGTTGGTTTCTCAGCAATTTCATCCATTGTTATGTTGGACTGTTTGATCAGCCAGATATGTAAGTTGCGGCTGTAATTTGTGATGAAAAGTTTTTGCTCGTTTTGGAAAGTCAGTTCAGACCTGATCTTAATTCTTTGCTCACAAATTATCACTTGTGAAGTAGTTCTAATTGCAAACTTTGCTGTAGCTAACTCACGATGGTTGTTTAAAGGTAGAATTCCAGCAACTTTGTACGTTTCCAGAGTAGAAGCATGAGTTGGTACACCTAATGCAATTTTAAGACTTTTGCAGTCCAAGCTCTGAATCTTTTTTAGTAAATATTTGGGTGTCAATTGAAGAAACTTCTTGCGCGTTAGGATAATTTAGACCTGACCAGCGCTGTTGACAGATGATCAGTACATTTGTAATCCTTTCCCCGGGTAATTTTCTTATTATCTTTAGAAAATTTAAGGTTTTTCGCGCTTTTGTTAAAATATAATCAAAATGGACATTCCAGCTTAATTTGGAGTGTGTAAACTCCC
>JAPXFY010000013.1:7557544-7567970 GCA_030674185.1 Monoplex corrugatus | reverse complement strand
ATATATATATATATAATATATATATATAATATACATGTATGTGTGTGTGTGTGTGTGTGTGTGTGTGTGTGTCTGTGTGTGTGTGTGTGTGTGTGTGTGTGTATGTGTGTGTGTGTGTGTGTGTGTGTGTGTGTGTGTGTGTGTGCGTGTGCATGATTTGACACTTATTTGACCCAGAGAGAGAGAGAGAGAGAGAGAGAGAGAGAGAGAGAGAGAGGTTTTCTTGTGTGTGTGTGTGTGTGTGTGTGTGTGTGTGTGTCCTGTGTGGTGTGTGTGTGTGTGTGTGTGTGTATGTGTGTGTGTGTGTGTGTGTGTGTGTGTGTGTGTGGTGTGTGTGTGTGTGTGTGTGTGTGTGTGTGAGTGAGTGTGTTTTGGAAAAAGAAAGCAGGAGTCAGAGAGAGAGAGAGAGAGGAGAGAGAGAGAGAGAGAGAGAGAGAGAGAGAGAGAGAGGTTTTCTTGTGTGTGTGTGTGTGTGTGTGTGTGTGTGTGTGTGCATGTGGACGTGCGCCCTGCTAACATGCATTTATACTGACAAGCTCTTCTGCGCGCGCGCGCGCGCGCGTGTGTGTGTTTTATATGGAAATCAGGCACGATAATCTGAATATGTTTGGTGGTTTATGTTCAATGTGCCGGCTAAACACAACATTTCACAGTTTAGAGGGTATTTTTTTGTTCATTTTTCTTTTTCTTTTTTTCTTTTTTCCTTTTTTTTCAAAATAGGCTCATTGCTTTCGGTCACCTTCACATACACACAACCCTGATCTGCCATCTGTTAACTGGAAGTCTCCCAGAGCCTTGCGCAAAACCTTATGCGCTGACAGGGTCTTGGAATGGGGAGAGCAGATGAGAGGGACCAGTGATATACTAGGCTGAAACCACTATAATGTTGGGAGCTTCACTAATACTGGCAGCAAACACACCAAATTCTAATGTTACCGACTGGGCTACAGTCCAGATGCCATGCGTGTTCGATCGGATTGATCAGTCCACCTCCGGACACACTGACTCAAAGCAACTTCATGAAGCCATGGTCATTGTCCGACGACGACAGACGAACACCACAGTCCAGATGCCATGCGCGCTGGGTTGTCTTCTTCTTCTTGGCGTACGCTGCTATGCGAAAGTGCATGGTAACCGTGGTTTGTTAGAAGGCGCACGCTGGCCCAGTACCTCTGTCTTCAGACTTCTAGGTTTTCTGTAGGGGTTGCCCCGCCCTTAGCTCCTGGCCCGTACGTCCTGCCCTGGGAGCACAGGGGGGGGGGGGGGTTGTTTTCTCCGGGGATCCCACCCCGTAGCTAGGGCTTATAACGGCCCTTACCCGCTGATGAACCCGTCATAGGACACCTGGGGCATTTTTTTGAGGATAGCAGCGCCACCTGCTACCCATACCCCGTCCTGATAGGAACACCGCCAGTTTGGTCCGGGACTGCTTATTTGCCAGCAAGCTAGCTTATTCACAGCCACCCTCCATATCTGAAGGGCTTCACTATCCGCCACCTGTGACCCGACTAGGTTGGGGATGGTCGCCCTGCCGCTGAATTGGAAGTCGGCCTTTTCCAGGGGGCTGGGTTGTGTTGTTGTTTGTTGTTATTATCCCGTGGGGATGCCGGGGCTCTTTCAGCATACATAGTATCCTCACCTTCTGGAAAGTCTGTGCTATAAATTTCTCTTTTCCATCATTCTCTTTTGTTTTTTTGTTTTTCTTCCTCCTTTGCTTTCTGTCATTTCTCCCTATCATTTCCTGCCTAGCTTGTCCATTCACCTCTACCATCATCATTATCAAATGCCTTGCCACATGGCGTTGGCGATCATGGCCTTCCATCTGTTTTCTATCCTTTGTTGCCGCAAGCACCTCTTCCATCCTCTCTGTTTTCAGCCACTCTGCAAGTCCATCCAATATTTTCTCCTTGAGTCTACCTGGTGCTCTCTTTCCCTCCAGCTTTCCTGCATATGATATATAAAGACTCACATACTTTCTCTTAAATTGATAACTGGGTACATGTATAAATGCATTTTTGGCTCTAGGGCTCTAGGGGAGTATGATACGCGAAAGCAATTTTAGGTAATTTGGGTCCGTTTTTTATGTTGTGGTGTCCCTATTTATCTTTCAATTTGCATCCAGGTGCGTTCTTTGAATCCTCTGTGCGATAATTTGGATGAAGTAGTCAATGTCAGGGCCATCTCCTTATTTTATGTTTACGAATGCACTCATCATCATCATCATCAGGTGCCCTGCCGCATGGCGTTGGCGACCATGGACTTCCAACCATCTCTTTCTCTCGTTGCCCCCAGCATCTCCCCACCCTCGTCATCCCCAGTCACTCTGCAAGTCCGTCCAGCATTTTCTCTCTGGGTCTACCTGGTGCTCTTTCCTCCAGCTTTCTCGTTGTGACCAGGTGCTCCAAATCCTCCTTCCTCATAAAATGGCCTATAAATGTTGCCTGTATTTTCCTAATCTTCCTTATGAGTGATCTACTTGTGTCTACCTCCATCAAGACTGTCTTGTTTGTTTTCTTTGCTGTCCATGGAACTCTCAACATTCTTCTGAGAAACCACATCTCGGCTGCCTCAATGCACTGATATGTGTACTTAATTTTCTTTTTTCTTTTTTTTTCTTTCCTTTTGAACTATTGTATACGTTTTGAAACGGTTATAACCCTGATATGGCTTTACGCAGTCGGCTTGGCTTTAAACAGAAATAACAAAAATAACGTAGTTGTTGTGTTGTTGTTGTTGTTGTTGTTGCTGTTGTTGTTGTTGTTGTTGTTGTTGTTGTTGTTGTTGTCGTTATCGTTGTTTGCATAGAGCCAAAGACTCAGGACTTGATATCTTGAGTTCAGTCCTAACCCGCAACATTAAATTTAGCGTGTTTGCTTCCCATCTTCATGACTCCATCAGTTCTGGTGGTGTATTCTTAGTGTTTAAAAGGTCTCCTCCAGCCACTACTTCACTTTCCACTCCTCAAGTCAAGACCTTGCCAGCATAAAGGCCTTGCGCAGGCACAGGCAGTCTGTCCACATGTGACCTTCCACCACGAAATCAGTCTTAACTAGCATTTTGGGCATTTTAAGATATACATATCACTGGAAAGAGTACATTCTGCTGATTATCTTGGTACTTAAATAAAGCTTGTACTAAAAACAATGTAGAAGTTATGTATGTTTAAAATCATTAAGTTGTATGACGGCCATTTTGAGAAGACGGCCTCTAAAGTTTATGTGTGCTCTCCTACACATTTTCTGTAATTTTTTTTTATTTGGTGGCTTTGACCCAGTTTGTTTCTAATTTTTGCCGTCATTATCTATGTGCACCAAAGTTTTCTATCAGTATATTACATGTGAGGGTACTGTACAGGTTACGGTTCATAATAAGAGAAAAAATACGTACTGTTGTAGGAAATTGCGTTTTTTTCTGCTGCGATCAGTGCATTAAAATACCATTCTAAATTGATTAATAATATTTTTTTCAAGAAAAAAAAAAATGTGGGGGATAGATTATAGTCTACAGAAATCAATTTTGAGAAAAAGTCAAAACACCCCAGACAGACCCTCAGTCACCTTTTCAGCTCCTAGTGCTGTTCGACTGACTGCGAGTTAAGACTGATTTCGTGTTGGCAGGTCACATATCAATCAGTTTGATGAGTCATGTAACAAAAATCCTGTTAAGAATAATCACGATGAGACAAGGAATAGAATCAAAAGAGAAATAGCAGAAGAACAGTGTGGATTTGTGGAGGGAAAGGAACTATTAATGCCATATACATCCTAAGAACTATCATAGAGAGGTCAATTGGGATGAATAAGGATTTGTATTTATGCTTTGTTGACTATACCAAGGCTTTCGATCAGGTACGACATGATGAATTGATCAACCAACTGGAGAGACTCAATGTTGATGGTAAAGATCTACGAATAATCAGGAATATGTACTGGGAACAAACAGCGGCAATGAGAATAGAAAACAATATAAGCTCTTTTCAAAACATCAAAAGAGGAGTCAGACAGGGTTGTGTTTTGTCACCAGATCTGTTTTCACTATATAGCGAAAAACATCATGAGAAACCTAGAAAAAGACCCTGGGTTAAAGGTTGGAGGGAAAATGGTAAACACCATTCGATACGCAGATGACACCGTGCTGATTGCAGAAAATGAAAGGGACCTACAAACCTTGTGAATATACTAGAAACAGAAAGCAAAGGTAAGGGGTTGGAACCAAACAGCAGGAAGACTGAAGTCATGGTGATCAGTAAAAAACATGAAATCCCCTCATGCAAAATAAAAACAAATGGCACAACCTTGACACAGGTTAATAAGTTCAAATACCTGGGAACGGTCATTTCATCAGACGGTAGAAGCACATCGGAAATAACTGGCAGAATCAGCCAAGCCAAAACAGCATTCAAGAAGATGGCAAGCATTCTTACCAACAAATGCCTATCAATTAACATCAGAAAGAGAGTCATTGAATGTTATATAGAACCAATACTGTTGTACGGATGCGAGGCGTGGACAGTCAGCAAGCAAAGCCAGAGCAGGATCGAGGCAGCCGAGATGTGGTTTCTCAGAAGAATGTTGATAGTTCCATGGACAGCAAAGAAAACAAACGAGACAGTCTTGATGGAGGCAGACACAAATAGATCACTCATAAGGAAGATTAGGAAAAGACAAGCAACATTTATAGGCCATTTTATGAGGAAGGGGGATTTGGAGCACCTGGTCACAACGGGAAAGCTGGAGGGAAATAGAGCACCAGGTAGACCCAGGGAGAGAATGCTGGACGGACTTGCAGAGTGGCTGCGGATGAAGAGGCTGGGGAGATGCTGGGGGCAATGAGAGATAGAGATGGTTGGAAACCCATGGTCGCCAATGCCATGCGGAAGGGCACCTGATGATGATGATGATGAGGTCACATATAGTTGTTGGCAGATTTGGGTCGAGCGAATATGGAATTGTACAAGCGTGATGAAGAACCTTCTTGAAGAAACTCCAAACCGTGCAGATATTATCACGTTTTATGTCCAGGGCTGTATCGACAGAATCGACCCGTCACATTAAGTGGAAAAAAAGATGTGTTTATATGTGTTCACACTGATCCCGTCTGAACCAGTCGCCAGCTGAAATTGGTGATCACCACAGTGTGTCTCCTGAGTTATGGCTGGGGAATTAAATTTAATTGATGGGGTGGCTAATCATTGTGTCATCAGTGCTCATCAGGTTCTCCTTTTTCTGTCTCTGTCCTTGTGTGTGTGTGTGGTGTGTGTTCGTTCGTTCGTTGCTTGATTTAACGTCTTTTCACTATAAGTGATATTAGACGGGGAAAAATGGCATGGAGGATGAAATAAGGGGGGGGGGTGTGGAGGAGAGAGGGAACAGAGTAAGGGACGTAAAAAGAAAAATTAAAAGGAAGCGGCAAGGTCTTAAGAAAAAGGATATGGATGAACAGAGAAATGAAACTAGAACTACGCTAACATCAATAATGTAAAAGAAAAATCGTCATAAAAACAAAACAAAACAAAAATAATCATAATTATAATAATAATCTTAAAGTAACGCATTAACAGGACTGTGAACCAATGATTCTGAAATTTTAACTAACAAAACTTGATCCGATACTACTTCTTTAAAATGCGTTTCAAGATAGTTTCCTTGTGTAAACGTCTTTGGTAAAAAGGAACGAAGCTTTCTGCAGTAAAACAAACAGTGATACAATGTGAATTGTTCGCCACAAATACATAAAACGTTGTTACAATATTTTGTTTTCAAAGCGTTCAGTTGAATGCGAAAATATGTCATAACAATTAATCTCAAATGATATAACGAGGAATACTGCAAATTTTTACAGATATTTTGAACTGAAAGTTTGATTCTTTTTTGAGACACAAATTTTTCATTTAAATGTTCATGAAATCGAATCCATGATGCTAATTCTAGCGAGTTGTAAGCTTCTTTTACCGAGGTGTTAACATGTAATTCTATGGAATTTTCAGAATGGAGGGCACCGGATTTAGCTGCTCTGTCAACTACGTTGTTGCCATGAAGACCAACATGAGAAGGCACCCAGCATAAATTGATTTCCGAACCATTTATCTTTAAACAATGTATTAGATGATTTGCCTCAATAATTAAGTCAGGTCTTGTGTCTGTATCAAAAGACTGTAAGGCATATAATACAGATTTTGAATCAACAAAGAGAACTACTTTGAATGACACAGGCCGAAGGCTTATTAAATAATGCAACGCTTGAACAACAGCGACCAATTCTGCTGTATATATAGATACATTTGCCCCAATGAAAAAAGACTTTTTAATGTTAAATTTTGGAACATAAAAGGCTGCTCCAGCGCTCTGGTTTGCTAAGACTGACCCATCGGTAAAAATGTGGAGGTGGGTACTGTACTTTTCATCGATGTGTTCACAAGCTGTGGATAGCGTAATGTTGACATTATCATCTTTTTTAACTTTTGCATAATCGAGATCAAATGTGGCATTTAGCATTTCCCATGTAGGGATAGGCGTTATCGTTGGTTTCTCAGCAATTTCATCCATTGTTATGTTGGACTGTTTGATCAGGCCAGATATGTAAGTTGCGGCTGTAATTTGTGATGAAATGTTTTTTGCTCGTTTTGGAAAGTCAGTATCAGACCTGATCTTAATTTCTTTGCTCACAAAATTATCCACTTGTGAAGTAGTTCTAATTGCAAACTTTGCTGTAGCTAACTCACGATGGTTGTTTAAAGGTAGAATTCCAGCAACTTTGTACGTTTCCAGAGTAGAAGCATGAGTTGGTACACCTAATGCAATTTTAAGACTTTTGCAGTCCAAGCTCTGAATCTTTTTAGTAAATATTTGGGTGCATTGAAGAAAACTTCTTGCGCGTAGGATAATTTAGACCTGACCAGCGCTGTTGACAGATGAATCAGTACATTTGTATCCATTCCCCAGGGTAATTTGCTTATTATCTTTAGAAAATTTAAGGTTTTTCGCGCTTTTGTTAAAATATAATCAAAATGGACATTCCAGCTTAATTTGGACGTGATGTAAACTCCCAGGAATTTTACGACCTGTTTGTAATTTAACACTTCACCAAGCAATTTGAAAATAGGCAAGTTATTTGAGTTACCACCAGGATCAAACAGCATCATGTTAGTTTTTTCTGCTGACAACGACAGCCCATTTTCTAACATATAGTTTCCAAGATTATCAAGATCAATTTGATACAACTTCCTGATGTAATTTCGCGTTCTCTGTGGAGTTGTCTTTTTTAAAGTGATATTCATCCAAGTGCATATATCATCAGCGTACTGTACTAAAACAACACGATTTGAAAGAGCTTTAGGAAGATCCTGTATAAGGATATTAAATAAAATAGGTGCTATCACTGAACCTTGTGGAATCCCCATGTCGAGGCATCGTGAAGAAGAATAACTAGCTCCCACTCTTGCCTGAATTGTTCTATTAGCTAAAAAAGATTTAATGTAATTGAACATATTGCCCGATAAACCAACAGATTTTAGCTTGAACAATAAACGTTTATGCCAAACTTGATCGTAAGCTTTTTTCACATCAAAGAAAGTAGCTAAAACACTTTTTCTGCGGGCAAACTGTTGTTTGATCTGAGTTGTAAGTTTAACTAGGTGCTCAACTGCGGATCTTCCTTTTCTAAAACCTGCCTGGTTTACCGGAATAACGTTATTTTTATCACAGTAGTGTGAAAGTCTGTTTAAGACCAATCTTTCCATTAGTTTGCTTGTGTGGGACGTTAAAGCAATAGGTCTGTAACTGTTTTTATCGGTTTTTCGATTTTCCTGTTTTTAAGATTGGTATAACTATAGATTTTTGCCAGATTTGTGGCACAGTTCCAGTAACCCAGCATTTCTGCAAAATTTTGTGTAGGAAAATAAGGTAGTTTTCAGGGAGATGTTTAATCATTTCAGTCGAAACTGCATCAACACCTACCGAACTCTTTTTGTTGTGTAGAGACAGTACTCTGTTTTTTAGCTCTTCTAAGGTGATTGGAGAATTAAACCAGAGATCATTCTGTGGTACTGGATCAGTGTAGATTGGGTTGTAATCTTCCATTTCTCTGTGATGTTTGCAGTCAGGAGATAAACCTTCAACTTTACTGTTTTTGGCGAACAGATCCACAAAAGTTTCTGCTTTGTCCATGTCTGAAGGAAATGTGTTACATGTTTCAATCATTATCGGACACCTAGGTAAGTTGGTTCCATCCTTCATTTGTTTCATTTTCGTCCAGACTTTATGGAAATCTTTGAAATCTGAAATTTCTTTTGTGCAGAATGATGCCCAATAATCTTTCTTTGCTTCAGCAATGATTTTGTTACATTGGATGTTAGCTTTTTTCATTTCAACATGATCCTCAGGTTTCCGGCTTTTGATGTAGATTTTGAATTTCTCCCTTTTATATTGAACTGCTTTCTCACATGCCTCTGTCCACCAAACATTACCCAATCGATTATTTGATCTAGAAGATTTGAGTTTCGGAATCGATAGGTCTGCAGCGGCTAAAATTGACTCTTGGAATTTAGAAAACATAATGTCTACATTTTCACTTTCATAATGTCTGTAATCTTGATTAGCTAGAGCAGTTCGAAATAAGGACCAGTCAGAACGCTTGTAATTATATTTTGGAATAATTTCAGGAGAGCTGTCTTTCATCCTGATGTTTTTGTCAGTTATGGTTATGATAATAGGTAGGTGATCGCTTCCCAAAGTGTCTCTGTGAGTCTCCCAGGTACATGATGGTGCTAATTCTGGTGAGATTAGAGACAAATCGATGGCTGTCGCCCTGTGTTTGGAAACATCAGGGATCCTAGTGACACTACCATCATTTAGAAGGTAAAGCGAACTATCAACGATATTTTCTACCAAACGATTGCTCGTAACAGTAGAACAGTTCTTTCCCAAAATGGGGAGTGGGAATTAAAGTCTCCACCTATTAGCCATTTACCACGCTGCTGATCTTGGATAGTGCGCAGCCATTCTGTGTTGTGGTCATTTGGACCTGTTGGTAGGTAGACTGACAAAACGTTAATGTTTAGAGAATTGCTTAATTGGACAGTGGCAGCACAAGCATGCAAATCTTCGCTTGATTTCAAAACTGGGGAAGTAAGTAAGCAGTATTGTAACTCTTTGAGTATATAAATCGCGGTGGATACCTTCTTCCCGTGATTCCCACATTCATAGACTGGAGGATAATAATAATTGGGGAAATTGGGAAGCTTGGTAGCGACAACATTCATCGACTGTAGAATCAAAATTTCACACCTATTTGATGCTAGGAAATGCTCCAAGTAAGCCGAATTGGTGGAAAGGGATCTACAATTCCATTGCAAAAACTTGACTTGGGATTGTTTTCGCATTGCTGATATTGGTTAATCTCCAACTTTCTATTAACTGTTATTTATGGTCGATAATAATGAATACTTTGATTTTCTGTGTCCAGGAAAACTGGACAGAAAGAAAATTACATAATTACTTAGACTACGAAGTAAAGAAAACAAAATTGTAGCAAAATCAATAAAAAGAAAATTACATAGTCCAACGTACGAATAACTTATAAAGGTGATAATAGATTACAAGGGATAACAAATAACCAAAAATCAAAATAATGGCATTCACGTCTTCAAATGTACAGAGTGTATAGTCTGACCGAGTCTTGATAGTCGGACTAAAACCTAGTTATTGTTTATTTTCAGCAGAAGAAATGTCAGAGATGACGAGGAAAAAGTCCTGTGACATGAACATTAAGTATTGTATATGTAATACTGTTATTTCAAAACATATTATACGGCCACCATGGTGTGTAGTTGTCAAAAGGGTGGTACTGTCCTCTGGAGAATCTGGAAGGGTGTAGCTGTGATGATCTTGATCTTGATGTTCTCCTTGGAGTCTCCCAAAATAGGTCTCGAATGTGTCTTCCAAGATTTCCTGCAATGATGCTACTTCCTCTGGTGGTGGGGTGAATGTCGTCTTTTAGAAATTGTTGAGTGGTACGAAGGTTCTCATGTGATACAAAAGAAATATTTTTCATATCAACAAGTTCAGCAGATAGAAAAGCGTTGAACAGATTTCGTTGAACCTCCATTCGGGCCTGCCGTACAGGGGCAACCTTACTAACGACTAGTTTAGATTTTGGATGTTCTTGTGCTATTTGTTTTATGCCTGAAGCGAGATGTTTAGTTGTTGCAGGGAGATCTTTGCTGTTCAATTCATGCACACCACAGTGAAAAACAATACAGTCTGCTGAATCATCAAATTTGGAAAAGGCCATATCTAATGAGCTTTTAATGTTATGAGGGTCGTTCACAGGGCACGAGTCTCCTTCAAAACCGTAAGATCGTCCCAGTCTTCTTGAGTTGACACCTTTCAACACAGAGTCGTGGACAGTGAGAACGTACGGAAGATCG
>JAPXFY010000013.1:7542544-7545044 GCA_030674185.1 Monoplex corrugatus | reverse complement strand
TTATAATGTTTTAATCTCTGTGTCTGTCTGTCTCTATATGTCTATGCCTTTGTCTCTCTGTCTTTATACTCTGTCTTCTGCCTCTGTCTCTGTCTGTCTGTATTCTCTCTCTCTCTCTCTCTCCTCTCTCTTCTCTTCTCTCTCTCCTCTCTCTCTCTCTTCTCTCTCGCTCTCTCTCTCTCTCTCTCTCTCTCTCTCTCTCTCTCTCTCTCGCTCTCTCCCGTTTGTTTTTTCTCTGTCACTCTGTCGTTGTCTCTTTCTGTCCGTCCGTCCTCCGTCCGTCCGTCTGTCTGTCTGTCTGTCTGTTTGTCTGTCCGTCGCCTCTGTCCGTCTGTCCGTCCGTCCGTCTGTCTGTCTGTCTCTGTCTGTCTATGTCTGTCTCTGTCAGTCTATGTCAGTCTCTGTCTGTCTGTCTCTGTTCTGTCTGTCTGTCTGTCTCTCTTAGTCTCTCTCACTCGCTCCTCTATCTCTTTCTTCCTCTCACTCTCTCTCTCTTTCTATAATTTAATATTATATCCATCTGTAATCAATCTCTCTCTGTTCCTCTCTCTGTCTCTCTATTTCTCCGTTTCTCTCTGTCTCTATTTCTCTGTTTCTTTATTTATTTCCCCCCTCCCAATCTCTCTCTCTCTCTCTCTCCTCCTCTCTCTCTCTCTCCTCTCCTCTTCCTCCTCTCTCTCTCTCTCTCTCTCTCTCTCTCTCTCTACCACACACACCCCCTCCCTTCTGTCTGTCTGTTTCTAACGATGTCAAGATCCTTATATCCTGACTTTGAATTACATGTAGTTCATGCGAAGTTTAATTCCACGTTGTGTGTGGACCAAATGTAAAGAATGCATATAACTGCTTCCACGCCTTAGCAGTGTTGTATTTATCTTATCTCATCTCCCCTTCTTTTCTCTGATTCTCTTTCTGTCTCTTTTTGTTGTTTTTTTTCTTTTTCTCTCTCTTATATATATTCTCTTACTGCCCCTCCCACCTACCCTTTCTGTCAGTCTATCTGTCTGTTGCTTTTCCTCTGTCTGTCTCAGTCTCATCTGTCTCTGTGTGGTCTGTCTGTCTGTGTGTCCTTGTCTGTCTGTGTGTCTGTGTGTGTGTGTGTCTGTCTGTCTCTCTCTATATCTCTGTCTCTGCCTCTCTCTCTCTTCTCTCTCTCACTCTTCTTGTTCTTGTTCTTCTTCTTGTTCTTCTTCTTGTTCTTCTTCTTGTTCTTCCTTCTTGTTTTTCTTGTTCTTGTTCTTCTTGTTCTTCTTGTTCTTCTTGTTCTCTTGTTCTTCTTGTTCTCTTCTTGTTCTTCTTTTCTTCTTCTTTCTTCTTCTGTTTCTTTCTTGTTTCTTGTTCTTCTTTCTTCTTTTCTTTTCTTTCTTTTCTTCTCTCTCTTCCTCTTCTTCTTCTTCTTCTCTTCTTCTCTTCTTCTTCTTCTTCTCTTCTCTTCTCTTCTTCTTCTTCTCTTCTTCTTCTTCTTCTTCTTCTTCTCTTTCTTCTTCTTCTTCTTCTTCGCATTCTTCTTCGCATTCTTCTTTCGCATTCTTCTTCGCATTCTTCTTCGCATTATTCTTCTTCTTCTTCGCATTCTTCTTCGCATTCTTCTTCGCATTCTTCTTCTTCTTCTTCTCCTTCTTCTTCTCCCCCCTCTCTCTCTCTTTCTCTCTGTCTCTCTTTTTTTCTCTCTTTCTCTCTATATCTGTTTCTCTCTCTCTTTATTTCTCTTTCTCCCCCCACCCCCTTTCTCTATCACTTTCACTTTTTTCTTCTGTCTGATTCTTTTTCTCTTATTCTCTGTTTCTCTGTTTCTCTGTCTCTCTATTTCTCTGTCTTCCCTCTTCTCTCTCTCTCTATCTTTCTCTCTGTCTTACCTTCCCTCCTTCCTTCTCCCTCCCACTCTGTCTCAGTGATATTCATCATGCAAATATTGTTCATACCGTAAACTGCTCACGGTTTGGATTCAGCTCTGAGAAGGCACTTATATTTGCAACCGTTACATACAAACAAAATTGAATCCACACGTCGTCTTTCGTGTCTGGATTCTTGTCTGGCTGGAAATCCGTCATGGACATAACATCCTGCAGACAGAATATGCATTAATTTGCGTCATACTGCGCACGTTTAAAACCCCGTGGCAATTGAAAATCGATGTGAAAGGAGTTGCTTCTATTTAAGTGTAAAACTTGGCAGACAGAATATGCATCATTACGCATTTACTGAGCAGATTTGAGATCCCATGGCGAATGAAGATGAATTTATCCAAAATGAATCACTTCTACGAAGATGTTATCAACTCCTCCAGACTGAAAATGGATTGAAGGGTATGATGTTGTGCACGTTTAAGATCCCATAGCGGTTGAAGACAGTGGTAGACTGTCTGTCCGTCTCTCGTTCGTTTTGTCTCTGTCTGTTTCTGTCTCTCTATCTCTGTCTCTGTCTCTCTTTCTGTGTTTCTGTCTCTGTCTGTCTGTCTCTTTCTCTGTCTCTCTACCTCTCTCTGTCTTTCTTTCTGTCT
>JAPXFY010000013.1:7535044-7537544 GCA_030674185.1 Monoplex corrugatus | reverse complement strand
CCTCTTTACGTGCAGAGAGTACCCCTTTCAGAGGTGTAAGATCGAAGCATATAGCTGCTTCCACACCTTAGCAGTGTTGTATTTATCTTATATCATCTCCCCTTCTCTTCTCTGATTCTCTTTCTGTCTCTTTTTGTTTTTCTTTTTCTCTCTCTTATATAGATTATCCTACTGCCTCACCCACCTACCCTTTCTGTCAATCTATCTGTCTGTTGCTTTCCCTCTGTCTGTCTCAGTCTCTGTCTCTGTGTGTCTGTCTGTGTCTGTCTGTCTGTCTGTATGTCTATCTGTGTGTGTGTGTGCCTGTCTGTCTGTCTGTCTCTATCTCTCTGTCTCTTGCCTCTCTCTCTCTCTCTCTCTCCCCTCTCTCTCTCTCTCTCTCTTCTTCTCTTCTTCTTCTTCTTCTTCTTCTTCTTCTTCTTCTTCTTCTTCTTCTTCTTCTTCTTCTTCTTCTTCTTCTTCTTCTTCTTCTTCTTCTTCGTCTTCTTCTTCTTCTTCTTCCTCTCCCCTGTCTCTATCTTTCTCTCTGTCTCTCTGTCTATTTTTTCTCTCTCTTCTATCTCTGTTTCTCTGTCTCTTTATTTATCTTTCTCCCTCCTCTCTCTCTCTCTCACTCTCTCTCTCTCTCTCTGTCTTCTTCTGTCTGACTCTTTTTCTCTTATTCTCTCTCTCTCTCTGTTTCTCAGTCTCTCTATTTCTCTGCCCCCCCCCCCTCTCTCTCTCTCTCTCCTCTCTCTCTTTCTTTCTCTTTCTCTCCCCCTAACCTTCCCTCCTTCCTTCTCCCTCCCACTCTGTCTCAGTGTAATTCATCATGCAGATATTTTTCATACCGTAAACTGCTCACGGTTCGGATTCAGCTCTGAGAAGGCACTTATATTTGCAACTGTTACATACAGCCCAACTTGAATCCACACGTCGTCCTTCGTGTCTGGATTCTTGTCTGGCTGGAAAACCGTCGTGGAGTTAACACCCTGCAGACAGAATATGCATCAATATGCGTCATACTGCGCACGTTTAAAACCCCTTGGCAATTGAAGATCGATGTTGCTTCTATTTAAGTATAAACCTTGGGAGACAGAATATGCATCATTACGCATTTACTGCGCAGATTTGAGATCCCATGGCGAATGAAGATGAATTTATCCAAAATGAATCACTTCTACAGAGATGTCATCAACTCCTGCAGACTGAAAATGGATTGAAAGGTATGACTTTGTGCACGTTTAAGATCCCACAGCGGTTGAAGATAGTGGTAGACTGTCTGTCTGTCTCTCGATCGATTTGTATGTGTCTTGTCTCTGTCTCTCTATCTCTGTCTCTGCCTCTCTTTCTGTGTTTCTGTCTCTGTCTGTCTATCTCGCTTTCTCTGTCTGTCTACCCCTCTCTCTCTCTGTCTCTCTGTCTCTGTCTCTCTCTCTCTCTCTCTTCTCTTCTTATTCTTTCTTTCTTTCTTTCTTTCTTTCTGTCTTTTCTTTTTTTTCTTTCTTTCGTTTCTTTCTCTCTCTCTCCTCTCTCTCTCTCTCTCTCTCTGTGGTCATGTCTGTCTCTGTCTCTATTTGTCTCTGTCTGTCTCTGTTGGTCTGTGTCTCTCTCTCTCTCTCTCTCTCTCTCTCTGTCTCTTTCTGCTCTCTCTCTCTCTCTCTCTTGCTTTCTGTCTCTTGCTCTGTTCTCTCCCTGCTTCTCTTTGCTCTTTGCTCTCTCTCTCCCTCTCTCTCTCTCTCTGCCCTCTCTATCTCTCTCTCTGCTTTCTTTCTCTCTCTCTCTCTCTCTCTCTCTCTCTCTCTCTCTCTCTCTGCTCTCTCTCTCTCTGTGCCCCCCCTCTCTCTCTCTCATTCTCTCTCTGCCCTCTCTATCTCTCTCTCCCTCTCTCTGCCCCCCCCCCTCTCTCTCTCTGCCCTCTCTATATCTCTCTCATTCTCTCTCTCTGTCCTCTCTATCTCTCTCTCACTCTCTCTCTCTGCCCTCTCAATCTCTGTCTCTCTCACTCTCTCTCTCTCTCTGCCCTCTCAATGTCTCTCTCTCTCTCTCTGCCCTCTCTCTCTCTCTCTCTCTCTCTCTGCCCTCTCTATCTCTCTATCTCTCTCTGCTCTCTCTCTCTCTCCTCTCCCTCTGCCTCTCTCTCTCTCTCTCTCTCTCTCTCTCTCTCTCTCTCTCTGCCCTCTCAATATATATCTCACTCTTTCTCTCCTCTATCCTCTCTCTCTCTCTCACTCTCTCTCTCTCTCTGCCCTCTATATATATCTCTCTCTGTCTCTCTCTCTGTGCCCTCTATCACTCTCTCCCTCTCTCCCTCTCTCCCCCTCTGCCCTCTCTCTCTCTCTCTGCCCTCTCTCTATCTCTCTCCTCTCTCTCTCTCTCTGCCCTCTCTATCTCTCTCTCTGCCCTCTCTATCTCACTCTCTCTCTCTCTGCCCTCTCTATCTCTCACTCGTCTCTCTGTCTCTGTCTCTATCTCTGTATGTCTGTCTCTCTCTCTTTCTTTTTCTCTCCCCATCATTTGT
>JAPXFY010000013.1:7527544-7530044 GCA_030674185.1 Monoplex corrugatus | reverse complement strand
CGTTGACTGCATGTATTGATATGTGTGTGTGTATGGGGGGCCTGTATTGATATGTGTGTGTGTATGGGGGGCCTGTAGTCGAGTGGTTAGAGCGCTCGTCTGCGGTGCGGAAGGTCGGTGGTTCGAATCCGCTAAACGCTGGTTCGATTTTTCCGGCCTGAAAACTCCCTCTGTCCACCCAGCAGTGAATGGGTACCTGACTTCGGTCGGGGAGGTTTAAAAAGGCGGCGAAAGGAGAGGGATGGGCTCCGCCTTTCATAATGCCGTGCCCTACTAGACACGGTGAGTCTTTAACAGTTCACCGCCCCTACGGTCATATTGACCATGGGACCTTTAACCTTTAACCTTAATTGATATGTGCAGAGCGCATGAATCAAGTCAACATCAAACCGTCCAAATGATGAGAAAAACGCAGGACACGCAGGAAGTCCAAGTTTTCAAAGAAAAGAAGACAGCAAAGCAGTATAGCAAAGGAAACAAACCAGAGTACAGACAGAAATGTGGTGGAAAGCACCCAAGAGCAAAAGAGAAATGTCCAGCATTTGGAAGAAAATGCAAAGCTTGTGGAGGAAATAATCACTTCGCTTCATGCTGCAGAACACCCAAGAAAAATCAAAAGAAAACAAAAGTTCGGCACTTCGAAGAAGAAGAGACTGACTCTGAAAGCGATAATGAAATCTTCGGGATCGAAGACAAAACCAGAAAAAAGAAGAGAAACATACGAGCAAAAATGCTGATAAATGAGAAGCCCTGAAGAAAGTGAAGAAGATACTCTCTGAGCCACCGGTACTTCGCTACTTTGACTCTTCAGGAAAGCGTACAACCACCCTTCAGTGTGATGCTTCACAGTTTGGACTTGGAGCTTGTCTCATGCAGGATGGTCAACCGATTCAATACGCATCTCGAGCCTTGACCGAGACAGAAAAAAGCTATGCTCAAATAGAAAAGGAGATGTTGGCAATATTCTTCGGTCTGGAAAGGTTTGAGAGATACGTCTATGGAAGAGACATCCTGGTGGAGACCGACCACAAACCACTGGAGACCATTCACAAGACGAGCCTGCTCTCAGCACCTAAGAGGATTCAGAGGATGCTACTCAGAACTCAGAAGTTCAGGTACACGGTAGTATACAAGCGTGGTTCTGAGATGCACCTGGCTGACACCCTCAGCAGAGCAGTCTGTGGAAAAGCGGAGCAGCAAGTCACCCACAAGGAAGCCGTTTCCCTCACAGACCTGGAGAAAACAGACTCATTACAAGAACTAGCCATCAGCCAAGAGAGACTGAACAGTCTGCAGCAAGCAACTCAGGAAGATACAACCATGAAACCCTGAAAGCTGTCATTCTACAAGGCTGGCCAGAGGAGAAACAACAACTTTCATTACAGTTACAACAATACTTTCCTTTCAGGGAGGAACTGTCAGTCCACAACGGACTTGTCTTCAAAAACCACAGAGTAATTGTACCTGAAAGCGAAAGAGCAGACATCCTTGAGAAACTTCATGCAAGCCACTCAGGAATTCAGAGCTGCATAAGAAGAGCACGTGAGGTAGTCTACTGGCCCAGGATGAACATGGACATTGAAGATTTTGTCAAAACATGCAGCGCCTGTAACACATACCAACGTGGTCAGCAGAAGGAACCACTTATCAGTACAGAGATCCCTGACCTGCCCTGGCAACACATCGCTTGTGACATCTTTGAACATAATGGCAATGAATACCTGGTCACAGTCGATCACTACTCTGATTTCTTTGAGATTGATCGGTTACAAACAAGAGAATCCAAAGAGGTCATCATCTGTCTGAAGAGACACTTGGCAAGACACGGAATACCAGAACGCCTGACAACAGACTGTGGAACTCAATTCACATCAAACCAGTTTGGAAAGTTCAGGAAAACATATGGGTTTGAACAGGTAACAAGCTCACCACACTACCCTCAGTCCAATGGAAAAGCAGAGAGCGCGGTGAAGGCTGCAAAGACGTGCATGAAGAAAGCAGAACACAACAATCAAGATCATTTCCTCGCTTTACTTGAGCTGAGAAACATCCTGACAGAGACTGTAAACAGTTCGCCTTCTCAGAGACTGTTCGGCAGAAGAACACGAACACAAGTGCCGACGTCAAAGACATTACTCCAACCTACAGTTGTACCAATCAAGAAAGAACTTGAGAAAAGGAAACTGAAGCAAGCGCACTACTACAACAGAAGCGCAGTAGAGCTGACAGAACTGAGTCCGGGACAGATTGTGAAATTCCAACCTCCAGGATCCAAAAAGTGGATCAGCGCCAAAGTAGACCAACAGGTGAACATCCGGTCATACAACATTCGCACAGAGGATGGACGTCAGTACAGAAGGAATCGTCGTCAGCTACGAGACACAACAGAAACGGAGCTTCAGCAGACAATCAACCCTCAACGACTTGTCCAGAGAAGGATGATTTCTGGAAGTCATCAGGAAAGCGACACATCAGTCAAGCAACAGCAAATCATCATTTC
>JAPXFY010000013.1:7517544-7520044 GCA_030674185.1 Monoplex corrugatus | reverse complement strand
CTGCTTGTTTTCTTTAGAACTCTGTGTTTCTTCCTAGGATTGGTACCCAGGCATGTATTAATTGTGTTTTTCACTGTAAGGACATGATGTGCTAAACTTTAAAAAAAAAAGTTGTTACATATAATTTTGGCCAGCCTTTTTTGTTTTGTTTGTTTATCTTTATTTTTAGTGTACACACACACACACACAACCACACACACACACACACAACACACACACACACACATATATATATAATATATATATATATATATATATATATATAGAGAGAGAGAGAGAGAGAGAGAGAGAGAGAGAGAGAGATAGATAGACAGATAGATATATCATCATACATCATCATCATCATCATCATCAGGTGCCTTGCCACATGGCGTTGGCGATTATGGACTTCCATCGGTCTCTATCTCTTGTTGCCTCAAGCACTTCTTCCACGCTCTTTGTCTTCAGCCACTCTGCAAGTCCGTCCAATACCTTCACCCTGGGTCTACCTGGTGCTCTCTTTCCTTCCATATTTCCCGTTGTGACCAGGTGCTCCAATTTCCCCCTTCCACATAAAATGGCCTATAAAAGTTGCCTGTCTTTTCCTAACCCTAATACATATATACATGTATGTATATTTGAATTCAGGTGTTGTTATTTGTGTGTTTGTTTACTTGTTTTCCTTCTGGTGATAGATTGGAGGGAGTAGTCGACGTCAGGTTCATATCGTTAGAGACCACGTGCACCTACACATTGATCATCATCATCATCATCAGGTGCCCTGTCGCATGACGTTGGCGACCATGGACTTCCATCCATCTCTCTCTCTCGTTGTCCCTAGCATCTCCCCTACCCTCCTCATCCTCAGCCACTATGCAAGTCCGTCCAGCATTCTCTCCCTGGGTCTACCTGGTGCTCTCTTTCCCTCAGCTTTCCCATTGTGACCAGGTGCTCCAAATCCCCCTTCCTCATAAAATGGTCTATAAATGTTGTCTTTTCCTAATCTTCCTCATGAGTGATCTACTTGTGTCTGCCTCCATCAAGACTGTCTCGTTTGTTTGTTTGTTTGTTTGTTTTTTTGTTTTTTTGTTTTTTGCTGTCCATGGAACTCTCAACATTCTTCTGAGAAACCACATCTCGGCTGCCTCAATCTTGCTCTGGCTTTGCTTGCTGACTGTCCACGCCTCGTATCCGTACGACAGTATTGGTTCTATATAACATTCAAGGACTCTCTTTCTGATGTTAATTGATAGCCATTTGTTGGTAAGAATGTTTGTCATCTTCTTGAGTGCTGTTTTGGCTTGGCCGATTCTGTCAGCTATTTCCGATGTGTATTTGCCGTCTGATGAAATGACTGTTCCCAGGTATTTGAACTTATTAACCTGTTACAAATTGATATGTGCATTTAATTTTCCTTTCAGGTTTCAATTCTAGGTTCAACAGGGTGTTGAGACATTTATATCTATGATACTGTCTGTGCAGACGGCTGGGCTTTAAACAATAATGATAGCAATGGAAGACTGGTATATAACTGAATACACAGATCGCATGAATTCAATCAATCGGAATAACTATAAAGCAGACAGCAGAAAGTCAATGTGGCCATGCTGTGGGATGACAGAAACAATATCCAGCTATTCATGGAACAATCAGAGCGGTACATTTTTGTTGTGTTTTGTTCCTGGTGTCTTTGCGATGTTCTTCTTTTTAGATGTGTGGCTGGTGATTGTATTACGTCTTCACTGTCTGTCTGTTGTTTGTCTGTCTCTGTCTCTTGTCTGTCTGTATGTGTCATTCGTCTCTGTCTCTCTTGTCTCTCTCTTTCTCTCACACACCCACACACACATACACTCGCGCATACGCACGCACAAACATACGCGCGCGCACACGCACACGCACACACGCACAAACATACGCCCCCCCCCCCCCCCGCACAAACACTCACACACATAGAGACACACTCACACTCACACACACACACACACACACACACACACACACACACACACACACACACAACACACCACACACACACAAACACACGCACACACACACAAACACACGCACACATGAACATGTACATATTCACACGCACACCACACACACACACACACACACACACACACACACACACACACACACACACACACGCACCACACACACACACACACACACACACACGCACAGAACATGTACACATTACACACACACACACACACACACACACACACACACACACACACACACACAACACACACACACACACACACACACACATTTGCACCTACACAACCCTTCTCTGTCCAGCAACTCTAAATCAGTCTCTTTCTATTATGCTCTTTTTTAGAAATGGCGGCAGAAGGCAAAGGTATAAATTTAGCACTTTCATTGTGAGTTAAATGGGTATTAAAACCAAACTATCACTAACAATAAAGAGAGTGATGATTTATTTTGAATAATGACTACCTTGTTTAAACCCATACATTTTCAGCTTTTCATTTACACGCGTAAAGTTGACAGG
>JAPXFY010000013.1:7497544-7512544 GCA_030674185.1 Monoplex corrugatus | reverse complement strand
GATCCATCTTGAAAAACCTCCCAAGTCTTTACATAGCACAACGCCTGTTTGTAAGTGACCAACTGATGGACGGAATGAAGCCTGAAAAGCACCAGACGCACAATATTATCCTGTAATGTGGTAGGTTTTGTTCAAAGAAAAACGAGAATGGGAGTATAGTTTGGTCATTCACAATGTTACCTGTAAGAGGGGTATAGCCTGGTCATTCACATGTTACCTGTAAGAGGGAGTATAGCCTGGTCATTCACTGTTACCTGTAAGAGGGATATAGCCTGGTTATTCATTGTTACCTGTACAGGGGAGTATAGCCTGGTCATTCATTGTTACATGTATGAGGGAGTATAGCCTGGTCATTCATTGTTACCTGTAAGAGGGAGTATAGCCTGGTCATTCACTGTTACATGTATGAGGATTAGCCTGGTCATTCATTGTTACTGTAAGAGGAGTATAGCCTGGTCATTCACTGTTACCTGTAAGAGGAGTATAGCCTGGTCATTCACTGTTACCTGTACGAAGGAGTATAGCCTGTCATTCACTGTTACCTGTAAGAGGGAGTATAGCCTGGTCATTCACTGTTACCTGTACGAGGGAGTATAGCCTGGTCATTCACTGTTACCTGTAAGAGGGAGTATAGCCTGGTCATTCATTGTTACCTGTACGAGGGAGTATAGCCTGGTCATTTACAGTGATATCTGTAAGAGGGGGATGACGAGAAAAGGGTGGATGATGGTGGAAATAGGGATTGAGAGAGGAAACAGGGGAGATAAAATGTGCTCAAGGAAAATACTTAAGAGCGTTGGCTGCTTAATTATGCACTCGCTGCTTGCATTACAAATGCACTGGGAGTATTAACCGCTTTGTAGGGGCGCTCGCCTGTCAAGTTATGATGCATTACCATCACTTTTAATGAGCAAGAGAGAGAGAGAGAGAGAGAGAGAGAGAGAGAGAGAGAGAGGGAGAGGGAGAGGGGGAGAGAGTTGTGTCTTCCTAAATTTCAGTTTCTATATTTACTAATACACACACACGCACAGGAGAATGAGGTAGTGGATGAGTTAGAGAGAGACACACAGATGGAAAACAACAAAATAACAATGAGAGAGAGAGACAGAGAGAGGGCGAGGAGAGAGAGAGAGAGAGGAGAGAGAGGAGAGAGAGAGAGATGTAGAATGGTGTTTGTGTTGTGTGTGTGTGTGTGTGTATGTGTGTGTGTGTGTGTGTGTGTGTGTGTGTGTGTGTGTGTGTGTGTGTGTGTGTGTGTGTGTGTGTTTGTGTCGTCTGTGCGTGCATATGACTGCCTATCTATGAATCTCTACTACTTAAGTGTCGATTTATTAGCTTAGGAACCATCATTTCTTGTTTCACTTTCTAATCAATTTGGAATACTTTACACATCTATACTACCACATTTTTTCTGATCTACTCATTGGAATGCCTGCTTCTTGCGTGTCCATTGATTTCGTCCTAACCCCATGACTGTGAGACTGATTTCATAAACTGAAATTAACCCTTTGACTGCTCTAATCTATCCAACACCAGCAAAAAACTGTTACCCTATGACTCCCTCATGAAACCGACCAGGTCCTTCCAGGAAGTCAGTGAATAGTGTGAGGGAGTCAAAAGTGTTGAATATTGCAGGAAACTGGTGGATAGGGTGAGGGAGTCAAAAGTGTTGAATATTGCAGGAAGCTGGTGGATAGGGTGAGGGAGTCAAAGTGTTGAATATTGCAGGAAGCTGTGGATAGGGTGAGGGAGTCAACAGTGTTGAATATTGCAGGATGCTGGTGGATAGGGTGAGGGAGTCAAAGTGTTGAATATTGCAGGAAGCTGGTGGATAGGGTTGAGGGAGTCAACAGTGTTGAATATTGCAGGATGCTGGTGGATATGGTGAGGGAGTCAAAAGTGTTGAATATTGCAGGAATGCTGGTGGATATGGTGAGGGAGTCAAAACGCGTTGAATATTGCAGGAAGCTGGTGGATAGGGTGAGGGAGTCAAATGTGTTGAATATTGCAGGAAGCTGGTGGATAGGGTGAGGGAGTCAAAAGTGTTGAATATTTCAGGAAGCTGGTGGATATGGTGAGGGAGTCAAAGTGTTGAATATTGCAGGAAGCTGGTGGATAGGGTGAGGGAGTCAATAGTGTTGAATATTGCAGGAAGCTGGTGGATAGGGTGAGGGAGTCAACAGTGTTGAATATTGCAGGAAACTGGTGGATAGGGTGAGGGAGTCAACAGTGTTGAATGTTGCAGGAAGCTGGTGGATAGGGTGAGGGAGTCAAAAGTGTTGAATGTTGCAGGAAGCTGGTGGATAGGGTGAGGGAGTCAAAAGTGTTGAATATTGCAGGAAGCTGGTGGACAGGGTGAGAAATCTGAAGGATAATCCTTTATATTTTTTTTCCTTGCTGTCATGTTTGACAAAGCGTACTGCACATGGACACGTTGTGGGAATCAAAAGAATAAATACAATCTATACAATTTGTACTTCGACTACAACTGGGATGACTACTATTAACATGAGCAGTACATTTTTGAACAGCACTTTCCTGAATACAGGACATGTCTAGTTGTTCGTCCTTCACTGCCTTCATAACCACTATGCTAATGAAGGGATTTAAAGTCATGGTGACCTTTTGTGGAGGCACGCACAAGGACGAAGAGGTGGAGAAAAAAAGTTTCCGGAAGTTTTCCATTTAAGGGCTTAATTACAAAAACACATGTTGACACCCACAGGAAATGAGGTTTTGACAACAATCTTCCCCTTTTGTCCTCTGTGTCGGCTTCGTTTTGAATAGTTCCCCTTTGAAATGATAATATTGACTGGATGGGGGTTCTTTGTAGCTCTCATTCTGTGTGTGTGTGTGTGTAGTGTGTGTGTGTGTGTGTGTGTGTGTGTGTGTGTGTGTGTGTGTGTGTGTGTTGTGTGTGTGTGTGTGTGTGTGTGTGTGTGTGTGTGTGTGTGTGTGTGTGTGTGTGTGTGTCCCATTCTCATTCTATGCCTTTTTTTCTCTGTATTTTTCCCTGCTGTCTGTGATAATACATGCACATTTACACACATACACACACACGTAAAGCACACATTAAACACACACACACACACACACACACACACACACACACACACACACACACACACACACACACACACACACACACACACACACACACACACACACACACATACACACGCTTCCCAGACTTTTTGACTTTTGTTTCTCTCTCTCTCCCCCCCCCCCCCTCTCTCTCTCCTCTCTCTCTTGTCTCTCTGTCTCTCTCTCCTCTCTCTCTCTCTCTCTCTCTCTCTCTCTCTGTTTCTTCTGTGTGTGTGTGTGTGTGTGTGTGTGTGTGTGTGTGTGTGTGTGTGTGTGTGTGTATGTGTGGTGTGTGTCTGTCATGTCTGTCTGTCTGTATTTGAGCTTATGCATGCGTGTTGATTTTTCTGTCAGTCTCTTTTTCAATCCGTATGTTTTCCCCGTCTGTTTGTCTTTCAACAGAGTATGTGTTCAACGATTTTTGACCTGTTCCTAGATATGTATTTTAACAGATATCAAGTAGACATCTCAGCTTGTCTCATGACAATACAAATGTATGGATTTGATTTATAGACAACAAGTGACTATAGTTTAGAACCACTCAGGCCCCTGGCATTGATAAATCATGGATATCGCATTTAATTGTTGTAATTATTCACTTCCCTCCAGTTATGCCAATGCCATAGGAGGGCAGCAGCGATGGTTCTTCACTCCTGTATATTTTGGGCTATCCTCTCCATGGAATAACAGGCTGTGTTTTAGGGCCATGTTTTTTTTTCTCCTTTTGATGTTGGTTACCAGGTGTTTCAGGGTTTTCATCTCTTTCGTCTTCTTTTTGGTGTCGCAGGCACCAGTAGCTCAGTTGGTTTGAGCGTCGGATTCACATGCTAATGGTTGTGGTTTCGAATCCCGGGGTGCGCTACATTAAAACTGGCTATCTCACTGTCCCATCGTTACATCCTTGTTGTCCTGGTGGCGTCAGTACATGATTAGATAGGTCCCCCTTCTCCCCACTTCCCTGGGATGGTTATCCCCGTCGGCCATATCACCTGAGGTGGGTGTCGACGTAAAAACTGAACCAAATCAACCAATATTTTTGGTGTCAGTAAAAAGTAGTCTGGTGTTAGTGTGGTGTTAGTCAGCTGTTTTTGGATGATGGGCCACATTTTCTTCATTGCTTTTTTTTTCTGATATTATCCAGCTGTTTTCAGATGTGCCCAGTGGATCTCCACCATGGATTTGTTATGTTATCTTACTGCTAAGAATTCCATGGATAGCAAAGAACACAAACAAAACAATAGTGAAAGAAGCAAACACAAAATGAACAATTACGAAGAAGGTTAGGAAAAGACATGGAGCATCTACAGGACATTTCCTGATAGGGAGATTTGAGTACCTAGTCACAACAGTATAGCTGCAAGGGAAAAGAGCACGAGGTAGATCCAGGGTTAAAATTTAATATTAGAGATAGTTTTGCGGAATAGATATTGGACAGACAAGATAGGGGATGTACCTGCAGCAATAAAAAATCTATTCAAATGGAGGGTTATGATCGCCGACGCTATGTGGCATGGCATACGGTGATGATAATGATGGTAATGATGATAATGCTACTTCTGCTGCTGATGATGATGACGACGATGATGATGATGATGCTGATGCTGATGATGATGATGATGATGATGATGATGACGATGGCATCTTATTGTGTTTGGATGTGCTCGATCCATTTGTATTGTCTTTTTGTGATATTATTTTGTTGTCTTCAAATATGGTCAGTTCATTTCCGTTGTCTTTTCCTGGTGTCATCTTACTTTCTTTGGGTGTGCCTTATTCACGTGCATTTCCCGGGGGTGTCAGGGGTTTTCTCAGTAAATATATCATTCCCACCTTCTTTAAATAATATGCTAAAATTTACTATTTTCTGTCAGTTTCTTTGTTCTCTGCCTTGCTCCTTTACTTTCTGGTGTCTCTTCGTATCATTTTCTGTACTTCTGGGCCATTCATCTGGATACGTTCTAAAAAGCCTCACATAGTTATGTTCTCTTAGGATAGCAGTTATGGCTCTAAAGAAATGTGATGTGTAGAATTAATTTAAGATGTATTAGGCCCGTTTTTATATACGTTTTAGTGTCCTTAGTTATCATCTCCAACCGTCTATTTTATCACTGCATTGTGAAAAAAATTCCCAAATTCTGTGGCCATAAATGTGGTGTAGAAAACGATGTAGTGAAAATGAAAACTATTATAAAAGCATCTCACGTCCCTGTCATGTCATTACGTGTCTCATTCCTTACCCCCGCTCTGAAAAAAAGATTGCTGGTGTCAGTTGTGTCAGGTTAAAAAGAATAATAGAAAAAAATACAGAAAGTTGATGAGTTTTATTCCCTTAGATGACATACAACCACAACAAATAATAATAAATAAATTTTAAAAAGAGGAACAGAGAAGGGGAGATCATGGACGACACAGAACCAAACTTAGTACAGTAGAACGAGACGCTTGGCTGGGGATGATTCAGACCCAAGATTCCTTGATGTCTACCACTATGTTTGTGCACGTAACTAATACGACCCTGTGCCCTGTACGTGCTGTGCACATAACTAATATAGCCCTGTGCCATGTATGGGCTGTGCACATAACTAATATAGCCCTGTGCCCTGTGCGTGCTGTGCACATAACTAATATAGCCCTGTGCCATGTATGGGCTGTGCACATAACTAATATAGCCCTGTGCCCTGTACGTGCTGTGCACATAACTAATATAGCCCTGTGCCATGTACGTGCTGTGCACATAACTAATATAGCCCTGTGCCATGTATGGGCTGTGCACATAACTAATATAGCCCTGTGCCCTGTACGTGTTGTGCACATAACTAATATAGCCCTGTGCCCTGTACGTGCTGTGCACATAACTAATATAGCCCTGTGCCATGTATGGGCTGTGCACATAACTAATATAGCCCTGTGCCATGTATGGGCTGTGCACATAACTAATATAGCCCTGTGCCATGTATGGGCTGTGCACATAACTAATATAGCCCTGTGCCATGTACGTGCTGTGCACATAACTAATATAGCCCTGTGCCCTGTATGGGCTGTGCACATAACTAATATAGCCCTGTGCCATGTATGGGCTGTGCACATAACTAATATAGCCCTGTGCCCTGTGCGTGCTGTGAACATAACTAATATAGCCCTGTGCCCTGTATGGGCTGTGAACATAACTAATATAGCCCTTTGCCCTGTATGGGCTGTGAACATAACTAATATAGCCCTGTGCCCTGTGCGTGCTGTGAACATAACTAATATAGCCCTGTGCCATGTATGGGCTGTGCACATAACTAATATAGCCCTTTGCCCTGTATGGGCTGTGAACATAACTAATATAGCCCTGTGCCCTGTGCGTGCTGTGCACATAACTAATATAGCCCTGTGCCCTGTACGTGTTGTGCACATAACTAATATAGCCCTGTGCCATGTGCGTGCTGTGCACATAACTAATATAGCCCTGTGCCCTGTACGTGTTGTGCACATAACTAATATAGCCCTGTGCCCTGTACGTGTTGTGCACATAACTAATATAGCCCTGTGCCCTGTACGTGTTGTGCACATAACTAATATAGCCCTGTGCCCTGTGCGTGCTGTGCACATAACTAATATAGCCCTGTGCCCTGTGCGTGCTGTGCACATAACTAATATAGCCCTGTGCCCTGTGCGTGCTGTGCACATAACTAATATAGCCCTGTGCATGGGCATGGGCTGTGCGTATAACTGATATAGCCCTGTGCCATGTATGGGCTGTGCGTATAACTGATATGGCCCTGTGTTCTGTCTGGCCTGTGAGGTACACTGGTTTTGATCCCTTGACGTAACCGTTTTTTTCTTTTTTTGTTTGTTTTGGGTTTTTTGTGTTTCTTTTTTTTTTTTTTTTTTTTTTTTTTTTGTCCTTTCATCTCTCCATTGCCTGACTCGTTTATTTAATAGAAGATGGGTTGGTTTGCAGTGTTAAGCTGTGTGCACTTTTAGGGTCAGCTTTTAATCTTCTGTTAATTCCGTCTGGGTACGATAACGATTCTTAATTGTTTCTCTAATCATATGACGCCAGGCAACTCATCCAGTCTAATGCCTTTTTTTTTTGTTTTTGTCTTAAATCTTGTTAATTTGTTGGTTTTTTTTCCTTTCTTTCTTTCTTTGTTCCTTTCTTTTCTTTTCTTTGTTCCTTTTCTTTTCTTTTCTTTTTCTTTTCATTTCTTTCTTTCTTTGTTCTTTTCTTTTCTTTTCATTATCGCTGTTTGTCTGTCTTTCTTACTTTCTTTCTTGAGTCTAACTTCGATGCTGTTCTTGAGTTAAATCTTGCGAATTTGCTGTTTTCTCTTTCTTTCTCTCTTTCTTTTTCTTTCTTTCTTTCTTCTTTCTTTCTTTCTTTCTTTCTTTCTTTCTATCTTTCTTTCTATCTTTATTTTCTCTTTCTTTCTTTTCTGTCTTTTCCTTTTCATTTCTTTCTTTATCTCTTTTTTTCTGTCTTCCTTTCTGTTTAATCTGAATCTGTTTTTGTCCTAGGTCTTGTGGATTTGTTTGCTTTTCTTCCTTGTTTCCTTTTTTGATTTCTTTCTTTCTGTCTTTTTTCTTTCTGTCTGTCTTTCTTTCTTTCTTCCTTTTTGTCATTGAAGTTGATGCTATTTTCCCAAATCTTGTAAATGTGTTGCTTTTCTCTTAAATGTTGTTTCTATTTTTTCTTTCTTAATTACTTACTTACATACGTACTTACATGCTTACTTGCTGACTTACTTACTTACTTACATACGTACTTATATGCTTACTTGCTGACTTACTTACTTACTTACTTGCTTACTAATTGTTTTCTTTCTTTTGGTCTGATGCTGTTTTTATCCTAAATCTTGTTCATTCCTTGCTGTTCTTTCTTTCTTTCTTGTATTTTTTTCTTTCTTTCTACATTCTATTCTGGTGATATTTTTGTCCTAAATCTTGTCAGTTTGTTGGTTTTCTTTCTTCCCTGCTTCCATTATGTTTTCTTTTTTTAATATGATGCTGTTTTTGTCCTTAATCTCTGATTTCTAATACAGATCGTGATCAATATTCACTGTAAGTTCTACAAAAATGTGCTCAATACCCAATGCCCACACTAATATAGATAGTGCCAGCATTCACTGTGAACTCTAATGCAGATAATGCTTAATATCCACCATGTGGTCTTATATATATATATATATATATATATATATATATATAATACATATATATATATATATATATATATATGTGTGTGTGTGTGTGTGTGTGTGTGTGTGTGTGTGTGTGTGTGTGTGTGTGTTATATGTATATATATATATATATATATATGTATGTATAGGTGTGTGTGTGTGTGTGTGTTGTGTGTGTGTGTGTGTGTGTGGGGGTGTGGGGTGTGTGTGTGTGTGTGTGTGTATGTGTGTGTGTGTGTAATACATATATGTATAGATATAAAATATAAATCCCAATATCCACTATGAGTTCTTACATACAAATGTAACATGAGCTTTAATATAGATAGTGCACAATATCTACTCTGAACTCTAATATTGATAGTCCCCAATGTCCACGGTAAGTTCCCATGTATTCAATATCCAGTGCAAGCTTTGATATGGATAGTATTCAGTAGTCACTGAAATATGTATGACAGATAGTGCGGAACACGCACTGTAATTTGCACTATAGATAGTGCCCAATAAGCACTGTAAGCTCTAATATATATAGTGCCCAATATCCACTATAAGCTCTAATATATATAGTTCCAATATCCACTGTAAGCTCTAATATATATAGTGCCCAATATTCGCTGTAAGCTCTAATGTAGATAGTGCCCAATGTGCACTGTAACCTGTAGTATAGGTAGTGCCCAATAACCACTGTAAGCTCTGATATAGATAGTGCCCAATACCCAGTATGATCTGTAATATAGATAGTGCTGAATATCCACTGTAAGCTCCAATACAGACAGTGCCCAATTTAAGCTTTAATATAATATATATATATATATATATATATATATATATATATATATTTATATATGTGTGTGTGTGTGTGTGGTGCGTGGTGGTGTGGTGGTGTGTGTGTGTGTGTGTGTGTGTGTGTGTGTGTGTGTGTGTGTGTGTGTGTGTGTGTGTGTGTGTATTGACTAATTACCCACTGTAATCTGTAATATAAATAGTACCCGATATCCACTATGATCTATAGATAGTGCTTACTCACACCGAAAGTCGTAAAATAGATAGTGCCCAATAGTCACTGTAAGCTTTAAAACATAATTGCTTATATCATTTGTAAGTTCCAAAACATGCACATGCCTGCCCAATGTGCATTATGGACAATGCCCAATATTCATTGTGAGCTTTGAAATGGACAGTGCCTAATACCTAGTGTGAGTCTGAAACAGACAATGATCTGTATTTTCTGCAAGCTGCAGAATAGTACCCAGTCACACTGACAATGTACAGGATTTCCGCAGTGTCGTATGTAATTTAAACTTTTCTTAAAGAATTTTCTGTTATCCACCTCTTTATTCTTGATGTTAGCTTCGTCTGCTGAAAATTGAAGTTCTCTTCTTTAAAGAAAAAACAACAACACAACAAAAATAAAACAAAAGACTTATGGCCAGACTTTTTGCTCTTTGTTTTCTCGTTGCGTGAAAGCTGGGAATGTGAATGATATTATCATGCTATGTGCAAAGCGTGGCTCGTCTTAGTTTTCTGTTTCTGACAAGTTTGGTCTGGTCTGTCTAATGCATTATTGACAGGCGTGTTGGGTAAAACAACACAGACATAACCAGATACAAAATACCACAGGCAATCTCTTCCTCCCCCCACCCTCTCTCTCTCTCTCTCTCTCTCTCTCTCTCTCTCTCTCTCTCTCTCTCTCTCTCTCTCTCTCTCTCTTCTCTCTCTCTCCTCTATATATGTCGTCTGTCTGTCTATCTATCCATCTATCTATCTATCTATCTATGTATCTATCTATCTAACTATCTATCTACATGTTTGTCTATCTGTTTGTCTATCTGTCTATCTATCTATCTATCTATATGTTTGTCTATCTGTCTATCTAGCTAGTTAGCTAGCTATCTTCGCATTGTGTCTCATTTACCTATTATGTATATCTTTATTTTTTCTCTGTCTGTCTGTCTGTCTATCTGTCTGCCTGTCTCTATCTCTCTCTCTCTCTCTCTCTCTCCTCTCTCTCTCTCTCTCTCTCTCCTCTCTTTCTCTCACCCCTTCCAAGAAACAAGAAAAAGAAGACAAAGAAATCGCACATGAAACAACGAGGCGTTAGATAAACAAGGAATAATGACATGTAACCACACCTCTAAGGAAGATTCAGTGCACAACCTTCTCTTCTATCCTCCGTCACCCTCATCATCCACCCACATGCAAAACTCCATTCCCTCACAGACATAATCTGCACTGCAATGGAAAACAACATGATGCAGTGGAAAACACCATGATCAACAAGTTCTTTAGGAATGTTTGTTATCTCAAGGCCACTTACTGACCCCGCTGGGACCCAATAGGCTAGGCAGGATCCAGAGTCTGGCCAGCTCATGGATTTATATCCAGTCTTAAGGCTTGTGCCATGATCACCGTACACGTGTACCTGTGACGTTAGTGCATATGGAACTCATTCCGAAAGTGGAGACGTCATCTTGAGAAACTGAAACTGAAATTAAAACTCAGAACCTGGCCAGCTCGTGGGTTTATGTGCTGGCTTAAGGCTTGTGCCATGATCACCATACACGTGGTACCTGTGACGTTAGTGCATATGGAACTCATTCTGAGCGCGGGAATCTCATCTTGGGAAACTGAAACTGAAACTGCTGACCTTCGTTTCTTTGATTCTTCTCCAAATCAATAGAATGCACTTTGTCCAGTGTGAAAGTTTCGTAATTGAATAGGAAGAGAAAGCGTATAGCATCACTTGTCGTTTGCTACACAGATCCTGGCTTATGAAACATTGTTATATGACATGCTCTCACAAAGAATAATTATTACGTAGACGTGCCAAAGCCAGCCCCTCGGTGCTCAGAAGTCTCTTGATAGAACAATTATTTTCGGTTTTGATTGATTTTCCCCCAGAAACCAGAAACGATTAAACGGAAGAAACTATTGGAATTCTTGGAAATCAGAAAGTCATAGCTGTTCATTTCCCTGTGCAGATCAATGTAATCCATTTGTTCTGCTTAGAGAGAGGCAGACACAGAGAGAGAAGAGAGAGAGAGAGAGAGAGAGAGAGAGAGAGAGAGAGAGAGAGAGAGAGAGAGAGAGAGAGAGAGAGATTCACAGATGTGCAACGTGTTAGATGCGCAAAGGCTGTCTGTCTGCCTTGTTATAAAACCGTCCATCCCAAGTAAGATTTCATCAACTAGACAGCGTAGCTGATGGCTGTAAGAGATTGCATCCATGGACTGTATCTACTGGGAATATCACTTTGTGAGTCTGACTGATTTTTGTTCTATTGTGCACTTCATTAAAAATACAAAAACAAAACAAGAAAAAAAAACATATCAACACACCCCATTGAAACCAAAAGAGTTTGAAGTTTATAGCTGTTCATGAATTATGCATTATCATTATTATTATTATTATTATTATTATTATTATTATATTATTATTATTATTATTATTATTATTATTATTATTATTATTATATTGTTGTTGTTGGTTTTGCTGTTGCTGTTGTTGTTGTTGTTGTTGTTGTTATCGTTAGTATGTTATTATTATTATTATTATTATTATTATATTATTATTATTATTATTATTAATTATTATTATTATATTATCGTCGTTTATTATTATTGTTATTATTATCATTATTATTATTAACATTATCATCAACATTATTATTATTATTATTATTATTATTATTATTATTATTATTATTATTATTATTATTATTATATTATTAAGCAGCAGCAGCTGCATTGTCATCATCATCATCATTATCATCATCATCATCATCATCATCATCATCATCATCAGTCGTCGTCGTCGTCGTCGTTGTCGTCGTCGTCGTCATCATCGTCATCACCATCATGCGTCATACGATACGGGAGCAACTAAAGTTAGCTCTGAACTTGGTATTGCTGGTTTATATCGACATTAGCTGCACATTTTTTTGTGTTTGCAAGCATCATCCAAAATGCCAAGTGTCCGTCAGTAATGGACCACTTCACTAGAGGCCATCTGCTCTGCCTCATGGCAAACTGTTTTCTTGCATGTACAAGTCAACTGGCTTCCGATAAAAGAGACTGAAGGGAAAAATGTGTTCAAGACTGAAGTAGTGGGGTGTTTGCTCTTTAAGACATATGTCACTACACTCCTGATGGAAAATCGGTTCGATGTATCTTCCTCCGCTCCTTCGACATTCCTAAACTGATTTCCTTAGAGGCATAACCTGCACCATATTGATTTAAGAAAAAAAAATGGGGGCCAGTAAGATGTCTGAAATGCCCCCCCCCCCCCCCCCCCCCCCCATGACCTGTTGCTTACCTACATTTTCCCTGAGAGGTTGCCCTCAGTTGACTGCTTGGAACGAAAATCTTGAGTTGAAAATGTGAGACGAAAGCATACCATTTAAGCATGGTATATTGTACCATTAATTGCCGTATGGCTGGCTACACATGACCTAGGCTAGACAAAACAATACCGTATCCATCACCAGCATAAACACCAGCATAAACATCAGCAGTGTGTACGAAAACATTAATATTATGTGCCCCCCCCCCCCCCCCCATAACATACATTTCTTCTTAAGATCCTGTAGTAATGAACCTCAGCTAAGAACGTTTGCTTTACTCATTATGGTACTGGTTTTTTTGTTGATCTTTGCTGTTGTTGTTGTTGTTGTTGTTTTTGTTTTGTTTGTTTGTTTGTTTGCTTGGTTTTTTTGTTTGTTTTTTTTGGGTTTTTTTTTTCTAGCAAGGGAACAACAGTCAGGAACCATATTATCAAATAAATAAGAGCAAAGCGTTCCAGCCTCAAGAGAGGAAAAACGAAGTTGTCTCCCTTGCAAAGATAAAAGAACGAACATAAATAAGGAGACAAAGCAGACCGTTTAATAGACAAAATAAACGATCTGTCAAACCAAACACACACATAGAGCAGGAGGGTGTAGAGGGAAGACAACCCAGACATGAAGCAGTCTGGTGTCTCACTCATACGAAATACGAAACTACATTCCAAATGGAAAATCACTGCACTCGACATCCATATCCCGTCTCCTTCCTCATTCTCTTAATCACTTCCCCAAGAGGCATAATCTGGTCCCTTGTGGAAAACATGGCGATCGATAAATGATTTTAAATATAATTCGCTCAAGACCCTTTGCTTATCCATATTACCCCTGGGACGTCACACCCAGGTAATGAAATGTGCCTTCAGTGTTTTCCCCCTGCACCAATTCCACTTCTATAATCACTGTTAACGCCTTTCAAGAGGTATAATCCGGTACGTTGCGGAAACAAGGCGATCGGTAAATGATTTCAGATGTCAGTTGCTCAAGACCCTTTCCTAATGCACACTCCTCCTTGGAACTACATCCACGTAATGAAATGTGTCTACAGTGTGCTTTTCCCCTGCACCAATTCCACTGTTATGATAACTTTTAACGCTTACAAAGGGGCATAATCTGGTCCGTTAGGGAAAACAAGGCGATCGATAAATAATTTCAAATGTCATTTACTGAAGACCCTTTGCTAATCCATATTGCCCCCGGGACGCTCATCATTATCATCAGGTGGCCTGCCGCATGGCGTTGGCGTTCATGGACCTCCATCTGTCTCTATCTCTCGTTGCCCCTAGCATCTCCCCCACCCTCCTTGTCCCCAGCCACTCTGCAAGTTCGTCCAGCATTTTCTCCCTGGGTCTACCCGGTGCTCTCTTTCCCTCCAGCTTTCCCATTGTGACCAGGTGCTCCAAATCCCCCTTCCTCGTAAAATGGCCTATAAATGTTGCCTTTTCCTAATCTTCCTTATGAGTGATCTACTTGTGTCTGCCTCCATCAAGACTGTCTCGTTTGTTTTCTTTGCTGTCCATGGAACTCTCAACATTCTTCTTAGAAACCACATCTCGGCTGCCTCAATCTTGTTCTGGCTTTGTTTGTTGACTGTCCACGCCTCGCATCCGTACAACAGTATTGGTTCTATATAACATTTAAGAACTCTCTTCCTGATGTTAATTGACAGGCATTTGTTGGTAAGAATGCTTGCCATCTTCTTGAATGCTGTTTGGGCTTGGCCGATTCTGCCAGCTATTTCTGATGTGCATCTGCCGTCTGATGAAATGACCGTTCCCAGGTATTTGAACTTATTAACCTGTGTACACTATATGAAATGTGCCTTCAATGTTTTCCTCCTGCACCAATCCCACTTTCATAATCACTTTTAACGCTTTTCAAGATGTATAATCTGGTCCGTTGTGGAAAACATGACGATCGATAAATAATTTCAAATGTCATTCGCTGAAGACCCTTTGCTAATGCATATTACCCCCGGGATACTACCCCCAGTTAATGGAATGTGCCTACCGTGTTCTTCCCCCTGCATCACCACCACTGTATAATCACATTTAACGTTTAATGTGAGTGGAAAGAGCGAAAGGAACGCCTGTGTTATCAGCGGGCCCTACAGCTACATAGGCTCTGGACTGTGAAAATTGTTTTGTATGGCACATCAAGTCTGAAACTGTCAATGCCTGTGGACATATATACCAAACGTGCATTCTTTTCCGCCACAGGTATTACCACACGTTTCAGGAGTCACCAGCAATTGGCCCTTTTTGTGATCACCTTTGTTTTATTTATTTTTGTTTTATTTTCTTTCATTTCATTTCATTTTTTTAAATTTTATTTATTTAATTTATTCTATTTCATTTATTTTATTTCATTTTATCTTATTTTATTTTATTTTATTTCAATTTTATTTTTTTA
>JAPXFY010000013.1:7480044-7482544 GCA_030674185.1 Monoplex corrugatus | reverse complement strand
ACGAAAAAAAAAAGTGAGCTCAAAGGTGATCCTCCTGAGTGCAATGATCCTAAAAAAAAATTAAAAAACATAAAAAAATAAATAAATAAGAAAGTACAGAAAAAGTTCAGGTAAAACACGTAACCTATTCCAGTAAGCTAGTAAGCACAGGAAATTTGCAAAGCCGTCTCCACTGATTTAATTTAAAAGGAAAACAAGAGGGGCATTAAGAAAGAAACGAACAAAACATTAGACATGTATAGTTTGAAACACAGATGAAGACATTCAGAACAAGCTGATGGCTTGAATGTTGAATAGCGTAATCTACATTGTATAATTTACGATTTCCTCTTCTCGTGTGAAATGTTGATGGGATAATAATAATAATAATAATAAAGAGCATTTATATAGCGCCTAATCTGATGAAAACAAGAGCCCTAAGCGCTTACAGGTATCACGCAGACACAACCAAACACACACACACACACACACACACACACACACACACACACACACACACACACACACACACACACACGCACACACACACACCAGCCGACATTCAAGGCTCAAAAGACAACAAGGGGGATTTGGGGAAGTTAGGTGGTAGAGTCTTTATAAGTATCATGAGAGGGACTGGAAGAGATGGGTTTTCAGAGAGGACTTGAAAGAAGTGAGAGTTGCAGAGTGGCGAACAGAGACAGGGAGCTGATTCCAGATTACAGGGGCCTGATAGGAAAAGGAGCGTTGACCATAAGTTTTAGTGCGACAGAATGGTATGCGGAAGGTACGAGTATCAGCCGAGGAACGAAGTTGACGAGAGGGGTGTACAGATGAAGGAGGTCAGAGATGTAAGGGGGTGCAAGACCGTTGAGAGACTTAAAACATAACAAAGCAATCTTGTAGCGAATTCTCTTTTCAACAGGTAACCAGTGAAGAGATTTGAGAAGAGGAGTGACATGAGAGGAACGAGATTTTCTGAAGATGAGCCTAGCAGCATTGTTTTGAACTTTTTGAAGCTTTTGAATGAGAGAGAAAGGACAGCCCGAGAGGAGGGAGTTGCAGTAGTCGAGACGAGAGAGAACAAAGGCACAGAGGAGAGTTTTGGTGGCTTCGACAGAGAGGATATTGCGAATAGAAGAAATTCTGCGTATCTCAAGATAGCATAATCTGCAAACATTCTGGACGTGTTTTTCAAAGGACAGGGTGTTATCAAGAGTGACTCCAAGATTGCGGACAGTGGAAGATAGTGGAATGTCAGATCCAAGCAGAGAGACAGACAGAGGAAGGGAAGAACACTTAGCCAATGTGGTGGTAGAGATAAGGCTAAGTTCAGTTTTAATGGGGTTGAGTTGAAGTTTGTTTACAGTCATCCAGGAGTGAACATCAGAAATGCAGCCTTGGGTTTGTCTGATTATAGAGGGCAGTTGTGGGAGGGAACCAGAAGTATAGAGTTGGTTGTCATCAGAAAAGCTATGATGGGACATAGAGTGAAGTCGCATAATTTCAGAGAGGGGTTGTGTGTACAGCACAAATAGGATGGGACCTAAAACAGAGCCTTGGGGCACACCAAACTGGAGGGTAGCGGGTGCAGAGGATGAACAACAGACAGAGACTGTTTGAGTGCGATTGGAAAGGTAGGACTGGAACCAAGACAGAGCGATGTCAGAGATACCGAACACTTTATGGAGACGTGTGAGCATGATAGAATGGTCGATGGTGTCGAATGCAGCCGAGAGATCAAGGAGAGATAGAAGAGAGATTTGATTTTGATCAAGAGCAGTCAGAATATCATTTGCAATTTTTACAAGAGCAGTTTCAGGGCTGTGTCCAGTGCGATAAGCCGACTGATAAGGGTAAAGAGGGGTTGTTGGCGGTGATATGATCAGAGATCTGTGCGAGAACAATTTTTTCAAGGACTTTGGATAAGAAAGGTAGGTTGGAAACAGGTCGATAGTTTTTGAGGTTATTGGGGTCAAGACTAGGTTTCTTTAAAAGAGGTCTGACCAGGGCAGATTTGAAGGAAAAGGGAAAGATACCAGATGACAGGGAATTGTTGATGACAGTTGTGAAGTGAGGGAGCAAAGTATCTAGGCAGTGTGTTAAGATAGATGCTGGAAGAGGATCAAGCTCACAGGTCTTGATGTCAGAATGGCGGATTACATTGCGGATAGTAGTTTCAGAAGCAGGCTGAAAAGAAATAAGTGGTGTGCCTTGAAACAGAGGGTCGGGAATAGGAGGTTGAGAGATGGGCTGGGAGTCAAGACTGGAACGGATGGACCTAATTTTATCAATGAAAAAATCTGAAAAATGTTGTGCTAGACGGGCAGGGGGAAAGCATGATGGGAGAGGAGATTTATCTGATTTGCCAAGGAGGGTATTAGTAACGGAATATAGCTGTTTTGATGTAGAGCATGCAATAATTTTCGCATTGTAAAAGGCAGACTTAGCAGAGTCAACTATAGCATTGACAGTTTTGTTGGCAGCCTGAAAAATCTGTTTATTGATAGTAATGCTGTTC
>JAPXFY010000013.1:7467544-7470044 GCA_030674185.1 Monoplex corrugatus | reverse complement strand
GAAGCACAAACGCATAAACAAACAAACAAACAAACAAAAAACGTGTGTATTGCACACAAAATAAAAGCAGGAGCACTGGGTATGAATTATGTGTTTTCGTTTTATGTCTGTTTGTATAAAACGAAATCCAAAACAAGTGTGACTGCCCGCGTTCAAGCAAACAGGAACCAGAAAAAACACGAAAGAAAATATGAACGCATATTTAATACAACAAAACAAGGCAAGCGCAAATTTTCGGCCAACTGGCCATTTGCCAAGCGAAGATAACAAACAAACAGTAGATACAACAAAACAAATTACAAAAAGACTGAAACTTCTCTGAGAATGACTGAAACTTCAATTGAAGACAGCAGCAGGGAATTTCAGTCTTTTTCTCTCTTTTTTTTTTTGTATCTAGTGTTTGTTTGTTTGTAATCTCACGCTTGACAAAAGCCAGTTGGCCAAAAATTTGCGCTGTCTTTGTCTTGTTGTATTAAATACATGTTCATATTCTTCTTTCGTGTATTTTCCTGGTTTCTGTTTGTATTTTGAACGCTGGTAGCCAGTTTGATGTAGACTATTTTTGTCGTTCTGTACGTTTTATGTCACGAGTAAAAAAAAAAAGAAGAAAAGAACCTGACACGTACACTCTGTTTGAGAAACCCCCCAAGCACACCCTAGCAACAAAAGTGCTTCGATATTTTCATCCAATGGTGGTGCTATGGCAACGATCTTACAGAAAGACCAGAAGAATGTAATAAAAAGAAGAGAGAGCGAGCCAGAAAAAGTATGTATGCACACACACATACACACACACACACACACACACACACACACACACACACACACACACACACACACAACACACACACACACACACACACACACAACACACACACACACTAACACTAACACACATATAATATGTATATATACAGACATAAAAATTGTATATGATATAAATATATATATATATATATATATATATATATATATTATATCATATATATATATAAAGAAAACACTAAAATAGAGAGAGAGAGAGAGAGAGAGAGAGAGAGAGAGAGAGAGAGAGAGAGAGAGTTTCTGAAGCAAATGTTTCTTTATACCATTTGCTTAAACCCGGATGTAAGAGGTCACATGAGAGAAGCTGTAACAAACACCGGAACTGCAGGACACAAGTGAAACTACCTCGTTTAATGTTGACATGTTATTAGAAGCAGTCTAATTTAATGTCAGTCTACATGTGTGTTCTGTTTCAAGTTAAGGCCACTATTCTTCTTCGTCTTCACACCTTCCCTTTATTATTGTCCTTTTTTTTTTTTTTTTCTTTTTTTTTTAACTTTAAAATCCTGTCGTACCACGTGATAGTATCTTAACCAGCATAATGGGAGAACGCTTGCAATGATTTTGTTTGTTTGTTTGTTTCTTTGTTTTTGTTTGTTTGTTTGTTTCTTAGTTTGTTTTATTTGTTTTTATTTGTTTGTTTGTCTTTTTGTTTGTTTGTTTGTTTGTTTGTCTTTTTTGTTTGTTTGTTTGATTTTTTGTGTGAGTTGTGATGTTTTTTTTTTTTTGTCTATTTATTTGTTTGTTTGCTTGTTTGTTTTGTCTTAGTTTTGTTTGTTTGTTGGTTGGTTTTTTTTTTGTGTGTGTGTGTGTGTGAATTGTGTTTTTTTTTTGTGTGTGTGTATCTATTTGTTTGTTTGCTTGTTTGTTCGTTTGTTTGTTTGTTTGTGTTTGCAACTTTTGTTATGTCATTCATCTATATGAATGGAATCGGTTCTAATTATTTCAACTGGAAGACGTAAGGTACGATCCTACCTGAATATCTCACATGGTGGGTGAAAGGTGTAGATATTTCTTATTCCCAGGACAACTTTTCATATTCATGTTCATATTCATATTCGCATTCATATCTATTCCTCTTGTCACATTGGATTTACCATGCAAAATTGGGGTTGCTTTCCCTTTGAGAGCCCGTTGCCGCAGGGCAGCGCCACCCATTTTTTTTTAACCAAGACTTCAGAAAAGCAAAAAGGTGGATTAGCCTGCAAGGGGAAGGGCCTGGGGAATCAACCTGTCTCTCCAATATTTTGCACAGGAGTAGCGGGGCGAATGCCCTGGTTTTCACGATTTTCAACTGCCATGGAATCTTAATATTGCCCAGGCCAGAAGTTACAAGGGTCCGAATCGCTGTTCGTCCACTTCCAAAGAACTAAATGTTCAGTTCAATTTTCTGGTCAATCTGAGGAGAAAAGTCGAAACTTAATAATAATAATAATAATAATAAATCACATTTATATAGCGCTTTTCTCCCACACATAAATAAGGACTCACTGCGCTTTACATTAATTAGTTCATACGCACACATACACACACAAACACACACGTACACAGATACAAACAAACACACAAGCTTCTATGGGAGGTGAATCCTTTAACTTCAGGTTTTGTTACTGGCAGGCAAACGTCTGAACCATTCTGACAGTGTTCTATACGTGCAGACCTGTGCACGTCTAAG
>JAPXFY010000013.1:7442544-7447544 GCA_030674185.1 Monoplex corrugatus | reverse complement strand
GGCGAGGGTTCGTCTTTCAAATTCCGCTGTGAGGTTCATGTATTGTGTGCATACTGTAAGATGAGCCTGATGTCGTATCTGTGGACCTGTTCTTGTTCTTTCTTATGGGATTCACTCTGGACAGTGCTGGTGTTGTCTTTGCTGTTCTTTGTTGTGTGTTTGTTGCTTGATATTTGTTCTTTGCTGTGTATTTGTTGTTTAATGTGTGATGTGTCTTGTGTATTTGTTGTCACATACATCTTCTTTGTTGTGTATTTGTGACCTCCCACCACGAAATCAGTCTTAACTAGCATTTTGGGTGTTTTGATATATACATATCACTGGAAAGTGTATATTCTGCTGATTATTTTGGTACTCGAATAAAGCTTGTACTAAAAAAAATTGTAGAAGTTATGTATGTTTAAAGTCATTAAGTTGTATGACGGCCATTTTGAGAAAACGGCCTCTAAAGTTTTTGTGTGCTCTCCTACACATTTTCCTTAAATTTCTTTATTTGGTGGCTTTGAGCCAGTTTGTTTCTAATTGTCGCTGTCATTATCTGAAAGATGCACCAAAGAGCTTTCTGTCAGTATATTACATGTGCGGGTACTGTACAGGTTATGGTTCATAATAAGAGACAAAAATAGATACTTTTGGTAAGAAATTGCGTTCTTTCTGCTGCGATCAGTGCATTAAAATACCATTTTAAATTGATTAATACTATTTTTTCAAGAAAAAAAAATGTCTGTGGTGGATAGATTTTAGTCTACAGAAATCAATTTTGAGAAAAAGTCAAAACACCCCAGATAGACCCTCAGTCACTTTTTCAGCTCCTAGTGCTGTCGACTGACTGCGAGTTAATTAAGACTGATTTCGTGGTGGGAGGTCACATTTGTTCTTTGTTGTGTATTTGTTCTTACATATATCTTTTTTGTTGTGTATTTGTTGTTTGATATGTGATGTGTGTTGTGTATTTGTTGTTACATATAACTTCTTTGTTGTGTATTTGTTCTTACATATATCTTTTTTGTTGTGTATTTGTTGTTTGATATGTGAATGTGTGTTGTGTATTTGTTCTTACATATAGCTTTTTTGTTGTGTATTTGTTGTTTGATATGTGATGTGTGTTGTGTATTTGTTCTTACATATAGCTTTTTTGTTGTGTATTTGTTGTTTGATATGTGATGTGTGTTGTGTATTTGTTCTTACATATAGCTTTTTTGTTGTGTATTTGTTGTTTGATGTTTGTTCTTTTCTGTCTTAGGTTTATGATTGACAAAAGCCAGTTGGCCAACAAGTTGCTGCTGTCTTGTCCCGTTATATTAACTACGCTTTATGATTCTGTTTTCATGTTTTTTATGACTCCCGTTTGCTTGAACGTGGGAGGTGACATCTGTTTTGAGTTTAATAAATTAAAGTCAACAGCCCTTTTCCTGAGGCACCATGTTCGTGTTAAAAAGCTCAAAACCAGCACAGATCAATTTGCACACGAGGGAGTATTTTGTAAACTGCTAATATAGAAAACTGGGAAAATGTGCTTCATGGTTCTACATTAGGATATTACTTTTCTCTATTTTCGTAGCAGCGACCAGAAACTCTGTCAAATGTGTGTGTGGGTGTGTGTGTGTGTGTGTGTGTGTGTGTGTGTGTGTGTGTGTGTGTGTGCGTGCGTGGTGTGTGTGTGTGTGTGGTGTGTGTGTGTGTGTGTGTGTGTGTGTGTGTGTGTGTGTGTGTGTGTGTGTGTGTGTGTGTGTGTGTGTGTGTGTGTGTGTGTGTGTGTGTGTGTGTGTGTGTGTGTGTGTGTGTGTGTTCCAGAGAGATTCATCGCACTCGAACAATTCCTTATGCGCTCCACCCAAATATGCCAGCTATTTACCAGACAGGCTTCCTAAGCCTGTGCAAAACGCTATGCGATGGCAAGGTATTGGATGGCCATGAAGAGTAAATGATGATGTTTTCCATCTCCGTGGTCGACGTACATGCAGATCTGTTAGTCCCTGAACTTCGTTCGTTCCTTCCTTGATTTAACGTCTTTTCACTATAAGTGATATTAGACGGGTAAAATTGGCATGGAGGATGATTTCTTTGGGGGAGGGGGGGGGGGAGGGAACAGAGTGGAATAGAGTAAGAGACGGGGAGAAATACAAGGAAGCGGCAAGGTCTTAAGAAAAAGGATATGGATGAACAGAGAAATGAAACTAGAACAACTCTAACACCAAATGTAAAAGAAAAATCGTCATAAAAAGCAAAACAAAACAAACAAACAAAATAATAATTAAAATGATAATTTTAAAGTAACGCATTAACAGGACTGTGAACCAATGATTCTGATATTTGAACTAACAGAACTTGATCTGATATTACTTCTTTAAAATGCTTTTCAAGATAGTTTCCTGGTGTAAACATTCTTGAACTCCCTTCACGTATATATGCATGTTTTTAAATGTAAAGCACGCACATTACAGATCCTGTAAGCCATGTCATCGTTCGGTGGCCTATCATCATCAATATCACCATGTGCCCTGACGCATGGCATTGGCGATCAGGGCCCCTCTACGCGAATTTATCCCTTGTCTTTGCAAGTACATCGCCCACCCTATCTGTCCTCAGCCACCTTGCAAGTCTGTCCAATAGTTTCTCCATAAGTCTACCTGGTGTTCTCTTTCTCTCAGCTGTCCTCTTGAGCTCCAATTCCCTTGTCCTCATAAAATGGCTTATAAATGTTGCCTGTCTTTTCCTAATCTTCCTTATGAACGATCTTCTTGTGTCTGCCTCCATCAAGACTGTCTCGTTTGTTATCTTTGCTGTCCATGGAAGTCTCAACATTCTTCTTAGAAACCACATCTCGGATGCCTCAATCTTGTTCTGGCTTTGCGTGTTGACTGTCCACGCCTCACAACCGTACAACAGCATCGGTTCTATATGACATTCAAGAACTATCTTCCAGAGGTTAATAGATAGGCATTTGTTGGAAGAATGCTTTTCAGTGGCCTATGTAATCACGAAAAACACATACCATGCATATTCCCGAAAACTGAAATTGAGTACAATCATGGTGTGCTTAAGAATTGAACTCACCCGTAAACGACCACTCGAATATTCGCATTCACATGAATGTTGAATCCTGAAAAAGAGAAATAAAATATAATGAATAAATAAATTAATTAATCAATAAATAAATACATAAACAAATTAATTAATTAATCAATCGCATTACGTCTTGTTGTTCTTTTTACAAAGTCTGCATAAATACATTGTCACCCGTTTTCCAATTCAATATTTAATGCAGTCCAATGGCATTTTATTAATTAATTCATATGGAGATTGATCTGTGCAGTCATAGTTCGTGATGAGCACAAATACACACATGTAAAGAAGACGAAAAAGGACAGAAGGGGAATAGGAAGACGAGAAAGAAGACATATGGTTTGGCTGGGTTTACTGATGCAGCATTTCTCAAAGTCCAGCACACTGGCCCAGAAATAAAATGTTCCACATCTGGATGTGTGGTGTGCCAGTACCCCGCCTCTCCCCTCTCTCTCTCTCTCTCTCTCTCTCTCTCTCTCTCTCTCTCTCTCTCTCTCTCTCTGTGTCTGTCTGTCTGTCTGTCTCTCTCTGTACCTCTCTCTCTCTGTATCTCTATCTCTGTCTGCATCTCTCGCTCTCTATCTGTATGTCTCTCTCTATCTATCTCTGTACCTCTCTCTCTTTCTCTCTGTATCTCTCTCTTTCTCTGTATCTCTCTCTCTGTCTGCATCTCTCTCTTTTTTCTCTTTCTCTCTTTCTCTGTCTCTCTCTCTGTATGTCTCTTTGTCTCTGTCTCTGTCTCTCTCTCTTTCTGTGTCTCTGTCTCTCTCTCTCTATCTCTGTGTCTTTGTCTGTCTCTCTCTGTGTCTTTGTCATTCTTTATCTCTCTCTGTCTCTCTGTCTTTCTCTGTCTGCCTGTCTATCTGTCTGCCTCTCACTCTCTCTCACCCTTTCTCTCTACGCTGTCAGCCTGCCTGTCTGTCAGTCAGTCCGTCTGTCTGTCTGTCTGTCTGTGTCTGTCTGTGTCTGTCTGTGTCTCTGTCTCTGTCTCTGTCTCTGTCTCTGTCTCTGTCTGTTGTCTGTCTGTCTGTCTGTCTCTCTGTCTCTCTCTCTCTCTCTCTCTCTCTCTCTCTCTCTCTCTCTCTTTCTCTCTCTCTCTCTGCTTCCCTCGCGCCCCTTTGAGAAAGGTGGTAATTACTTTTTTCGCTTTAAGCACTCGGTAGGAAAGATTTCCTCTGAGATGTAAAAGGGAGCTGTGGTGAGCATGATGGTTTGAGTATTGCACAAGGAGATGGAGATTGATGTTGGACTCAGAGGGAGTCGGGCAGTCAAGTGGGTAAAACGTTGGACAACTGTAGGCAGCTCCAGTCAAGCTTAATCATGTCCATTTTCCCGTTGAAGCAGGAGCAAGACTGGTTTCGAAGTTCCAAAGTAATGACAGTATATTGATATTTATATTCATGAGCATATGCATGTACATATGCATATTCATATTCATATTCATATTTATAGTCATATTCATATTCATATTCATATGTCATATTTATAGTCATATTCATATTCATATTTATGGTCATATTTATAGTCATATTCATATTTATAGTCATGTTTATAGTCATATTCATATTCATATTAATATTCATATTATAGTCATATTCGTAGTCATATTCATGTCATATTTATAGTGGTATCCAAATTCATATTTACATTGATATGCATGTCATATTCATATACATAGTCATGTTCACGTTCATATTCATTTATCTCGTCACCGTCGATTTACCACGTGAAACTTGGACTGCTCTTCCTTTTCGAGAGCGTATCGCCGCAATGAAACGCCACGCACTTTTGTTTTTAACGGAGACATCAGGAAGGCAAAAGGCTGATTGGTTTTCAAGGGGAGGGACCTGAGAAATCAACATATATCTCCAATATTTCATACTAAGGAAGCTGGGCAATGCGTTGCTCTTCATGACTTTTAACTGCAGTAGGAT
>JAPXFY010000013.1:7430044-7435044 GCA_030674185.1 Monoplex corrugatus | reverse complement strand
GGGGGGGAAGATGGAAAGAAGAACAAACAAGAACAAACAAACAAAACTAAGAGAATGTAACTTTTTTTTTTTCAATCAGTCTGGCTGAGAGATATCGCTTGATTCCCATTAAATGATTAAAATTGATAAAATAATTTTAAAAAAAGGAACAAATCCCTTGAAACAGAAATACAGGAAGGGAGATGGGAAGAACATGGGTTGGGGTAAACGTAACCAGAGCAGCATTTCTCAAGGGCCAACGCACAATTCCAGAGACAGTTCTGGTCCACATCTTTGTGTGTGGCGTGGCATTTTTTTTTTCCGGAAAAGTGGTAATTACTTTCCCACTACAGGCATTCAGTAGGAAGGAGTCCCACTGAGGTTTTAAATAGGATCTGGGCGGGCATGATGGCTCCGATATCGCACGGGGAGATTGAGGTCACGCTGGATTGCCTGGTGGAAACACAGGGTGTCCCTTTGATGGGCTGTATGTTTTAGACTTGTGTGTCTGTACGTCTGTCTGTGTCTTTGAGTATACGTGTGTGTGTGTTTAGGGGTTGGGGGTCTGATTTTAGAAATTGATGCCAAGCTGGCAACACGTGCATTTTTTTTTTTTTTCTCTGCTGCTGATGTAGTCCTTTCTTTGCGTTGTATTTGTTCCTGTTACTGTTGTTGTTGTTTTTTGTCTGTCAATTAGCATTATTCTGTGTGTGCGGTTTGTTTTTTCTTTGTTTTGCTGCTATTGTTGTCCTCTCTGTGGTTTCAATGTCTGTTAGTTAACATTGCTTTGTGTATTTTTCTCTCTGTTGCTGCTATTGTTGTCCTCTCTGTGGTTTCAATGTCTGTTAGTTAACATTGCTTTGTGTATTTTTTCTCTGTGTTGCTGCTGTTGTTGTCCTCTCTGTGGTTTCAATGTCTGTTAGTTAACATTGCTTTGTGTATTTTTTCTCTGTGTTGCTGCTATTTTTGTCCTCTCTGTGGTTTCAATGTCTGTTAGTTAACATTGCTTTGTGTATTTTTTCTTTGTGCTGCTGCTACTGTTGTCTTCTCTGTGGTTTCAATGTCTGTTAGTTAACATTGCTTTGTGTATTTTTTCTCTGTGTTGCTGCTATTGTTGTCCTCTCTGTGGTTTCAATGTCTGTTAGTTAACATTGCTTTGTGTATTTTTTCTCTGTGTTGCTGCTGTTGTTGTCTTCTCTGTGGTTTCAATGTCTGTTAGTTAACATTGCTTTGTGTATTTTTCTCTGTGTTGCTGCTATTGTTTTCCTCTCTGTGGTTTCAATGTCTGTTAGTTAACATTGCTTTGTGTATTTTTTCTCTGTGTTACTCCTATTGTTGTCTTCTCTGTGGTTTCAATGTCTGTTAGTTAACATTGCTTTGTGTATTTTTTCTCTGTGTTGCTGCTATTGTTGTCTTCTCTGTGGTTTCAATGTCTGTTAGTTAACATTGCTTTGTGTATTTTTTCTCTGTGTTGCTGCTGTTGTTGTCCTCTCTGTGGTTTCAATGTCTGTTAGTTAACATTGCTTTGTGTATTTTTTCTTTGTGTTGCTGCTATTATTGTCCTCTCTGTGGTTTCAATGTATGTTAGTTAACATTGCTTTGTGTATTTTTTCTTGTGTTGCTGCTGTTGTTGTCTTCTCTGTGGTTTCAATGTGTGTTAGTTAACATTGCTTTGTGTATTTTTCTCTGTTTTCCTGCTATTGTTGTCCTCTCTGTGGTTTCAATGTCTGTTAGTTAACATTGCTTTGTGTATTTTTTCTCTGTGTTGCTATATTGTTATCTTCTCTGTGGTTTCAATGTCTGTTAGTTAACATTGCTTTGTGTATTTTTTCTCTGTGTTGCTATTGTTGTCCTCTCTGTGGTTTCATTGTCTGTTAGTTAACATTGCTTTGTGTATTTTTTTCTCTGTGTTGCTGCTATTGTTGTCCTCTCTGTGGTTTCATTGTCTGTTAGTTAACATTGCTTTGTATATTTTTTTCTCTGTGTTGCTGCTATTGTTGTCCTCTCTGTGGTTTCAATGTCTGTTAGTTAACATTGCTTTGTGTATTTTTTTCTCTGTGTTGCTGCTATTGTTGTCCTCTCTGTGGTTTCAATGTCTGTTAGTTAACATTGCTTTGTGTATTTTTTCTCTGTGTTGCTGCTATTGTTGTCCTCTCTGTGGTTTCAATGTCTGTTAGTTAACATTGCTTTGTGTATTTTTTCTTTGTGTTGCTGCTGTTGTTGTCCTCTCTGTGGTTTCAATGTATGTTAGTTAACATTGCTTTGTGTATTTTTTCTCTGTGTTGCTGCTATTGTTGTCCTCTCTGTGGTTTCAATGTCTGTTAGTTAACATTGCTTTGTGTATTTTTTCTCTGTGTTGCTGCTATTGTTGTCCTCTCTGTGGTTTCAATGTCTGTTAGTTAACATTGCTTTGTGTATTTTTTCTCTGTGTTGCTGTTATTGTTGTCTTCTCTGTGGTTTCAATGTCTGTTAGTTAACATTGCTTTGTGTATTTTTTCTCTGTGTTGCTGCTGTTGTTGTCCTCTCTGTGGTTTCAATGTCTGTTAGTTAACATTGCTTTGTGTATTTTTTCTCTGTGTTGCTCTATTGTTTGTCCTCCTCTGTGGTTTCAATGTCTGTTAGTTAACATTGCTTTGTGTATTTTTTCTCTGTGTTGCTGCTGTTTGTTGCCTCTCTGTGTTTCATGTCTGTTAGTTAACATCTTGCTTTGTGTATTTCTTTCTCTGTGCTGCTGCTGTTGTTCTGTTGCTTCTTGTCATTTCTGTGTTGTAGTTCTGCTACTATTATGTTTTCATTGTCTGTCAGATTTAGCTTGTTCCTGCTTCTTTCTCTGTTTGTTGTTGCAGTGTTGTTGCCCTGCTGCTGTTGCTGTTGTTGTTATTTCTGTGATTGATTGTTCTCTCTTCTGTTGCTGTTTTCATCATCATCGTGCCCTGCCGCAGGCGTTGCGATCATGGACTTCCATCTGTCCTATCTCTCGTTGCCCTTGCATCTCTCCACCCCCTCGTCCCCAGCCACTCTGCAAGTCCGTCCAGCATTTTCTCCCTGGGTCTACCTGGTGCTCTCTTTCCCTCCAGCTTTCCTGTTGTGACCAGGTGCTCCAAATCCCCCTTCCTCATACAATGCTTTGTTTTGTGTGTGTAATTGTCTTTTCTTGTTGATATGTTCTTCTCGGCATTGCTGTGGGATGATAGATGTTGTCTTGTAGTTGGATGACTCATCCATCGTTCAGCCCTCCTGTTTTATTAAAAAAATAATCATAAATACAATTATGACCAAGCATTGTAACAACACTTTGCACCATAACTGTGTGTGTGTGTGTGTGTGTGTGTGTGTGTGTGTGTGTGTGTGTGTGTGTGTGTGTGTGTGTGTGTGTGTGTGTGTGTGTGTGTTTCTCTTTCCTCTCCCTCCTCTCTCTCTTTCTCTCTCTTCTTCTCTTTCTCTCTCTCTCTTTCTCTCTCTCTTTTTCTCTCTTTTTCTCTCTCTTTTCTCTCTCTTCTCTCTCTTCTCTCTCTTTCTCTCTCTCTTTCTCTCTCTCTTCTCTCTCTCTTTTCTCTCTCCTTTCTCTCTCTTTTCTCTCTCTTTTTCTCTTCACTTCTTTTCTCTCTCTTTCTTTCTCTTCTTTCTCTCTCTATTTCTCTCTCTTTCTCTCCTTGCTCTCTCTCTCTCTCTTGCTCTCTCTCTCCATGTCTGTCAGTCTGCCTGTGCGTCTGTCTGTTTCCCTCTCTCTCTCTCTCTGTCTCTCTCTCGTGCGCGCGCGTGCGCGCTTGCTTGCTTGCTTGCGTGCCAACTCTCACTTTTTATCTCCAGCTGTGTGTCACATGCATTCGAACACATTCACGTTATACCAGCATTCAGTTTGAACGAAAATAAGAAAACCAAGATAAAACTTAACGGTTTTTGTTCTCTGGTTCATTAGGTTTCGAAATGCCTCACGATCTAAGGTGATGCATCAACTTGTAAGACTTTATTTTATTTTGTTTTTGCTAGCCATAGAAATCATTTTTATCGATGAGAATAACATAGTCGAGACTGACATCAGGAAATAATCACGTATCATTTTGTTCATGGCTCTTTCGTTAGCTTGAATGCATACCTGCATGTTCCTCTGGCTCGTACTATGCAGGCAAAATGATGCTGCAGCATAATCTGCGTACTCTAGCTTACGTGGGTAGGTAGAAAAATATGCAGGAAACTTTGGGGGAAAATCTAGTAACTGAACTGGTAAGGCAAACACATAGAAAGGGAGAAGTGGTGGAAAGAAAAAAACAAAATAGTACAGGCAGAAACAAAGAGAGTCTTAGAAAAGAAGATGACATTTCCAGCGCTGAATGTTCAGGTGTGAATACTATTCACATTTATAGTTACTACAGGCAGAAACAAAGAGAGTCTTAGAAAAGAAGATGGCATTTCCAGCGCTGAATGTTCAGGTGTGAATACTAGTCACATTTATAATTACTACAGGCAGAAACAAAGACAGTCTTAGAAAGAAGAGGACATTTCAAGCACGGAATGTTCAGGTGTGAATACTATTCACATTCGTAATTACTACAGACATAAACATGAGTCTTAGAAAGGATAGGACATTTCAAGCACAGAATGTTCAGGTGTGAATACTATTCACATTCGTAATTACTGCAGACATAAACAGGAGTCTTAGAAAGAGTAGGACATTTCAAGCACAGAATGTTCAGGTGTTAATACTATTCACATTCGTAATTACTACAGACATAAACAGGAGTCTTAGAAAGAATAGGACATTTCAAGCACAGAATGTTCAGAAGGTGTGAATACTATTCACATTCGTAATTACTACAGACATAAACAGGAGTCTTAGAAAGAATAGGACATTTCAAGCACAGAATGTTCAGAAGGTGTGAATACTATTCGCATCGTAATTACTACAGCAGAAACAGGAGTCTTAGAAAGAATAGGACATTTCAAGCACAGAATGTTCAAAGGTGTAAATGCTATTCACATTCGTAATTACTACAGACATAAACAGGAGTCTTAGAAAGAAT
>JAPXFY010000013.1:7410044-7422544 GCA_030674185.1 Monoplex corrugatus | reverse complement strand
TTACTAAACTTGGTTAAATGTTTAACCCGACTGTCAATCTTTACTAAACTTGGTTAAATGGTTAACCCGATTGTCTGTTTACTAAACTTGGTTAACTATTTAACCCGACTGTCAGTCTTCACTAAACTAGGTTAAATGTTTAACCCGACTGTCAATCTTTACTAAACTTGGTTAAATGGTTAACCCGACTGTCAATCTTTACTAAACTCGATTAAATGTTTAACCCGATTGTCAGTCTTTACTAAACATGGTTAAATGGTTAACCCGACTGTCTAAACTAGATGCTGTTTTACCTTTTGGTTACCTTACTTAACGTGAGCACATTTTTAGAAGAGGTTTCTAGGCTGTTCGTAGTCTGAATTTTACGTGAAATCACATGCTTGATACTTCTTGTTCAGGCAAACAAATAGATTGGAGCTACGTAATGTGGAACAATTTGTCAGTTTGCCCTAAACAAAAGTGCACTCTATTGCCCGAATATTTGATTAGAAATGGAAATGAATGTGACTGCTTGCATGGTCATACGCAAAGGAAGTACCCAGATGTTAGGAAATAAAACATTTTAGTATACTTTGGGAGAAAGAGAGAGAGAGAGAGAGAGAGAGAGAGAGAGAGAGAGACAGACAGAGACAGAGACAGATAGAGAGAGATAGAGGGGGGGGGGGGTTACACACAAATGAAGTACCCAGATTTTAGGAAATAAGACGCTTTTAGTATAGCTTCACAATCTTGCATTTGAGAGACAGAGAGAGACAGATATATATATATATATATATATATATAGAGAGAGAGAGAGAGAGAGAGAGAGAGGGGGAGAGAGAGAAAGAAAGAGAGAGAGAGAGAGAGAGAGAGAGAGAGAGAGAGAGAGAGAGAGAGAGAGGTACAAACTAACGAAGTACCCAGATTTTAGAAAATAAGACATTTTTAGTATAGCTTCACAATCTTGCATTTGAGAGAGAAGAGAGAGAGAGAGAGAGAGAGAGAGAGAGAGAGAGAGAGAGAGAGAGGTACACACAAACGAAGTACCCAGATTTTAGGAAATAAGACATTTTTAGTATAGCTTTACAATCTTGCATTTGAGAGAGAGAGAGAGAGAGAGAGAGAGAGAGAGAGAGAGAGACAGAGGGAGAGAGAGACAGACAGACAGACAGAAAGCCAGACAGAGACAGAGAGACAGAGAGAGAGGGGGGCAGGGATGGAGGGACGGAGAGAGGGGGAGGGAGACAGGGAGGTTAGGGAGGGAAATTAGTCCTACTGATGTTGCCAGATGAAAGGATGTAACAGCCGTGTAAGAGCATGAAGTAGATAAAAACAGTCAATGGCAAGGGAGGTAACGCAGGTAATACGACGCCAACGATGAAGGAACCAGATGGATTGCACGTGTCACGGAGAGCACAGTTTTGGCAACATTCGTCTGTCTACCTAAGTGGGTGAATCTTCCAGCGCTTTTGCCGTTAATTGATCCCAGATTTTACCAGCTTGGGGTGGCGTGGTTATGTACCTTTAAAGATGTCTGATATGATCATTTTTGTTATCTTTCTACCAGATTTGGTGTCAGTAATGATAGAAATTAGAGCGAACATACCTTCTTTCATTAGCAAGTTAAACCTGATTCATAAGCAAGTTAAATATGAAACCTGAATCACGAGTTCTTACTCATGTGATAACCCTTTGACTCCCTCGCCCTCCCTCCGTTGGGTTGCCAGGGGCTCTTTCAGTATAAATAGTATCCCCACCTTCTGGAAACTCTGTGCTAGAAATTTCCTCTTTTCTGTCACTCTCTTCGTTTCTGCTTTGTTTTCTGTCATTTCTACTTATTTTCTGCCTTAATGGTCCATTCACCTGTATTTTTTCGATAAAGTCTTATGTACTTTTTCTTCGGATTGATAATTGGGTACATGTATTAAGTGCATTTTTGGCTCTAAGGATGTAGATATGCGGAAGCAATTTTAGGTAATTTATTCCTGTTTGTACATATGTTTTGGTGTCCTTTTGTATGCTTATATTTGTATTCAGGTGTGTTCTTTAAATCTTCCCTGTGCGATAAATCAGACGGAATGGTCCTACGCCGGGGGCATGTCCTTAGATTATGTGCGCGAATGCATTGATATGTGTACTTAATTTTTTTTTCCTGTTGAAGTTTTGTGTTTTGAAGCGGTTATAGCCCTGATATGGCTCTGCGCAGTCGGCTGGGCTTTAAACAACAATAAAAGAAAAAGAAAGACTCCCTCACCCCATCCACTAGCATCCTGCATCGTCACTACGTACGATTATGCCCCTTACCGTTCCTCTGATACGGACCATATGTATAGGTCATGAGAAAAATTCTCATACATGCAAATGAAATCAGAGAGTTTTGAAATTTGGCAGGTCATACATTAAAAGATTGGTGTACAAAATGTTGAAATTTCAACTGTATATCCCTCATGGTTGTTGAGTAATGGTACAAGTAAAATTAGAGAAATTTTCAGGAGAAAAATGTCTTACAAAATACACAGTCAGGTCAATATATCAGTTCCTACAGTCACATTTTGAACGAAATTTCATAAATTCCAACGTGCACACACTCCACGTGCACTGAAGGAAGAGATCGTGTTGAACAGTGCCGAGTTGTTGAGTATTGTTCAGCCATTTGCTTTTTTGTCGTCTGCTTCCCTGCAGAGATAGTGGGTCATGAACTTTGCACTGTCCACTCACCACCTGCGTAGTACAGTGACATCGTGGCCTGAAACGAGGCTAGGAATGACCAAATAATCTATTTCTGGCTATTAGTTTCGGTTAATGGAAATACTGAAAGGCCAGCGAATTTTCAAAACTCAAGTCGGATTTCTCCAACGCTCGTAGACAAGCGTTGTTGAGACATGATCGGGAAATCACGACGCTCGTAGTGAGAGAGTTTTAAAAATTAACAGCACAGCAAAAACTTAACCGTTTGACTCCCTCAAGCTCTCCACCAGCTTCCTGCAGGGATGATTATTTGCAGATAGTGGAGAGGGTGCGGGAATGAAAGGTTTTAACGATAACAACACATTACTTTGTGGTTTTGAAATGTGTTTAGAAAGCCATTTAAATTAAAGACAGCATATATACTGAGTATACAAAGAAAGATCTATAAGCAGCCAGATTTCTTTTTTTTTTCTGTTTTACCAGCAGATCTCCCCTTCCCTTCCTGCTATTTTGATTTTATTTATGTCGTCATTCGTTCATTTAGTTCCATAAATTTGCTTAATTTGTTTTGTTTGTTTTTTTTGTTTTGACAGGGAATTTCCTACACACACACACACACACACACACACACACACACACACACACACACACACACGCACAACACACACACACACACACACACACACACACACACAATATGATGCAGCTCTAGACAGAAGCTGGGGAAAATGGAGTTGTCTCAATGATAATTTCAAAAAGTGCAATATTCTGCCTATGTGTTATTTTAGTCATCTCATCTGCACCCTGTTTTTCTTTCTTTCTTTTTTTTTTTTCCGGTAGAATGCCATTAAGAGATTTTTGCCAACATTTTAAACCAATCCACCAGGGCCGTACTATAACGTCGGTTTGGTCTAATCATTCACCACTGATCTGGTTGAGAAAACTGTTCATCACTTTTTTCTTTTTTTTATAATGGCTACCTGGTTGAACCTGACTCTCAGTCACAAAAACGCTACTTACTGCGTAGCTTTCATCGGCGATCCAGCCGACTTCTTCAGCGCAACTGCTGGGTTGAGAACTGGCTTCAGTGCGCACCGCCGTGAGCGAACTCACGACAGAGCGACTGAATGAGTGAGGAGAGTACACCGATGGCAGGTTGTGTCGGCCCCGGTCACGGTTGAGGGTGGGGTTCCTTGCGGTGATGTAAACTGCCTCCTTTACTCCCTCTGGAACCATCTTGCTTCTTTGTCAAGAACTTGCACACTGTCCGTTTTCAAAGTGGTGTTGGGTGTGGGTCAGATGTTCTCCCACTGGAGAGGACTCACGTTTGTGTTCTTTTAATCTTTTGTGCAAGTTGCGCTCAGTTTCGCCAATGTAACTATGGTCACAATCCTGGCAGTCTATCTTGTATATCACCCCTGATGGGTCCAATTTGTCTGTTTTGTCTTTGGGGTGGACTAACTGGCTTCTGATGGTGTTGGTGGGCTTGCCGTGGACACTGACTCCCAACTTCCTGATCTTCCTTCTTTTTTTTCTTTTTAATATTTTTTGTTTACAATATGCAGTTCTTTCGAAACGTGCTAAAATGGAATGCAAAGAACCAATTTTCTGTGAAATAAAACCAAGGTAGATATATATACAATAGATTACGCCAGAGCTGGAAAATCTGTAATTTTCTTTTCTCCTGTTTTTCTTTATTTCTTCTTCGTTTAGTTAGTTAGTTAGTTAGTTAGTTAGTTAGTTAGTTAGTTTAGTTAGTTAGTTAGTTAGTTAGTCAGTTAGTCAGTTAGTTAGTTAGTTAGTTAGTTGGTTAGTTAGTTACATTTAGTTACAGTTAGTTAGTTATTTAGTTAGTTAGTTAGTTAGTTAGTTGTTAGTCAGTTAGTTAGTTTAGTTATTCATTTGGTTTATTTATGTATGTATTTGTTTATCTATTTGTTTGTTTATTTATTTACGTATTCATTTATTTACTTATGTATTTATCTATTTTTTCGTTTTTTTTTAATTTATGTATCTTTTCATTATTTAATTATTTCCGTATTCATTTATTTATTTGTTCATGTGTGTATACATCAAAATTAAGTTCAACGTATGCAGCGGCAATATTAAACGAAAATTATCAGTATGGCATAACCATCGTGCATTCAGTTGATCCGAAAGAGGAAGATCACGGAAGTCAGTAATGATGCCAGATGAAGGGTGTTAAATATGCTGAGAGATCAGGGCAATAAAAACTCGTAACATGACGCCAATGTGAAAGGTGCCAGACTGATCACACGTGTGTGAGGTCAACCAGTTGGCTGTACATATATATATATATATATATATATATATATATATATATATATATAATATAGAGAGAGAGAGAGAGAGAGAGAGATAGAGAGAGAGGAGAGAAAGAAGGAGGAGGCAGAGAGAAGAGGAAGAGAGGGCAGAGACAGAGAGAGACAGAGAGAGACAGAGAGAGGAGACAGAGACAGAGGGGACAGAAGAGAGACAGAGAGTGAGACAGAGAGACAGAGAGACAGAGGGAGAGAGAAGAGAGAGAGAGAAGAGAGAGACGAGAGAGACAGAGAGAGACGAGAGAGGAGACCGAGAGAGACAGACAGAGACAGAGAGAGTGAGACACAGAGACAGAGAAAAGAGAGAAAGAGAGAGAGACACAGAGAGAGAGACACAGAGAGAGAGAAAGAGAGAGAGAGAGAGTGTGTGTGTGTGTGTGTGTGTGTGTGTGTGTGTGTGTGCGTGTGTGTGTTGTGTGTGATGTGTGTGTGTGTGTGTGTGTGTGTGTGTGTGTGTGTGTGTGTGTGTGTGTGTGTGTGTCCGTGCATTAACACATGCACAGAGAGAGTGAGAGAGAGAGAGAGAGAGAGAGAGAGAGAGAGAGAGGCAGACAGACAGACAGACACACACACACACACAGACAGACTGACACTGACACAGAGACAGAGACAGAGAGACAGAGACAGAGGCAGAGAGAGAAGGGGGGTATTGAGGAAAAGAGATGATTCACTCTTAAACCTGCCTCTATATAATAGAAAACGAAGACAGCCAACAAAGAAAACATGTATCAGACTTAACCATACTGTCTTCTCTGATCCAAAAGAGGAACATTAGGGAAGTCAGTAATGATGCCAGATGAAGGGTGTTAAATATGCTGAGGGATCAGGGGAACCCATTCTCAGGGAAGGATAAAAAAACACGTAACACGACGCCAATGTGAAAGGTGCCAGACTGATCACACGTGTTGAGTCATACTATTAGTTGGCTGTGATGATGCCCTGTCAGTCTAAGCCCTCCAGTTTTTTTCAGTATTTGGATGATAGTCTATGGAAATCGTATCGCCGTGTAAGATTGTATGCCAAGGTTTGTAGGAGTTTGACTGTGATTATTGTGGATCAATTGTCCTGGCACACTTTCGTCTTTGACTTAAAGGGAAACGGTGGTAAGTATTGCTTTTATGTCAATGTTCCTTCTTAAAAAAAAAAAAAGGCAGTGTTATGTATGTATGTGATGCATGTGATGCATGTGTGTGTGTAAGAGAGAGAGAGAGAGAGAGAGAGAGAGAGAGAGAGAGAGAGAGAGTGTGTGTGTGTGTGTTTGTGTTTTTTGTTTTTTGTTTTTGTTTGTGTGTGTTGTGTGTGTGTGTGTGTGTGTGTGTGTGTGTGTGTGTGTGTGTGTGTGTGTGTGTGTGTGTGTGTGTGTGCGTGTGTGTGTGTGTGTGCGCGCGCGCGTCCGCGTGTGTATACGTGTGCGTGCCGCACTCTCAAGTTTTGGAGATGGGGTTGGTAGGGGGGGGGGGGGTGTTGCGCGTGTGTGTGTGTGTCTGTTTCAGAAACAATACTTGGTAAGTCCGTGAAACGAGCAAAACTAAACAAAACAAAAATGGAGGTGTGGACAGAAATTAGAGAGAGAAGATGAAGCATCCTCGTGACAATTTCAGAAAGGGTGAAATGGTCTGTCTGCCACGTCTTCCAATCAGCTGACTCTTGACAGACGCTCAGTTATCGAGAGCTGTCTTTGTGGATCGCTGTCTGGACTGCATGATACATTTGGCCCAGACGATTCACGGCTGAATTAAGTCCACAAGACAGATCTATCCATACTGTCAAGATACCTAATAATGAGTGTCCATCAGACTTACCTAATACACTGAATACTGCTAGAGCTGAGGTGTGGTTTTGTTGTTGAAGAAGAAGAAGAAGAAGAAGAAGAAGAAGAAGAAGAAGAAGAAGAAGAAGAAGAAGAAGAAGAAGAAGAAGAAGAAGAAGAAGAAGAAGAAGAAGAAGAAGAAGAAGAAGAAGAAGAAAGAAGAAGAAGAAGAAGAAGAAGAAGAAGAAGAAGAAGAAGAAGAAGAAGAAGAAGATGATGATGATGAAGAAAAAGAGATGACAAAAAGCAAAGGAGCAAGGCAGAACAATTACAGAGTGACAGGTAAAGAAAATATCTGGCACAAAATTTCCAGAGAATGGGATTATTAACCTATTTATAAAGAAAGAGACCCAGTATACCCCAGGTTAGATTTTAGATTTAAGATTGTTACATATAAGATCCACACAAAATGAACACATCAACAATATTTGGTATACAGACGTATTTTCTGAATAGCTGTATTTCTTTTTATATTGTTGAGTCATTATAATGAAGTATACGTGGGACTACAAGTCATAATCATCATCAGGTGCCCTGCTGCATGGCGTTGGCGGTCATGGACTTCCATCTATATCTATATCTCTCGTTGCCCCTAGCATCTCTCCCACCCCCCTCGTCCCCAGCCACTCTGCAAGTCCGTCCAGCATTTTCTTCCTGGACCTACCCGGTGCTCTCTTTCCCTCCAGCTTTCCCTTGTGACCAGGTGCTCCAAATACCCCTCCCTCATAAAATGGCCTATGCATGTAAATGTTGCCTGTCTTTTCCTAATCTTCCTTATGAGTGATCTACTTGTGTCTGCCTCCATCAAGACTGTATCATTTGTTTTCTTTGCTGTCCCTGGAACTCTCAACATTCTTCTTAGAAACCATATCTCGGCTGCCTCAATCTTGTTCTGTCTTTGTTTGCTGACTGTCCACGCCTCACATCCGTACAACAGTATTGGTTCTATATAACATTCAAGAAGTCTCTTCCTGATGCTAATTGATAGGCATTTGTTGGTAAGAATGCCTGTCATCTTCCCGAATGCTGTTTTGGCTTGGACTACAAGTAGCATAGACAATAGACATCAAACAAAATAGATGACAGATAATTTGAACCCTCAGTCGTCTACGAAATGATCCATATTCATTCTTTTTTTTTTTTCATTTGTCACAATGGATTTACCATGTGAAACTCGGGTTGCTGTCCCCTTTGTGAACGCATCGCCGCAGGGCAGCGCCACTTATGTTTTACCAATATTTTAGAAAGGGAGAAGGCGATTTGGCCTTCAAGAGAAGGGACCTCGGAAATCAGCCTATCCCTCCAATATCAACTAAGTAACATAACTCTTGAGAGTCACGGAGTTATCTCCCATGTAGAATTTCTCAAACCCAACACAGTTTGCGCTACCCATTCAGCTAGCATAAACGCAGCCACAAAGCATAAAGTGGTAAGCTCAGAACATTCCTAATGTTCTGAGCTTACCACTTTATGCTTTGTGCTTTGTGCTTTATGCTTTGTGGCTGCGTCTATGCTAGCTGAATGATAACGATATGTGTTGGGTTTGATAAATTATACATGGGAGATAACTCCGTGACTCTCAAGAGTTATTTTACTTAGTTGATATTTAACATTCTCCCTGCTTCCCTCTTATTGTCCCTCCAATAGTTTATATATCAGGGAAGCCAGGTAAAAACCCTGCTCTTCATGATTTCAAACTGCTGTGGGATCTTTAGCGTGCTTAGGCCAGGAGACACACGAGGCCGACTCGTTTTTGTTTTGTTTTTGTGTTTGTTGTTTTTTTTTTATTCCCATCCAAAGGACTAGCTGTTCAATTCATTTTTCCAGTCAAACAGGAGAAAATTTGCGATATCAACGGGAAACAAACCCTGGTACCTCGAGTTTAGTTACTGGCAGGCGAACGTCTGAACCATTCTGCCACTCTTCTCCTTATTGAAGATCCATGCTGACACATCTCTTGCACGGACCTCGGCGCTAATGAAGTAAGAAATATATATCACTCATGTTTTTTTTGTTTTTCTTTGTGGTCGTATATATATATATATATATATATATATATATATAATATATATATATATATATATATATATATATATATTTTTTTTTTTTTTTTTTTTTTTTTTTTTTTTTGTCGTATATATGACAGTTTTTTTCTAGAAGAATGTTGAGAGTTCCATTGACAGCAAAGAAAACAAACGAGACAGTCTTGATGGAGGCAGACACAAGTAGATCACTCATAAGGAAGATAAGGAAAAGACAGGCAGCATTTATAGGCCATTTTATGAGGAAGGGGGATTTGGAGCACCTGGTCACAACGGGAAAGCTGGAGGGAAAGAGAGCGCCGGGTAGACCAAGGGAGACAGTGCTGGACGGACTTGCAGAGTGGCTGGGGACGAGGAGGGTGGGGGAGATGCTAGGGGCAAGGAGAGATCGAGACAGATGGAAATCCATGATCGCCAACGCCATGCGGCAGGGCACCTGATGATGATGATATATGACAGTTATCTACATGCGGATTTCACGCCATGCATTTGTTTTGCCTCATGGAGACTTGGAAATGGAAACACACACACGCGTGATCGTGATGCAGACGAGAGTGAAGGTACGGTACAGCTGGCGTTGATGTGCTGCAGCCATGTCGTAAACCTACTTTTCCGACCTCGTCTGGCACGTGCAACATGGTTGGCATAATCACTACTAGGTCACATGATTTTTTTTTTTTCATTTTCATTCTCGCTGTTGCAATGGGAAAAAAGGGGATTTAGATCGATCCATGACCTACGTGTTTGGTGTTTTGTGTGTCTGGCTGTATAACACATCATCATCAGGTGCCTTGCCACATGGCGTTGGCGACCTTGGACTTCCAATCATCTATATCTCTTGTTGCCCCTAGCATCTCCCCCACCCTCCTCATCCCCAGCCACTCTGCAAGTCCGTCCAGCATTCTCTCCCTGGGTCTACCTGGTGTTCTCTTTCCCTCCAACGTTCCCGTTGTGACCAGGTGTTTCAAACCCCCCTTCCTCTTAAAATGGCCTATAAATGTTGCCTGTCTTTTCCTAATCTTCCTTATGAGTGATCTACTTGTGTCTGCCTCCATCAAGACTGTCTCGTTTGTTTTCTTTGCTATCCATGGAACTCTCAACATTCTTCTGAGAAACCACATCTTGGCTGCCTCAGTCTTGATCTGCTTTGTTTGTTGACTGTCCACGCCTCACATCCGTACAACAGTATAACACAGAATATCTAAAATCCAAAACAAGTGTGACTGCACACGTTCAAACAGGAACATAACCCCCCCCCCCCCCCCCCACACACACACACCGGAAAATGAACAAAAACGCGTATTTAATACAAAACAAGACAGGCGCAAATGTTCGGCCAACTGACCATTTTAGTCAGTTTATTCCTTTTCTCACACTGAGCAGAGCAGCATGGAAGTCTTTTTCTCCTAATGTTTGTATCTGGTTTTGTTTGTAATCTTACGCTTGACAAAGGCCAGTTGGCCAAAAATTTGCTCCTGTCTTGTCTTGTATGAAATACGCGGGTTTTGTTGTTGTTTTTTTTTGTGTGTGTTTGTTTGTTTGTTTTCTTTTACATAATATTTGGTCATGATTTACGTGGGATGCAATGGGTTTTTTTGTACACACCCGCCTCTAGCTTTTGTCGTTTTCATGACTACCCACAGGGCAGCTTGCGGGGGAGGTCGGATTTTCTGTCAGGGTTTACTCCCTTAGCCTTAGTCTCTCCCGAGACACCCACAAGAATCAACACTGTTATAAGGATGCCAAGCGTGGACGGTCAACACGCAAAGTCAGAACAAGATTGAAGCAGATGAAATGTGGTTTCTTAGAGGAACGTTAACAGTCCCATGGGCAGCAGAGAAAACAAACGAGACAGTCTTGAAAGACACACACACACACACACACGCACACACACACACACACACACACACACACACACACACACACACACACACACACACACACACACACACACACACACACACACACACACACACACACGGTCACAGAGAGAGGAGAGAGAGAGAGAGAGAGAGAGAGATAGAGAGAGAGAGAGAGAGAGAGAGAGAGAGAAAGACAGAGACAGAGACAGACAGACAAACAGACAGACAGAGAAAGAGCGACTGAGAGACTGAGAGAGAATTAATTCTCCGTTAGCATGGCTTGAATACTTGGTACTATTTGTCAAATAATCTATGATCGTGGCAGCTTTGATGGGCTCCCAAACGAAGGGTGTTTAACGTGTTGTGGGATCACATGTGAAGCAGATAAACAACCATCTGAAGACTACCACCACACAGCTCTTTAAACACGTAGCACATGGCGGGAGTGAGGAAAGAACCAGACTGATTCCACGTGTCAGCCCATAGTTTTAGCCATGATAATCGTGTCTTTTTTTCCATTTTTCTGTTTCTGTCCACGGGTAACCTGGGAAAATTACGATGGTGGTTTCCCGTTGCCTTCCATCGGTTTGTGTACATTTATAGGCCATTTTATGAGGAAGGGGGATTTGGAGCACCTTGTCACAACGGGAAAGCTGGAGGGAAAGAGAGCACCAGGTAGACCCAGGGAGAAAATGCTGGACGGACTTGCAGAGTGGCTGAGGACGAGGAGGGTGGGGGAGATGCTAGGGGCAACGAGAGATAGGGACAGATGGAAGCCCATGATCGCCAACGCCATGCAGCAGGGCACCTGATGATGATGATGAATCGTATGTCAGCCCTTACGTTTAGCCATGATAATGGACTGTCAACCATAAAGTTTAGCCATGATAATGTCTGTCAACCATACGTTTAGCCATGATAATCATCTGTCAGCCCATACGTTTTAGCCATGATAATCATCTGTCAGCCCATACGTTTAGCCATGATAATCATCTGTCGGTCCATACGTTTAGCCATGATAATCATCTGTCAGCCCATACGTTTAGCCATGGTAATCGTCTGTCAACCCATCCGTTTAGCCATGATAATCATATGTCAACCCATACGTTTAGCCGTGATAATCATCTGTCAACCCATACGTTTAGCCATGATAATGTGTGTCAGTCCATACGTTTAGCCATGATAATGTATGTCAGTCCATACGTTTAGCCATGATAATATTTGTCAGCCCGTACGTTTAGCCATGATAATGTCTGTCAGCCCATACGTTTAGCCATGATAATATCTGTCAGCCCGTACGTTTAGTCATGATAATATATGTCAGCCCATAGCGTTTAGTCATGATAATACATGTCAGCCCATACGTTTAGCCATGGTAATATCTGTCAGCCCAAACGTTTAGCCATGATAATATATGTCAGCCCGTACGTTTAGCCATGATAATTATTGTAAACACACGCCCAGACGTTTAGCTATGACAATCATCTGTCAGCCTATACATTTAGCCATGATAATCGTCTGTCAGACCATCTCGATGAGTTTTTCACAAAGTTTCGCTGTTAACCAACGCTCAATCTGATGATGTCGTCTTGTTTATCTCATGCTGTATGGATGTCTGTTGAGATTAATTTGAATTCTTGTTTTGTGTGTGTGTTGTGTGTTGTGTGTGTGTGTGGTGTGTGGTGTGTGTGTGGTGTGTGTGTGTGTGTGTGTGTGTGTGTGTGTTGTGTGTGTGTGTGTGTGTGTGTGTGTGTGTGTGTTGTTGGTCATTGTTGTT
>JAPXFY010000013.1:7397544-7400044 GCA_030674185.1 Monoplex corrugatus | reverse complement strand
TTCATCCTCTTTTTCGTCTGTTTCTTCATCCTCTTTTTCGTCTGTTTCTTCATCCTCTTCGTTATATCTGGCTGTTTTACTTCCCTCATCAACTCCCCACCTCTCTCTCTCTCTCTTCTCTATCTCTCTCTCTCTCTCTCTCTCTCTCTCGCTCTCTCTCTCTCTCTCCCCACCTCTATCGCTCTCTCTTTCTCCCTTTGTCTCTCTCTTTCCTTCTCTCTCTTCTCTCTGTCTCTGTCTGTGTCTCTCTTTCTCTCTCTCTCTCTTTTGCTCCTCTCTCTCTTTCTCTCTCATCTCTATTTCTCTCTCTTTATCTCTCTCTCTTTCCCTCGTTCGCTCCTCTCTCTCTCTCACTCTCTCTCTCTCTTTCACTCCTCTCTCTGTCTCTTCTCTCTCTTCTCTCTCTTTCTCTCTCTCTCTTTCTCTCTCTCTCTCTCTCTCTCTCTCCTTCCCTCTTTCGCTCCTATCTCTCACTCTCTATTTCTCTCTCTCTTCCCCCCCCCCCTCGTTTGCTTCTTTCTCTCTCTATCGCTCTCTCTCTCTTTCTCTCTTTCTCTCTCTCTTTCTCTCTCTCTCTTCACCCCCTCTTTTGCTTCTTTCTCTCTCTCTCTTGCTCTCTCTCTCTCGCTCTCTCTCTCTTTCTCTCTTCTCTCTCTCTCTCTCTCTCTCTCTCTCTCTCTCCTTCCCTCTTTCGCTCCTATCTCTCACTCTATTTCTCTCTCTCTTCCCCCCCCCCCCCCATCGTTTGCTTCTTTCTCTCTCTCTTTCTCTCTCTTCTCTCTCTCTCTCTCTCTCTCTCTCGCTCTCTGGGTGTGTCTTTTTCTCTCTCTCTGTCTTTCGCTGTCTCTCTCTCTCACTCTCTCTCGGTTTATCTACCCCTTCTCTCGCTTTCTCTCCTCTCTCTTTATCTACCCCCTCTCGCTCTCTCTCTCTCTCTGTCTCTGTCTTTGTCTCTCTGTGTCTCTCTGTGTCTGTCTCTGCCTGTCTGTCTGCGATATGTCTGTCTGTTGCTGTCTGTCTGTCTGTCTGTCTTTCTTCTCTCTCTCTCTCTCCTCTCTCTCTCTCTCTCTCTCTCTCTCTCTCTCTCTCTCTCTCTCTCTCAAGGCGGGCTCCAGTAGCTCAGTTGGTTTGAGCGTCGGATTCACATGCTAATGCTTGTGAGTTCGTATCTTGGGTTGCGCTGCATTAAAACTGGCTTTCTCACCGTCCCATTTTAACATCATTGTTGTTCTGGTGGTGTCAGTGTGGGATTGGATAGGTCCCCCTTCCCCCACTTCCCTGGGATAGTAATCACTGTCGGCCATGTCACCTGAGGTGGGTGTCGACGTGAAGGCTTGACGAAGCCAATCTCTCTCTCTCTCTCTCTCTCTCTCTCTCTCTCTCTCTCTCTCTCTCTCTCTCTCTCTCTCTCTCTCTCTCTCTCTCTCTCTCTCTCTCTCTCTCTCTCATCTTCTCTCTGTCTCTCTCTCTGTCTCTCTGTCTATGTCTCTGTCTCTGTCTCTCTCTCTGTCTCTGTCTCTCTCTCTCTCTCTCTCTCTCTCTCTTTATTTCTCTCTGTCTCCCTCAATCGTTTTCTCTGTCTTTGTTTGTTTCTTTTCCTTTCGTTCCCATCCACACATACCCTTCTAACAGCCATTGTCCTTGTCTTTCCTTCACACAGGACATCCATTACTCCAGCTTTCATCCCGTTAAGCCCAACTTTATACAGCTAGCAGGGATCAATACATATATTCACACAAAGTCCTGCATACGTGAACTAGACAGCTGCCTACAATACCGATAGCTGCAGCAGTGATTAAATGTTTCCTATTCCTTCAAACACAAGGTCGACACCAATCATTCCAAAGTCTTTCACTGTGTATACAAAATATTTGCTGATTTTACATGTACATTCTCCCAAAACAGACATCCGACATATACTGTAAGATGTATATATATATATATCATCATCATCATCATCATCATTAGGTGACCTGTCGCATGGCGTTGGCGACCATGGACTTCCAACCATCTCCATCTCTCGTTGCCCCCAGCATCTCCCCCACCCTCTTCATCCCCAGCCACTCTGCAAGTCCGTCCAGCATTTCCCTGGGTCTACCTATATATATGGTTGGTGCACGTTCTGTGACTATATCCAGGGGGTTTGTCATCGCCCCACCTTGCCATTGCGCCTGTAAACAAGGTAACTGGTGGCTGGGTCCGAATGGGGCATGCAACGCATGGGCAGCGCTCCTTTGCTCGATGAAATGACTATCGACTGGCGACGGGAGCTTAACCCTTTGCCACCTGCACCCTATCTACCAAATGCAAAAACTTAACCCTTTGACTCCTCACCCTATCCACCAGCTTCCAGCAGGAAGCTGGTGGATAGGGTGAGGGAGTCAACGGGTTAAGTTTTTGCTCTTCCAGAATGGTTGACAAAGAAGGATGCTGTTGGGCAGGCTGCAGGAGTCAAAGCGTTAAGAGGTGACTGTCCCGAGAGTGGCGAGGCATTGGTGAT
>JAPXFY010000013.1:7362544-7365044 GCA_030674185.1 Monoplex corrugatus | reverse complement strand
TGTCGTGTTTTTCTGGTTCCTGTTTCCTTGAGTGCGGTCAGTCACACTTGTTTTGGATTTTGTGAACAGCATAATGTGTCAGTGTCTGTCATATAAAGGATTAGACCAGCATTTCAACACTGGATCTTAAGCAGATCGGGTATTTAACCCTTTGACTCCTGCAGCCTGCCCAACAGCATCCTTCTTTGTCAACCATTCTGGAAGAGCAAAAACTTAACCCTTTGACTCCCCCACCCTATCCACCAGCTTCCTGCAGGAAGCTGGTGGATAGGGTGAGGGAGTCAAAGGGTTAAGTTTTTGCAGTTGGTAGCTAGGGTGCAGGTAGCAAAGGGTTAATTAAATCGTGTTTGGGGGAGCTCAGTGTAATCACCTTTGTCGTTCATTGCTCTGGGCAGTTGGATTATTCCTTTGCTAGACGAGCCAGCCCCATAACATGTTTGAAAATATGGGATCTTGTCTGATCTGTGTATTATTTAAGTTTTGCAACGTCGGAGTAGGTTAGTACCGAAATGGGTGACTGCCTGGAAAAAAAAAATTGAGTGCTATGATCAACACTGTTTTGGCCTCGTGGGCCGAGGTGGTCATAAGGCAGGGGTTTTGGGTTCGAACTCCTCTTTTGTCATTCAATTCTAGCCATCCAAACGTAACGTACCTTTTTTTTGATAATGGTCTTCTTTTGTTCGTCAGATACTGGCACCCACACGTAACATTCTACCATTGTTATAATGATATTCTTTCTCTCCATCAGATCCAGCATCACACATACATTCACCATGTTGTAATGATATCTTCTTATCATCCAGCATCCACATTTAACATTTTACTTTCTTTTTTTTTTTTTTTGATAATGGTCTTCTGTCTGTCAGACCCAGCCCTCCAGACATGACATTTTACCATTGTTATAACGGTCTTCTTTCTGTCTGTCAGATCCAGCCCTCCAGACGTAACATTGTGCTATCTCTTTTATTTATGATGACCTTTTGTCTGTCAGTTCCAGCCATCCACACGTGACGTTCTACCGTGTTTTCTAATGATCTTCTTTCGTCAGCTAGATTGAACCATCCAAACATAATATTTTACCATTTTTTGTCTGTCATTTCAGCCATCCAGACGTAACACTTCACCAATTTTAAAATGGTCTTTTTTTCTGTTTTTCAGTTCCAGCCATTCAAAAAGTTGCATTTTGCCATTTTTGTAACGGTCATTTTTTTGTCTATAAGATCCAGATATCCAAACGTCTTCACCATGAACAGCAACAGCACAGAGACCACAATAGAGAAACTGTTGATGGTCAACTACTCCATCAGCCAGCTGATGAACACCTTTGCCCCAGCCGGAGTGTTGGCGGAGCGGATTGTTCCCCTGTGTGGTACACCATCGGTTTCCTAGGCAACACCGTGTCCTGCATCATCTGGTTCGGCAGACGCATGCGCAGGAACAATTCTTCAGCGGTGTATTTAGGATCGTTAGCTCTGTCTGACATGACGTTCTTGTTTCTGCACCTGTTGTACAGTCTGCACGTGGCCTGGGGGTATAAGGTGTACAATGTGCAGGGGGGCTGTGAGGCCTTCATGTTGTTCTTCTACCTGCCCCAGTACCTGTCTGTGGTGTTGGTGGCTGCCTTTACTATCGAACGTTACGTGGCCGTGTGTCACCCGTTCTTGAAGGAGAAGTGGTGTACAGTGCGCCGAGCCTTCCTCGTGGTCCTGATGTGTGTGATCCTGTCCATCGCTCTGTCCTCTGTGCAGACCTACATCTGGACCTTCCATCCCCGCATCAACGCCTGCAACATCCGCGAGGTGGCCGCTGACGGGATGGGCTCCAGCTTCATGAGCATCTGGAACTGGGTGGTGGACATGACCATGTTCGTGGGCGTGCCGCTCGTGGTGCTCATCTTCAACGCTCTGGTGTTGCGAGAGATCATCAAGCTGTCCCGGAACGGAGTCATCAGCCGCCAGCAGACCCGATCCAGTGGAGGCAACAACACGGCCTCCACCCTCACGCTTCTCTCCGTCAGCTTCTTCCTGATCGTCACGCAGGTGACGGCGACTGTGGTCAGCAACCTGCAAGGCGCCTTTCCTACGGGCGACTGGCTCCTGACGGGTGAACAGGCTCTGAGGACCCCGCCTGGTCCAGTCTCTTCACCTATCTTGAGGCCCGCAAGATCATCGAGATGGTGTGTCTCTCCCACTTCGCCTGCTACTTCTTCGTCTATTACTTGACAGGGAAGCACTTCAGACGGGAGGTGCTCTACCTGGTGACTTTTCACGGCAAGCTCCACTGTCTGGACCGTGTGCTGGACACCTCCCACAGAAGGGAGAGGTACTGCATGGTGTCCAGTAACGGTCACACGCTGGCCACAGAGACCTACACCACCGCCTTCACCACCAGTATGTGACTGTGCTGTCACGCTGGTGCTAACGGTCATCAGAATATCTTAGACTTGGCGTAACAATTGTTGGTGATCAGTGCGTTGTTAACAGACCACTTACATCGCCTA
>JAPXFY010000013.1:7352544-7357544 GCA_030674185.1 Monoplex corrugatus | reverse complement strand
GTCTTTAATCATGTCACGATCATTTTACATTGTCTTTATATCATGTCACGATATTTTACATTGTCTTCATCTCATGTCACATACATTTTACATTGTCTTTATATCATGTCACACATTTTACATTGTCTTTATATCATGTCACACATTTTACATTGTCTTTATATCATGTCACATCATTTTAATTGTCTTTATCTATGTCACGATCATTTTCATTGTCTTTATATCATGTCACATCATTTTACATTGTCTTTATTATGTCACATCATTTTACATTGTCTATTCATGTCACGATCATTTTACATTGCTTTAATCATGTCACATCATTTTACATTGTCTTATATCATGTCACATCATTTTACATTGTCTTCATCTCATGTCACGATCATTTTACATTGTCTTTATATCATGTCACATCATTTTACATTGTCTTCATCTATGTCACGATCATTTTACATTGTCTTTATCTATGTCACGATCATTTTACATTGTCTCATTCATGTCAATCATTTTACATTGTCTTATCTTATGTCAGATCATTTTAATTGTCATTGTCATCATTTTCATTCCCTCTGTCACGATCATTTTACATTGTCTTTATATCATGTCACATCATTTTACATTGTCTATTCATGTCACGATCATTTTACATTGTCTTTATATCATGTCACGATCATTTTACATTGTCTTATATCATGTCACGATCATTTACATTGTCTTATTCATGTCACATACATTTTACATTGTCTTCATCTCATGTCACATCATTTTACATTGTCTTATTCATGTCACGATCATTTTACATTGTCTTACTTATGTCACGATCATTTTACATTGTCTTCATTATGTCACGATCATTTTAATTGTCTTATTCATGTCACGATCATTTTACATTGTCTTTATATCATGTCACATCATTTTACATTCTTCACTATTCTATCATTTTCATTGTTTCAACCGATCATTTTACATTGTCTTATATCATGTCACAATCATTTTACATTGTCTTATTTATGTCATGATCATTTTACATTGTCTTTATATCATTTCACAATCATTTTACATTGTCTTCATCTCATGTCACGATCATTTTACATTGTCTTTATCTTATGTCACGATCATTTTACATTGTCTTCATATCATGTCACGATCATTTTACATTGTCTTCATCTCATGTCATGATCATTTTACATTGTCTTTATCTCATGTCACGATCATTTTACATTATCTTTATATCATGTCACATACATTTTACATTGTCTTTATATCATGTCACGATCATTTTACATTGTCTTTATATACATGTCACGATCATTTTACATTGTCTCTTATCTCATGTCACGATCATTTTACATTGTCTTTATTTCATGTCACGATCATTTTACATTGTCTTCATATCATGTCACGATCATTTTACATTGTCTTCATCTTATGTCATGATCATTTTACATTGTCTTCTCTATGTCACATCATTTTACATTTCTTATCTCATGTCACGATCATTTTACATTGTCTTATATCATGTCACGATCATTTTACATTGTCTTCATATCATGTCACATCATTTTACATTGTCTTCATCTTATGTCATGATCATTTTACATTGTCGTCTATCTCATGTTACGATCATTTTACATTTCTTATCTCATGTCACGATCATTTTACATTGTCTTCATCTTATGTCATGATCATTTTACATTGTCGTATCTCATGTCACGATCATTTTACATTGTTTCATCTCATGTCACATCATTTTACATTGTCTTTATATCATGTCACATCATTTTACATTGTCTTTCTTCATTACTGATGATTTTTATTGTCTTCATCTTAGTTCACGATCATTTTATATTGTCTTATCTTATGTCACGATCATTTTACATTGTCTTTATCTATGTCACGATCATTTTACATTGTCGTCATCTTATGTCACGATCATTTTACATTGTCTTTATATCATGTCACGTCATTTTACATTGTCTTCGTCTATCCTGATGATTTTACATTGTCTTCATCATGTCACGATCATTTTACATTGTCTTCTTCATACCGATCATTTTAATTGTCTTTCTATATGTCACGATCATTTTACATTGTCTTCATATCATGTCACGATCATTTTACATTGTCTTCATCTATGTCACGATAATTTTAATTGTCTTCATTCATGTCACGATCATTTTACATTGCCTTCATCTTATACACTTGATCATTTTATATTGCCTTCATCTCATGTCCTGATCATTTACATTGCCTTCATCTTATACCTTGATCATTTTACATTGCCTTCATCTTATACCTTGATCATTTTACATTGCCTTCATCTTATACCTTGATCATTTTACATTGCCTTCATCTTATACCTTGATCATTTTACATTGCCTTCATCTTATACCTTGATCATTTTACATTGCCTTCATCTTATACCTTGATCATTTTACATTGTTCCACGTCACGTCGTACTTCGTTTACATTGTCTTCGTCTCATGTCCTGGTCATTTTACATTATCTCCATTTTACGTGACGATCAGTTTATATTGTCTACATCCATGTCATAATTATTTTACATTATTTCCATCTCACGTCATGTTCATGTTGCATTATCTCTGTCTCACGTCATGTTATGTTGCATTATCTTTTGGTATTATACAATTTGAATATATATTATCTATTTACACTGTCACAGCTTCGTATCAATACATTATAAAAGGATCATAAAGGGAGATGTTTCAGTGTGATTTGACCATTTGTTTACATATGAAACAATATTGATAAACGGCAGTGGTTGAAGGTGTGGGTAATCAACCACACTTGTTTGCTCCAAGATGGCATTGGTATGGGTACCAGTCATTTTTTTGTTCCTGTCATCACTCTCTCTTTTCAAAGCACTGTCCCAGCTAACCTACTCCTCTCATGATACTCTGTCCATTATCTTGTTATTTATTTATTTATTTATTTATTATTATTTATTTATTTATTTATATTCATTTTGTTCTTTCTTTCTTTATTTAGTCATTTATTTCTTTATTTATGCATTCATTTATGTGTATAATGCGTTTATTTGTTTGTTTCTTTCTTTATTTGTTTGTTTGTTTATTTATGTATTCATATATTTATGCATTTATTTATGCATTTATCTATGTATTTACTTTTCTTAGCATGTTGGCTGACCTTTCGACAGAGCCAAGGATTCAAAATATCTTGTCTGGAGACCAGTCGGTTTGTTCACTGTCCATCTTAGTGTTCTAACCGTTCTGGTGATATCAATGCTTTTACTCTTCGTCCCCTTTTTCCTTTTTGAGGCCTCTCGTGGAAGCTGCCACATTGATAGTTGCGTGGTAGATTTAGGTGAAGCGCATATGGGGATTGTTCGAGTGTGATGTCCCTTTTGAAAAAAAAAAATCAAATTTCGAATTTCAAAATCCACGAAATTCAAACTTTGATTTATTAAGGTCCTAGTCCATTTTTTTTTAAAATATTTTTTTTATAACAAAAGTCCAAAATGTGGTTTTCCATTTTCTGCAGTGTGTTTTATACGAGGATCATCAAACAAATAAGGAGAATAACCTTACTGTTTTTATTTATATTTATTTATTATTTATTTATTTATTTATTTATTTATTTATTTATTTTTTTTTTTTTTTTTTTCATTTTATCAGCATGTTGGAACTGTATGCACACCTGAGCCAATAATTTCCTGATCTAATCAAGGATTTACGTGCAAATACCATGACGTCATTTGCTATGACGTCATGTTGGGTACATTCATTCCAAGCGTCACGGCCATGTTTGGCGTTGAAGAACAGTGGGCTTACATCAAAATTGAATTTCATGAAGGACATTTTGGTACAGATTGTTCAAAACACTGAACCTCCTTTTCAATAAAATCGGTGAATTTTGTCATATTCGTTTCCAATTTTGATTGTTTCAGTAAATAAAATAAGTTCTGAAAATATAACTGTCTACTGTGTTAAGTTCATAAATTATTTCCCCCACAAAGTATTGTCTGCTTTAAAAATATGTTCCCAGAATAAGTTGTTTTTAACTTTATGTAATCCATAGCCAGAACCATATATTTTTTTTTTCTGTTTCGCTTCCAAAAGTTCACCGGATTTATTTTTCATTTCTGTTCTGTGGTTTTAAGCTTTCTCAGCAATGACAGTTTTAGGGTTTTAAATGATTTTCTAATGTCTGTAGTGTTTAAACGTACATTTCTTTGCATGATTATTAAATCCTTTCTGTTGCTCGATTACGCTTGCCTTTCCAGACAAATGAAAAACAGTTTATGTCTCTGTCTCTGCCTGTACCTCTCCATCCCCCTCTCTTCTACTCCGCTCCCTCATTTCCTCTCCCTCTCTATCTCGCTCTTTCTCTCTCTCTTTCTCTCTCCCTCCTCTCTTCTCTTCTCTCTCTCTCTTTATTTATTTCTCTCTCTCTCTTTCTCTCTCTTTCTCTCTCCCTCTTTATCTTTCTCTCTCTCTCTCTTTCTCTCTCTTTTCTCTCTCTCTCTCTCTCTCTCTCCTCTCTCTCTCTCTTTCTTTCTTTCTTTCTCTCTCTTTCTCTCTCTCTCTCTTTCTCTCTCTTTCCTTTTCTCTCTCTTTCTCTCTCTCTCTGTCCTTCTTTCTTTCTTTCTCTCTCTCTCCCCCTCTCTCTTTCTCTCTCTATCTTTTTTCTTTCTTTCTTTCTTTCTTTCTCTCTCTCTCTCTCTCTCTCTCTCTCTAACCTGACAGTTTTGGGATTGTAATTGGTTTTGTTAGTGTTTAAACCTCCACTTCTTTGTATGGTTTTTAAAATCCTTTTCTTTTGCTTTTTACGCTTGTCTTTCTAGACAAAGGAAATTGTGTTCTTTCCCAGCTTTTATCTACCCCCACCCCCACCTCCTCTTTATACTTGCCTCACCTACTTCGTCTTTCACCTCTCTCTCTCTCTCTCTCTCTCTCTCTCTCTCTCTCTCTCTCTCTCTCTCTCTCTCTCTCTCTCTTTTCTCTCTTTCCTCATGGTGG
>JAPXFY010000013.1:7337544-7345044 GCA_030674185.1 Monoplex corrugatus | reverse complement strand
TTCCATCCCCTTTTTTTTCCTTTCTGTCGTTGTTTTTGTTTGTTTTTGTTTTTGTTTTTGTTTTCCTTTTGTTTATATTTTTCTTTGATGGTTCTTTTTTTTTTTTTGATTCTTTAATTTCTGTGTCCTTTACTTCTGTTTTGTTGCTGTTGTTGTTGTTGTTGTTGGTGGTGGTGATGTTGTTGTTGTTGTTGTTGTTGTTGTTGATGTTGTTGTTGTTGATGTTGTTGATGTTGATGTTGTTATTGTTGTTGTTGTTGTTGTTGATGTTGTTGTTGATGTTGTTGTTGATGTTGTTGTTGTTGTTGATATTGTTGTTGTTATTGTTGTTTATGATGTTATTGCTGATGTTGTTGTTGTTGTTGTTGTTGTTGTTGTTGATGTTGTTGTTGTTGATGTTACTGTTGGTGTTGTTGTTGTTGTTGATATTGTTGTTGTTGTTGATGATGATGATGTTGTTTTTGTTTTGCTTTTGTTCATTCTGTCTTTATTTCTTGTTTGTTTGTTTTGTTTTGTTGTTGTTGTTCATTTTGTATTTCAATTTTTTTCTTTGTTTTTATTTTTACTTTCCTTACTGCTCTTTTTAGTGTGTTCATTTTCATTTTATTTTATACCTTTTTTTTTAATTTTCAGGTTTGTCAATGTAGGCTTATTTATATACACTACGCACAAAAAGTTAAGGATCACTTGCACAAAAATTCATAACTTTCAAAATAAGAAAGCCAATGCGTTGAAGTTTGGCAAACATTTAATTCCATGCTTTAGTGATAACGATACACAATTGCCTTCAATTTCGAGCAATCGTTTGGTGTGTACATTTGATCAAAATGGGTACGTATCGAAATTTGATTTCCCAAAGTCATTGAAATCACAAGACAGGGCATTCTGATGCTCCCAAAAGTTCAGTAATGCGTGTAACCGCCACGACTGTTCTGGCACTCGACGCAGCGAGTCCTCATCGAGTTGACCAGGTTGGTGAAGATCCTCTGTGGAAGCGCCTGCCACTCAGCCTGCAGCATCTGGTAGAGGTGTTGGGCATCCCTGGGAGGGGGGTGGTTGCTCCTCACTTTGCGATCCAGCTCATCCCAGAGGTTCTCAATCAGGTTGAGATCGGGACTGCATGCTGGCCACTCCATTCTGTTGACTCCAGACTGCTGCAGGAAGTCGTTGACCACCCTTGCCCTGTGGGGGCGAGCGTTGTCATCCTGGTAGACAACCGTCGGTCCCATCTGCTGCAGTGTAGGCACAGCCAGCGGTCGAAGGATCTCATCCCGGTATCGGAGGCCAGTCAGGTTACCCTGTACATGATACAAGGGTGTTCTGTGGTGAAGGCTGAAGGCCCCCCAGACCATTACAGAACCTCCACCAAAGGCCACCTTTTCTTGGACAGTGGTGTCAATAAAGCGTTGCCCTGGGCGCCTCCAGACCCTCAGTCGGCGTGATTCATCACTGAACAGGACCTGGGACCATTGCTGACGTGTCCACCTCACGTGACGTCTGCAGAAGGCGCGGCGTGCTGCCCTATGGGCTGGAGTTAAGCGTGGCCGTACAGCTGGGCGACGAGAACGGAGGTTAAACCCATGAAGGCGGTTCCGTATGGTCTGCTGGCTGATGTTGATGTTAGTAGCCACCCTCAGCTGCCTTCGAATGATGCTGGAAGAGGCTGTTCTTGTCTGCAGGGCTTGTCGTTCAATGAGACGATCTTCACGTGGGTTTGTCTTCTTCGGTCGACCAGATCTGCGTCTTTCATGGACCCTCCCAGTGGCTGTGAAGCGTTGAATCAGTCTGACAATGACCGAGATGGACACCTGAAGTCGCCTGGCCACTTCTCGCTTGGGAACACCATCTTGGAACCATGCAACAGCTCGTCCCCTCTCAAACTCGCTCAATTTTCGTCGTGGAGGCATTGTCAGATCAGGCCTACTACTGGTGGAATGTCTTCTTATAAAGCCAAGCAAGAGACAGCATCTCACACATAAACAGCAGTGCTTGCACGTGCATAATGGTTTTTCCATCTGGCTTGTGCAATGTGTTCAGGCAGAACGGTCCAAAACAGGTCCTTTTTCGCAAGTTTCCGCTTTTCCGTTTGCGGCCAAGCTCAGTAGTAGAGAATCCCGTGCAAGTTTCGCACTAACACAACATCGCCCACTTACAGCTGAACAAGAATTCATAACAATTTGGCTGGACTGAGAAATAAATAACAGTAGCGAACTGAGTTTATTACGCACCTGTTTTCTCATAGTGATCCTTAACTTTTTGTGCGTAGCTTATTTCTCCAACAGAAATAGACAAAAGAGTTATTGCAGCTGTGGTGTGCAGCAGGACTAGAATATCGCCCACCTGTTCTATGATCATTGACGTCAGGGAATATGACAAATAGCAAGCCGATGGCAGGGGGTCCAGCACATGTGTGTACAGATCCAAATGGCACGCCAGCCTCCCAGGCATGCTTGTATTGTTATCAATATTTTTTAAAAAAAGGTGTTTTTATTGCACAGTTCTGCTTTTCTGATCATCGTGCATTGCTTGCTTTCCCCAGCGTTAAAGTTCTGCTTTTTTTCCCCTATGTTAATGCCCCAGTATTAATCATTGATTTATGTTTTGATTATAGAATTGTCAAACAGACCTATAAAAGACGAGAGAGGTGTCTTGCTGAGTTTGAACAGTTAGCTGTCTACATACAAAAGGTGGTGGGATGAAGAGATTACCTCCCTTGCTGCGTCATTTGATTGCCTCTCTACTCACAACCCTATGTCCGCAGACATCAGTGATTGACTCTCTGCTCACAACGCCATGTCCCCAGACATCAGTGATTGCCTCTCTGCTCACAACGCTATGTCCCCAGACATCAGTGATTGCCTCTCTGCTCACAACGCTATGTCCCCAAGCATCAGTGTTTCACTCTCTGCTCACAACCCTATGTCCCCAGATAACAGTGATTCACTCTCTGCTCACAACGCTATGTCCCCAGATAACAGTGATTGCCTATCTGCTCACAATGATATGTCCCCAGACATCAGTGATTGACTGTTTGCTCACAACGTTATGTCCCTAGACATCAGTGATTACCTCTCTGCTCACAACGTTATGTCCCCAGACATCAGTGATTGACTCTCTGCTCACAACGCTATGTCCCCAGACATCAGTGATTGCCTCTCTGCTCACAACGTTATGTCCCCAGACATCAGTGATTGACTCTCTGCTCACAACGTTATGTCCCCAGACATCAGTGATTGACTCTCTGCTCACAACGCTATGTCCCCAGACATCAGTGGTTGACTCTCTGCTCACAACGTTATGTCCCCAGACATCAGTGATTGACTCTCTGCTCACAACGCTATGTCCCCAGACATCAGTGATTGCCTATCTGCTCACAACGCTATGTCCCCAGACATCAGTGATTGCCTCTCTGCTCACAACGCTATGTCCCCAAGCATCAGTGTTTCACTCTCTGCTCACAACCCTATGTCCCCAGATAACAGTGATTCACTCTCTGCTCACAACGCTATGTCCCCAGATAACAGTGATTGCCTATCTGCTCACAATGATATGTCCCCAGACATCAGTGATTGACTGTTTGCTCACAACGTTATGTCCCTAGACATCAGTGATTACCTCTCTGCTCACAACGTTATGTCCCCAGACATCAGTGATTGACTCTCTGCTCACAACGCTATGTCCCCAGACATCAGTGATTGCCTCTCTGCTCACAACGTTATGTCCCCAGACATCAGTGATTGACTCTCTGCTCACAACGCTATGTCCCCAGACATCAGTGATTGACTCTCTGCTCACAACGCTATGTCCCCAGACATCAGTGGTTGACTCTCTGCTCACAACGTTATGTCCCCAGACATCAGTGATTGACTCTCTGCTCACAACGCTATGTCCCCAGACATCAGTGATTGCCTATCTGCTCACAACGTTATGTCCCCAGATAACAGTGATTGCCTCTCTGCTCACAACGTTATGTCCCCAGATAACAGTGATTGCCTATCTGCTCACAACGCTATGTCCACAGATAACAGTGATTGCCTATCTGCTCACAACGCTATGTCCCCAGATAACAGTGATTGCCTGTCTGCTCACAAAGCTATGTCCCCAGCCATCAGTAATTGCCTCTCTGCTCACAACGGTATGTCCCCAGACATCAGTGATTGCCTCTCTGCTCACAACGTTATGTCCCCACATATCAGTGATTGCCTCTCTGCTCACAACGCTATGTCCCCAGACATTAGTGATTGCCTCTCTGCTCACAACGTTATGTCCCCACATATCAGTGATTGCCTCTCTGCTCACAACGCTATGTCTCCAAACACCAGTGATTGCCTCTCTGCTCACAAATTTATGTCCCCACATATCAGTGATTGCCTCTCTGCTCACAACGCTATGTCCCCAGACATCAGTGATTGCCTCTCTGCTCACAATGCTATGTCCCCAGACATTAGTGATTGACTCTGTGCTCACAATGCTATGTCCCCAGACACTAGTGATTTACTCTCTGCTCACAACGCTATGTCCCGAGACATCAGTGATTCACTCTCTGCTCATAACGCTATGTCCCCAGACATCAGTAATTGCCTCTCTGCTCACAACGCTATGTCCCCAGACATCAGTGATTGACTGTCTGCTCATAACGCTATGTCCCCAACCATCAGTGATTGCCTCTCTGCTCACAACGCTATGTCCCCAGACATCAGTGGTTGACTCTCTGCTCACAACGCTATGTCCCCAGACATCAGTGATTGCCTATCTGCTCACAACGCTATGTCCCCAGACATCAGTGGTTGACTCTCTGCTCACAACGCTATGTCCCCAGACATCAGTGATTGCCTATCTGCTCACAACGCTATGTCCCCAGACATCAGTGGTCGACTACCTGCTCACAACGCTATGTCCCCAGACATCAGTGATTGCATATCTGCTCACAACGCTATGTCCCCAGACATCAGTGATTGCCTATCTACTCACAACGCTATGTCCCCAGACATCAGTGATTGCCTATCTGCTCACAACGCTATGTCCCCAGACCATGCACTTCTAACTTGTCGTGTTTTTCTTTTTTTTTTTTTTTTTTTTCAAATGAACTGCCCAGGCCTTAGGTGAACAGACACAAAAGAAATTAGATATTCCCACTGCGGTTTTCAATCATTTTTACACTCAGCACGAACACCTGCAACCAGTATATCGAAGAATGCTTTGTGTGTGCCTTCCCTACGTTAACAAGAAACACCTGGAAGGTGTGGATGGGACCCAGAGCACCAACGCCTCGCCACTCTCCAGACTATTATCTCCCAAGCTCCCGATGCTTTTCGATAGTCATTTCATCAAGCAAAGGTTGGGGTGGGAGTGGGGGGCTCTCCATGCGTTGCATGGCCCATTCGGACCCAGTCGTCAGGTACCTTGTATACAAACCAAATGGCAAAATGGGGAGATGACAAACCCCGGGACATAGCCACACAACACGCACCAACCAGGTCCAGCCCAGCTTCTGGACCTAGAGAGAATAGAAGACATCTTTCTCCATCACTCTGAGTCTTCAGAATAGAAGACATCTTTCTCCTTCACTCTGAGTCTTCAGAATAGAAGACATCTTTCTCCCTCACTCTGAGTCTTCATAATAGAAGACCTCTTTCTCCCTCACTCTGAGTCTTCATAATAGAAGACCTCTTTCTCCCTCACTCTGAGTGTTCATAATAGAAGACCTCTTTCTCCCTCACTCTGAGTTTTCAGAATAGAAGACCTCTTTCTCCCTCACTCTGAGTTTTGAGAATAGAAGACATCTTTCTCCTTCACTCTGAGTTTTGAGAATAGAAGACATCTTTCTCCTTCACTCTGAGTCTTCAGAATAGAAGACATCTTTCTCCCTCACTCTGAGTCTTCAGAATAGAAGACCTCTTTCTCCCTCACTCTGAGTTTTCAGAATAGAAGACATCTTTCTCCCTCACTCTAAGTCTTCAGAATAAAAGACATCTTTCTCCCTCACTCCAAGTCTTCAGAATAGAAGACGTCTTTCTCCCTCACTCTGAGTCTTCAGAATAGAAGACATCTTTCTCCCTCATTCTTAGTCTTCAGAATAGAAGACATCTTTCTCCCTCACTCTGAGTTTTGAGAATAGAAGACATCTTTCTCCCTCACTCTAAGTCTTCAGAATAGAAGACGTCTTTCTCCCTCACTCTGAGTCTTCAGAATAGAAGACGTCTTTCTCCCTCACTCCAAGTCTTCAGAATAGAAGACATCTTTCTCCCTCACTCCAGTCTTCAGAATAGAAGACATCTTTCTCCCTCACTCTAAGTCTTCAGAATAGAAGACATATTTCTCCCTCACTCTAAGTCTTCAGAATAGAGGACATCTTTCTCCCTCACTCTAAGTCTTCAGAATAGAAGACATATTTCTCCCTCACTCTGAGTCTTCAGAATAGAAGACATCTTTCTCCCTCACTCTGAGTTTTGAGAATAGAAGACGTCTTTCTCCTTCACTCTGAGTCTTCAGAATAGAAGACCTCTTTCTCCCTCACTCTGAGTTTTGAGAATAGAAGACATCTTTCTCCCTCACTCTGAGTTTTTGAGAATAGAAGACATCTTTCTCCTTCACTCTGAGTTTTGAGAATAGAAGACGTCTTTCTCCTTCACTCTGAGTCTTCAGAATAGAAGACATCTTTCTCCCTCACTCTGAGTTTTGAGAATAGAAGACGTCTTTCTCCCTCACTCTGAGTCTTCAGAATAGAAGACCTCTTTCTCCCTCACTCTGAGTTTTGAGAATAGAAGACCTCATTCTCCTTCACTCTGAGTTTTGAGAATAGAAGACCTCTTCCCTTATTCTGAGTCTTCAGAATAGAAGACATCTTCCCTTACTATGATTCTTCAGAATAGAAGACATCTTCCCTCACTCTGACTCTTTATCTCTTTTTTGGGCAGCCCGCCCCGCCCTCAGATCGGATAGCTGCCAGCTCCTTCCACCTTACTATAGTGTCGGCAGTCTGGATTGGATTTATTGGAGTCATTTCAGGAGGGATTCACTGCGCTCGGGCAGCTCCGTATGCGCTCCACACAGATTCGCCAACAATTATCTGACATATTTCCTGAGCTGCGCGAAATCTTATGCGCTGGCAAGGTCTTGAAACGGGGAAAGGGAAGAAGGGACCTATCAAACACCAAGCTGACACCACCAGAATGATGGAAACGTTAAGATGGGCGACATATAGGTCAGTGGACCTATCTAACACTAAGCTGACACTACCAGAATGATGGAAACATCAAGATAGTCAGCCAACAGGCAAGTGGAACCATCAAACACTGAGCTGACACCACCACAATGATGGAAACATTAAGATGGACAGCCAACAGGCCAGTGGACCTATCAAACACAAAGCTGTCACCACCAGAATGATGGAAACATTAAGATGGACAGCCAACAGGCCAGTGGACCTATCAAACACAAAGCTGTCACCACCAGAATGATGGAAACATTAAGATGGACAGCCAACAGGCCAGTGGACCT
>JAPXFY010000013.1:7317544-7320044 GCA_030674185.1 Monoplex corrugatus | reverse complement strand
ATGGTGGTGGTGGTGGTGGTGGTGATGATGATGATTATGATGATGATGATGATGATGATGATGATGATGATGATGATGATGATGAATTTCACAAACTGTTGGTATCAAAGTCATAGGAGAATAAGGCATGTCTCTCCCCTTCACTATATGTGATTTTGCAATATAAATTATCTCCTTGTCGTGTGGTGTGCAAACGATATCCAGGAAAATAAGTATTCCCAGTTTTAACCGTGTTTTAGATAATATCATGTAAGAAGTGCTTGCAACATGTGCCTTGTTCGCTGTATCGTTTTACATTGCCAGACCTGGGGTGAGCCAGGGAAGATGAATAAATCACTCTCACCCCTCGTTTTCACAAGTGTTCATCAACTGTTGATGTTGATGTTATGACTTCCTGTCACGGCAGTTTTTGCCAATTGTGATAAAAAATAAACAGCCACTGTCTGAGAATTTCATCCGTTTGTAGTTCCTGTCTTCGTCGGGTCGGGGAGGTCAGAATTAATAAGCCCTGTCCATGAATAAGAGATAGACTTTCCTGTTGATGGCCAGGATCTATAAACGCCGGGTACTCGTAGTGTGAATCAGGTAAATTGATGGTCTGCCTCATGCCACAGAAAGTGATCAGATGGATTAGGGTCAATCTTGTGGAAGAGAGCAGGATAGCATTATTTTTACTACCATGAAAGGGACTTCAGATCATCGTCTGACTGTCCTTCGCTTGAAGGTGTAACACTGTCCTTCACCTGACACTATAGCATCACACTGACCTTCACTGTACACTATAACGTCAAAATGACCGTTACCAGGCCCGAGAGATACAGACGCGTGCAGTGTTTGTCAGAAGATTTGAGCAAAATTCCTTAGTGACGCGTCCGTAAATTGGTTGAGACTTGACTATGTGGTACCAGTTTTACAAACGAGGCCAAAGCACATTCAATTCTAGGTTGGAGCCGTTGGGAACCGAAAAATCCAACAATGCTTTTACAACGATTGATGGAGATTTGAACCCTCACACTTCCAGTGCCGGTAGTCCGTTGCGATATATCTGTCTGTCTGTCTGTCTGTGTGTATGTATGTATGCATGTATGTATGTATGTAATGTATGTATGTATATGTATGTATGTATGTATGTATGTATGTAGTATCCACCATATCTCCCATCACCATCACCATCACCACCACCACCACCACCACCATCATCATCATCGTCATCATCATCATCATCATCATCATCATCATCATCATCATCAGCGCTTAGATTTGATTTTATCAAGATTTTGCGCTATATAAATATTGTATATTAATTATTTATTATATTATTATTATTATTATATTATGTATGTATATATGATGTATGCATGTGTGTGTGTATGTATGTATGTATGTATGTATGTATGTATGTATGTATGAATGTACGTATGTATGTATGTATGTATTGAATGTATGTATGTATGTATTCGTGTGTGTGTGTGTGTGTGTGTGTGTGTGTGTGTGTGTGTGTGTGTGTGTGTGTGTGTGTGTGCGTGCGTGCCTGCGTGCGTGCGTGCGTGCGTGTGTGTATGCGTGCGTGCGTGCATATGTGTGTGTGTTGTGCGTGTGTGTGTGTCTGTATGTGTGTGGTGTGTATGTGTGTGTATGTGTGTGTGTGTATGAGTGTGTGCGTGTGTGTGTGTATGTATGTGTGTGTGTATGTGTGTGTGTGTGTGTGTGTGTGTGTGTGTGTGTGTGTGTGTGTGTGTGTGTGTGTGTGTGTGGTGTGTGTGTGTGTGTGTTTAAGTCATGCTCCAAAATGGAAAGAGATATGGTGGATATGGAAAAAAATGTGGTTTGCGTGATGGACAGCTACCTATGAGATTCGAGGTTCGAATCCTCCTCAGTTGAATTGATCAACATACCTTGGGACATTTCGGCATTTAGCGGTTTCTCCCCAAACATGAGCGTTCCAAAGGCTCGTTACGTGGATTGGTACACCAGGTTCGAGTGTTTATCCAATCGTACCTATACATTATTGTGCATCATCATCACCATCACCATCACCATTATCACCATCACCACTATCACCATCATCACCATCACCATCACCACCCATCACCATCACCATCACCACCACCACCACCACCACCACCACCACCACCATCATCATCATCGTCGTCATCATCATCATCATCATCATCACAGCAGCAGCAGCAGCAGCAGCACTCATCATCATCATCATCATCATCATCATCACCATCACCATCCATCACCATCACCATCACCACCACCACCACCACCACCACCATCATCATCATCGTCATCATCACCATCATCATCATCAGCAGCAGCAGCAGCAGCAGCAGCAGCAGCATGAGCAGCATCATCATCATCATCATCATCATCATCATCATCATCATCACCATCACCATCATCACATCATTATCAACATCAAGCACACACATACACGCACACAAAGACACACACAGACACACAGACACGCAGACACACACACACACACACACAC
>JAPXFY010000013.1:7310044-7312544 GCA_030674185.1 Monoplex corrugatus | reverse complement strand
TCTCTCTCTTCTCTCTCTCTCTCTCTCTCTCTTCTCTCTCTCTCTCTGTCTATCTCCTAAGAAGCCCCCTCTTCTGAAAACCATAACCTTAGTTTTTTCAAGATTAACTTCCAGTTTCATGCTGGCACAGTATGTCTGCAAGACTCTTAACTGGTTTTGCAAACCATTTGGTGTTGTTGACAGAAGGGCTACATCATCTGCAAAAAGAAGAATGAATATTTCCATTGAACCTGGCATCAAATGGATGCCATGTCGCCCCTTTTCATCCATACAATTGGCTAATTGATTTATTAATACCGAAAATAAAGTAGGGCTTAAGACACATCCTTGTCTCACGCCTATGGGGTTATCGAATATTTCAGATAATTCCCGGTTTGCCCGAATACATGAGCATAATGATTCATACATTGCTTTTAGCGAAACCAAAAACTTCCCTTTTACTCCTTGATTTTGAATACACTTTAAGAGTTTGTCATGCTGAACCGAATCAAAGGCTTTCTTAAAGTCTACAAAAGCAACATATAGTTTTCTACCTTTCTTGCACATATTTTTCTGAACCATAGCGTACAGACTGAAAATTTGATCCACTGTAGAATATTTTTTCCTAAAACCTGCCTGACTTTCTGATATTAAATTATTGTTTTCTTACCAAGCATACAATCTAGTATTCAGTATTGATGTGTAACATTTTGAAACAATGCTTAATAACGACACATCCCTGTAATTGTCCACTTTATCAGGATCTCCTTTCTTAAATATTGGTATGATAATAGCTTTTGACCAGTCTTGAGGATAAATTACCTCGGTCGAATAAAGTGTTAAACAGCTTCAAAAGAAAATTATGGATATTTGTGTTACCATTTTTTAACATCTCGGCTGTAACACCGTCCATTCCACTGGCTTTACCTATCCTCAATTTTCTGATAGATTCTCTGACTTTTTCTATAGTTATCTTAGAATTTAATGGGTGTTCTGTTGATTCATTTAAATCTACTTCGACAATGCAGCGCTCATCATTTGTTGATCTGTTATCTTGAAATACGTTTTTAAAATGACTGAACCATTCATCAATACTTATATTGTTAGTGAGTTTGTTTTTGGTACCATACCCTATATTTCTTAACTCAGTCCAAAACTGCGATGAATTTGAAATATTTCTGGCTAAGCATTCTGCTTTTTGTTTATTATACTGCTGTTTTTTATTCTTTAATAATTTTTTATACTTCTTCCGTGCTTCACAATACACAACTCTATCATCCCTATCTTTTGTTTTTCTGTAGTGTTTGAGAGTTTTTCTGCTTTCTGCTTTTGCTTTCTCACATTCACCATCAAACCAATCAGATCTTTTTCTCTTCTCTGTACATTTCTTACGGTACATACAAGCACCAGCTTCTTTGAGACATTCGAACAAATATGGTTAAAGCCTTATCTACATTAGTGTCTAGAGTATCCGAAGCCAATGTAAGTCTTCTCTGAATGTGCTCACTTTGTAATTTGTTTGTATAATCGTCTTTCTTATTTTCTTGCCATATGAACTTTTGTGTGATGTTATTTTTTGATACTTTTCCCTCCGCTTTTATTCCTGTTTCAAGCTTTCGCTCCACTTTCATTATAACCGGTAAATGATCTGATTCTGTGAGACTGTCAACATCTAATGCAGCAATTTTAATTGATGAAAACAGATCACATGATACGATGAAATAGTCAACTACACTCGACCCTGAAACCCCAATGTATGTATAACTACCATCAAAGTCCAGTTTACACAGACCATTTAAAATGATACAGTCAAACATACTGCATAGCTCGAGCAGTTGGTTTCCAAAAACATTTGTGCGGCAATCATGAACAATGGTTTTACAAAGGGACAAAATTGGAAGTAGTTAGTAAATATTGTTATCTGGGGTTCAGTTTCACGACAATGATTAGCACCAAGGCCGGCACAGAACATTTGGTGACAAAAGGTAAAAAAGCAACTTTGCTATTAAACAGGACTTTTCAAAAATATAAAGACATGACTATAGAAACTTTCTTCAAGTTGTTTGATGCAAAAATTCAACCTATTTTGTTGTATTCTTCTGAGATATGGGGACTTAACAGACTCGAGCATATAGAGAAAGTACATTTGGTATCGTGCAAAAGACTGTTGGGTGTTCCAGTCAGGACACCTAACAAGATGGTATATGGGGATTTGGGAAGATATCCTCTTTATGTCAACTCCTCAACTACCTGTCTTAGATATTGGTTTAAATTACTGGAAATGAATCCAAATAGGTTACCTTATAAGGCTTACCAAATGTTAGTGGAACTTGACAGGGCTGGGAAAGAATGCTGGGCTTCAAAAATAAGGGAAATTTTGTGTGAAACGGGATTTAATATCGTGTGGCTGCAACAAGGTGTTGGTGATGTAAAAGCCTTTTTGCGTGTATTTAAACGGAGACTTGTAGACTTATATATTCAAGAATGGTCTGGGTCACTCAGAGACAGAGATAGGTATGAA
>JAPXFY010000013.1:7300634-7309944 GCA_030674185.1 Monoplex corrugatus | reverse complement strand
GGAGAGCCCACTGCAAGATCCCACCTGCAGGCCGCCCACTGTTGTGATATAGTGACGTTTGCAAACGTGACCTGAAGTCTGTTTATATCAATGTGGACACCTGGGAAGATACAATTACATATCGCCGTGCAAGGGCACAGGCTGTAAATGCAAGGCAGCTCAATCATGGAACATAAATGAAATTGTCTATGGTGGGAGAGAAGAGAGAGAAGGAACGCTGCGTTAGGGAGACCCCCCAGCCACAGTGCATCCTTTTGTGAATGGTAAGATGAACTAAAAATAAAGGGATAGACAATTTTACTGGGTTATTGGCGGTATAATTGGGTAAAAAGTTAGGAGTTCTGGTTCCCTGAATATGTGAATTACATCCACAGATTCCACTCAAGAATTGCCTGTTCACTACTGTCAACATGTTCCACATCTTATCACGTACTTAACAGGGCACACTCATTGTCTAATGAGACAGTCGTAGCCATGATCACGAGAGTTGTATGTAACATGTGTGCAATGTGTAATGATGTGGATGTGTGCATGTATTGTGTGTACTTGTACTATGTAATGTGTGTACATGTGTATATGTTTTGTGTGTATTGTGTGCATATGTATATGTGTGTGTACTTTTGCATATGTGTGTATATGTATGTGTATACATGTGTCTATGTATTTGTGTGTGCGTATGTGTGTATTGTATATGTGTGTACATGTGTCTATGTATTTGTGTGTACTTGTGTGCATAATGTATATGTGTGTGTACATGTGTCTATGTATTTGTGTGTACTTATTGCATGTGTATGTGTTGTGTAATGTGTCTATGTATTGTGTGTATGTGTGTGCGTATGTGTATGTTGTCATGTATACGATGTGTGTGTGTGTGTGTGTGTGTGTGTGTGTGTGTGTGTGTGTGTGTGTGTGTGTGTGTGTGTGTGTGTGTGTGTGTGTGTGTGTGTGTGTGTGTGTGTGTGTGGTTTGTGTACTTGTGTGCATATTGTGTGTATATATATATATATATATATATATATATATATGTATATATATATATATATATATAATATATAATATGTGTGTGTGTGTGTGTGTGGTGTGTGTGTGTGTGTGTGTGTGGTGGTCTTTGATTTAATGTCTATTCACTAAAGTGATTTTAGACCAAAAAAAAAAAAAAGGGTGGGGGGGGGGGGTGATAAGAGGAGGAGTGAAGAGAATATTTGAAAATTGTCAAATTTGAACTTGAGAAAAGATGATCCAGAAAACAACTGTTTTGAAGAGGGGAAGGTAAAACTAACAAATAATGTTACCATAAGTAACGATTTAAACAAACAAACTAACAAACAAAATTGATAAATATCTGGAAGAAACGAAGAAAAAAAAAACAACCAACTAATAATTGACTAACCATAAAGTGAACAAGTGAAATAACATTTTAAAGGTAATTCGCTATAGGACTTTTTGACAGGCTAACAAAACATTCATACAGTAATGATGATGAGGCAAATATATCAGAAACTGTATTCATAGATAGTGTTGGAATATGTCGTTTTACCTTAACGCAAGAAAAAATATGACTATGTGTTATCTTCTTTCCACACAGACATACTATGTTCTTGGTGTATTTTGTTTTGAATGCATCAAGTTTCCATCTATACATAAGGGATTGTATAATTCTGCTGGCATGAAGCTGCTTAAGTATTTTGCTAACTTCAAAGTTCATGTGACATTTATCATACTTTTTTCTGTTTTAATTGGACTGCTTCCAGACGTAGTTGTCTACTAAAGTGTAATTCTCGTGCAACGAGAGAGAAAGCTGGATATTGTTTGAATCTGGTGAGTTATTAGCTCCCCGTTTGGCAGCCCTGTCAACTTTATCATTATAACGAAAAGAACTATGAGAAGGTATCCAGCAGAAAGTAATATCAGTGCCTCTTAAAGATAAATTATGAATCAAGTGACTAATTTCCAGAATCATTTCTGATCTTGTTTGTAATTTTGATAATTCAAGAGCCTGAAGTACTGATTTTGAATCAACGCAAAAAAGTGTTTGAAAAATTGTCCTAGGAAGACTTATCATAAAGTTTAAAGCCATTAATATTGCAAAGAGTTCAGCTGTAAAGACAGATTTATCAAGTCCTATGTAGAAAGATTTTTCAATTTTGAGAGCAGGTATTAAAAACGCTGAGCCTGCTTTTCTTTCAATTACTGATCCATCAGTGTAAAATTTCAAATGATCGGAATATAAGTCGTCTATATGACATTTAACCTGACTTGCCAGTAAGTTTATATTGTCTCCTTTTTTAAATTAGTGTGATTTACGTCAAATTGTGCTCTTTGGATTCCCAACTGGGTACTGGCGAAAAGGAAGGTCTTATAGATACAGGATCTACGTGTAAATCAATTCCTGAACCTTTCATGACGTCAGATGTGTATGTTGCAAGAGTGACCTGTGAAGATATTGATTTAGCTCTTTTTGGAAAGTCGGTATCTGATCTCAGTTTAATTTCTGTTTCTGAGATGTTTTCTACGGTGGTGTTTCTTAACAAAAATTTAGTAGAAGCGACTTTCCTTTGCTCATCAAGTGGCAACAGTTTGATTTCATTATATGTGCGAAGACAGGAAGCATGCATTGGAAGACCCAGTGCAAGTTTAAAACCTTTACAATCTATGCTCTGCAGTTTTTTTCAGTAAGTGTTTCGGTGCACTGAAGAAGATTTCTTGGGCATAGGTTAATTTAGATCTAACAAGCGATTTACAAAGATGAACAAGTGTTGATGAATCTTGACCCCATCCTGTTTGCGAACTATTTTTTAAGAAATTTAAACTTTTTTGAGCTTTGGTTAATAAGTATTCAATATGCTGAATCCAAGATAATTTTGCCATTAGAAAAACTCCTAAGAATTTAATTGACTCATTAAACTGAAAAAGAGTATCTCCCAGTTTGAAAGTGGGAATATTTACTGGGTAGCTCCATTATTAAATAAAACCATTTTCGATTTTTCCAGGGATAGATGTAACCCATTTTCTACCATGTATCGTGCTATTTTATCAAGTTCTAATTGGTAGCATTTGCGTGTATAATTAATAGAGCGCAAAGGAATTTTCCTTTTCATATTTACCTGCATCCACATGCATAAATCGTCAGCATATTGAGCTAAAAATACATGCTTAGATACTTTACTGGGTAAGTCATGCATTAATATCATGAAAAGAAGGGGAGCTATAACGGATCCCTGAGGGATACCCATTTGAAGAATTCGTTTCGTGGAATATACATTTTCAATCCTCGTTTGAAATACTCTGTTTTCTAAGAAACACTTAACATAGTCAAAAATGTGACCTGTCAGCCCAATACTTTTAAATGTAAATAACAATCTGGAGTGCCACACTTGATCGTATGCTTTCGTTATATCAAAAAATGTAGCTAAAACACATTGACGTCTTGCAAATTGTTGTTTTATGTTAGTAGTTAGCTTTGTTAGGATTTCTACTGGTGACCTGCCTTTTCGAAATCCTGCCTGATTTACTGGTATTATTTTATTCTTTTCACAATAGTGCATCAGTCTCTTTAAGATTATTTTCTCCATTAGTTTACATACGTGTGATGTTAATGCAATTGGCCTGTAGTTTTTCAGATCGGTATTACATTTACCTGATTTTAGTACAGGAACCACTATTGTTTCTTTCCAGTTGTTGGGCATTTTCCCACTATTCCAGCATTTTTGAAATATGTCATGTAGCAAAATTATAAAATTTTCTGGTAAATTTTTCAGCATCTCATTGGAAATTGCATCTAGTCCAACTGACGTTTTTTTTTACTTGGAAGGGACTGAATGGCAACTTTTAATTCTTGAAGTGTGAGTGATGCATTTATGTAGTATTGTCAGAGGCAGGATCCTTATATACATCTTTCTTTTCTTCTCGTTCCCTATAGTCTCTACTAGATACAGGAAGTCCTTCTACACGACAGGTCTCAGCAAACATGTCTGCAAAATCTTCTGCATTTTCCAATGAGCTAAGAAAAGGGTTATTTTCTAGCTTTACTGGAATTGATGGCAACTTAATCCCGTTTTTCATTAATTTTAGTTTTTCCCAAATCTTTATCATGTCTCTGTGGTCATTTACTTCACATTTACAAAAAGACGTCCAGTGTTGTTCTTTGGCTTGCTCTATGATTCTGTTACACTTAATGTTGGCACTTTTCATCGCTGTATGATTTTCAGGTGACCTGTTTGCTAAATAGATTTTGTATGTTTCTTTCTTTTCGTTCACTGCCTTTTGACAATCCTCATTCCACCAGACATTTCCATGATGTTTTCCTATTTCGACACTGTAAGTTTTGGAATTGAAATGTTAGCAGCTCTTAACAGTGAGTTACAGAAAACTTCGTACATGTCGTTTATGTTCATTGCTTCAGATAGATCTGTTCTTGTCTTTTCAAGGATTGCCTTAAAACTGATCCAGTCTGCGTTTTTATAATTAAACTTGGGTAAACTATCTTGTGGCATGGCGTCTATTTTAGTAGTATGGTTTAGGGTAAGACGTATGGGGATGTGATCTGATCCCAACAAGTCATCCTCTGTTTGCCACGTGGTGTTTGGGGCTAGGGATGGTGAGATTAAAATGAGGTCGATAGCTGTGGGTCTGTGGGTTGGTATATCGGGGACCCGGGTAACGTGTCCGTTGTTAAGTAAATATAAATTGGAATCTACAATATTTTCGATCAACCTGTTGCTTGTTATATTTGTACAATACTTTTCCCAAAATGGGGCATGTGCATTAAAATCACCTCCAATTATCCACTTGTCGTCCTGATCTTGAAAGTGTCTTAACCATTCAGTGTTCACAGAGTCTGGGCCTCTTGGTAAGTATACAGAGGCCATATTCACAACTAACAATGAGGAAAATTTTATTATGATTGCACATGATGAAATAAATGCGGTAGATTTTGGTACTGGCGATGTTCGTTCACAATAGTTCAGTCCTTCCCGAATGTATATAGCTGCTTGTATACGGCCACCGTCATTTACAGAGTCACATATTGGTGGATAATAAAAACCGGATATTTTAGGTAATTTGGTTTTGATGGTATTCAGCGACTGTAGAAGCATGACATGGACGTTTTTAGAAGAGAGATAGTTACTCAAATATGAGATGTTTTTAACAATGGAACGAGTGTTCCACTGAAAAATGTTGATATCACTTACTACACACGTCTTCATGAGGAACGGTTGATAAACTTTAGAACAATATGGTAAGTTTAGATAATTAAATATTCATTTAACTTGGAATCAAAAGGTACAAATAGCATAAAAAACGAAGTATGTAAACAAGTAAATAATTAAGTAAAACAACATAGTTGAGAGCTGAACGAAACAAACTGAATCTGGGCTGAATCTAAAATGACCTAGGAGAGAAGAAAAATTGAGAGTGGAAGCCGGGTCTTTGTTGATGTTGTTGCCGGTTTGATCTCCTCCTCGGTTTTTCCCAGAAAAGCTGATGGATTTGCCTCCCTAAGTTTCTGGCCAGAACGCTCGCCCCTCTGGTGGTTGGATGGACGTCGTCCTGGCTGACTTGAGTGTGACTGATAGTTTGGAGATTATCATTGTTGACGTATTTGACACTTGCTGCTTTTAGGAGTCGCACATTTGTCAGGGCATTAAGAAGCTCTCTTTTAACGTTTAGGTGTTTGTCCCTCACAGGAGCGACCTGACTGACCACTACCTTAGCTTTCGGAAATTGTGTGTTGATGATTTTCACACATATTTCTAGGTTTATGCTACATTCAGTGGGCTCCTTTGTTTTCAAATCTGTAATCCCCACATGTAGAACAACACAGTCAGGTTCAGGTGTCAGCTCTTCTTTCGATTTTTCAATGGCTGTCTTACAGTCGTCGATGGTACGGATTTTTCTCGTCGCCACCTGAAAACCGTAAGAAGAGCCCAGTCTCTTTCCATCCACTTTATTTAGGACGGAGTCGTGGATGATAAGGACACGTGGAAGAATATTAGATTTCAATCTGGAATGTGCAGATGATACCGCAGTTTTGACGTCACGGTGAGGTTTTGTAGAGATGTCTGGTCTTTGTTTGATGTCATTTTTCCTTCCTTTGGGTGTTTTTTCCTGATCTTGTAGTTTTGGAAGTTGAGCCGCGCATTCCGCATAGCTGGTGAATTTGTCCATCGGTGACATGGTGGAAAAGTCACCGTGGACCGCGAAATCAGTTTGGCTCGCAATGGTGTTCGTAAGTATTGGGCACTTATTGTCATCGCGCAGCTCCTTTAACGTTGTGTTGTTTTCTAATAAGATTTTCCTGTCTGTTTGTAGTATGGTTGTGAGGCTGTTGATTTGTTTTGACATTCATGTTTTAAGTGTTCTAGTCGCCTGACGTGTGTGTATGTGACTTGATGGTGAGGGTGTGTAGGTTGTTTGATATAGGAGTGTGGTGTCTTGCCTGGTGTTGTCTGTCTAGGTGTCTTGGTCTTTGTGAAAAGTTGCTGTTTTACATGATTCGTCTTGTAAGTCACCCTTGGTGTGTGTTGAGTGTGTGTTGTGTGTGTGTGTGATGTGTGTGTGTGTGTGTGTGTGTGTGTGTGTTGTGTGTATATTTGTGTACATGTCTATGTATTGAGTGTGTCTGTTCTGTAAGTGATGTACTGTGCTTTCGTACAGTCTTCAGAAGTGCAACTCCGGACAGACCCTGGTAATGTTTCACGATGATTGATGACAATGGGAACGTCCTGAACCGCGGTAAATATTGATTTCTTTGATGCTGCTTGTGTTGGGGGTGTTGCTATTATCATTGCGTGTGTGTGTGTGTGTGTGTGTGTGTGTGTGTGTGTGTGTGTGTGTGTGTGTGTGTGTGTGGTTTGTGTGTGTGTGTGTTGGTGTGTGTGTGTGTGTGTGTGTGGTGTGTGTGTGTGTGTGTGTGCGTGTGTGGTGTGTGTGTGTGTGTGTGTGTGTGGTGTGTGTGTGTGTGTGTGTGTGTGTGTGTGTGTGTTGTGGTGTGTGTTGTTTGAGCGTGTGTGTGTGTGTTCGTGTTTTTTGTTTTGTTTGTTTGTGTGTGTGTGTGTACTTTTCCCAAAATGGGGCATGTGCATTAAAATCACCTCCAATTATCCACTTGTCGTCCTGATCTTGAAAGTGTCTTAACCATTCAGTGTTCTCAGAGTCTGGGCCTCTTGGGAAGTATACAGAGGCCATATTCACAACTAACAATGAGGAAAATTTTTATTATGATTGCACATGATGAAATAAATGCGGTAGATTTTGGTACTGGCGATGTTCGTTCACAATAGTTCAGTCCTTCCCGAATGTATATAGCTGCTTGTATACGGCCACCGTCATTTACAGAGTCACATATTGGTGGATAATAAAAACCGGATATTTTAGGTAATTTGGTTTTGATGGTATTCAGCGACTGTAGAAGCATGACATGGACGTTTTTAGAAGAGAGATAGTTACTCAAATATGAGATGTTTTTAACAATGGAACAAGTGTTCCACTGAAAAATGTTGATATCACTTACTACACACGTCTTCATGAGGAACGGTTGATAAACTTTAGAACAATATGGTAAGTTTAGATAATTAAATATTCATTTAACTTGGAATCAAAAGGTACAAATAGCATAAAAACGAAGTATGTAAACAAGTAAATAATTAAGTAAAACAATATAGTTGAGAGCTGAACGAATAGAAACTGAATCTGGGCTGAATCTAAAATGATCTAGGAGAGAAGAAAAATTGAGAGTGGAAGCCGGGTCTTTGTTGATGTTGTTGCCGGTTTGATCTCCTCCTCGGTTTTTCCCAGAAAAGCTGATGGATTTGCCTCCCTAAGTTTCTGGCCAGAACGCTCGCCCCTCTGCTGGTTGGATGGACGTCGTCCTGGCTGACTTGAGTGTGACTGATAGTTTGGAGATTATCATTGTTGACGTAGTTGACACTTGCTGCTTTTAGGAGTCGCGCATTTGTCAGGGCATTAAGAAGCTCTCTTTTAACGTTTAGGTGTTTGTCCCTCACAGGAGCGACCTGACTGACCACTACCTTAGCTTTCGGAAATTGTGTGTTGATGATTTTCACACATATTTCTAGGTTTATGCTACATTCAGTGGGCTCCTTTGTTTTCAAATCTGTAATCCCCACATGTAGAACAACACAGACAGGTTCAGGTGTCAGCTCTTCTTTCGATTTTTCAATGGCTGTCTTACAGTCGTCGATGGTACGGATTTTTCTCGTCGCCACCTGAAAACCGTAAGAAGAGCCCAGTCTCTTTCCATCCACTTTATTTAGGACGGAGTCGTGGATGATAAGGACACGTGGAAGAATATTAGATTTCAATCTGGAATGTGCAGATGATACTGCAGTTTTGACGTCACGGTGAGGTTTGTAGAGATGTCTGGTCTTTGTTTGACGTCATTTTGTCCTTCCTTTGGGTGTTTTTTCCTGATCTTGTAGTTTTGGAAGTTGAGCCGCGCATTCCGCATAGCTGGTGAATTTGTCCATCGGTGATATGGTGGAAAAGTCACCGTGGACCGCTGAATCAGTTTGGCTCGCAATGGTGGTCGTAAGTATTGGGCACTTATTGTCATCGCGCAGCTCCTTTAACGTTGTGTTGTTTTCTAATAAGATTTTCCTGTCTGTTTGTAGTATGGTTGTGAGGCTGTTGATTTGTTTTGACAGTTCTTGTATGGTATTTTTCAAATTGTCGATTTCCCTTACCGCCTCATGACATCTGCAGCCTAATGATGACATCGATCGTAGCTGTGGGACGTTCGGCTGACTTCTGGATGGTGAAAGGGTCGACTGGAGGTCTGTATTTCATGATGATCGGAGGCTTCTGGGGTGTCTGCAGGTGGTGGTGTCTCTGCCCTGGTGTTGTCTGTCCTACGGGTGGTCTTCTTTGCGTTTTCTTTGTTGAGACAACGTTTCGACCTTGTCATTTTTAGCCTAGTTGATTCGTCTTTGTAAACGTTCAGTTATAATGCCGCCATCTTGGCATGTGTGTGTGTGTGTGTGTGTGTGTGTGTGTGTGTGTGTGTGTGTGTGTGTGTGTGTGTGTGTGTGTGTGTGTGTGTGTGTGTGTGTACATGTCTATGTATATGAGTGTGTCTGTGTCTGTATGTGGGTATGTATCTGTTGCTTTTCTTTTTGTTTTTATCTCTAGTCTTTCCAGAAGTGCAATGCTCCAAGAAGTACACTGACAACCCTGGTAATGTTTCACGATGGTTGATGACAATGGGAACGTCCTGAACCGCGGTAAATATTGATTTCTTTGATGCTGTTTGTGTTGGGGGTGTTGCTATTATCATTGCGTGTGTGTGTGT
>JAPXFY010000013.1:7290634-7295634 GCA_030674185.1 Monoplex corrugatus | reverse complement strand
CCAAGTCCAAACTGTGAAGCATCACACTGAAGGGTGGTTGTACGCTTTCTTGAAGAGTCAAAGTAGCGAAGTACCTGTGGCTCAGAGAGTATCTTCTTCACTTTCTTCAGGGCTTCTCCGTGGACGTCTTCATCCCATCTGAAGTGGACGTCTTTTTTTACCAGTTATCTGAGTGGTGCTGCTGCCTCAGACAGGTTTGGTGCAAATTTCTGAAGATATCCGACTACACCGAGTAGTCTCTGCACAGCTGCTTTGTCTTCTGGCACTGGGAGTTGTTGGACAGCGTCCAATTTCTTTGGGTCGGCTTTCAAGCCTTCTCTTGAGAAGATGTGTCCCAAATATGATATCTCTGTTCGTTTCATCTCACCCTTCTCCTTGTTGAGTTTGATTCCAGTCTCTTGGCATCGTTGTAGCAAACGGTTCAGGTTGGTATCATGAACTTGTGCTCCTGCTTCGTCGGTTGGTCCTCTGCCAAAAACAAAGATGTCATCATGAACCGCCACCACGCCTGGCAGTCCTGCCAGAGCGATGTCAATCCTCCTCTGGAATTCTTCTGGGGCTGGTGAAATACCAAAGGGCATTCGTTTCCATCGGTATTTGCCAAAAGGCGTCTCAAATGTTGTCAGGTAGCTGCTGTCTTCGTCCAGTTCAACGTGCCAAAACCCGTTTTTCGCGTCCAGGTGTGTGAAGTATTTTGCATCTTTGAGGAGAGGCAGTACGTCATCAATGGTTGGCATGGGGTACTCGTTTCTCCTGAGGGCTTTGTTCAGTGACTTAGGGTCGATGCACAGTCTGACTTTCCCATTGGTCTTTGTTGTTACGACCAAACTGCTTATCCACTCCGTTGGCGTGTCTACTTTAGAGACCACGTCCAGTTTTTTCAACCTCTTCAGCTCGTCCTTCACTTTCTCTTGCACTGCTATCGGCCACTTTCTGCAAGGCATCTTCACTGGAGCAATACTGGGGTCTGTTTCTAGGTGTAATTTCCCTTCTAGTTTTCCTTCTCCTTCAAAGACATCGTTGTACTTTGTGAGCATATCTTTTGCATTTTCCTCCTCTTTCTGATTCGCCGCTATCGTTGCAATGTTCTCTTCATTGATCGTCAACAATTGCATGTGCTGTACAGCTTTCAGTCCCAGTACTGGCTTACAGTCCGTTTTGGTGATCGCGAAGTTGACTTTGTATTTCCTTCTGTTCTTGGGGTTTTTCACTCGCAGCACTATCTCCGCTACAGGCTTCATTTCTGTTCCGTTGAACATCACCAGCTTCTTCTTAGTCTCTTGCAGGTCAGACTTTCTTTCATCTCCTGTGACTTCTCTGTACAGGCTCTCAGACATCACGTTTGTTGTTGCACCTGTGTCAAGAAGAAATCTTACCGGCATCTCATTTATCAGCATTTTTTGCTCGTATGTTTCTCTCCTTTTTTCTGGTTTTGTCTTCGAACCCGAGGATTTCATTATCGCTTTCAGTGTCAGTCTCTTCTTCTTCGAAGTGCCGAACTCTTGTTTTCTTTTGATTTTTCTTGGGTGTTCTGCAGCATGAAGCAAAGTGATTATTTCCTCCACAAGCTTTGCATTTTCTTCCAAATGCTGGACATTTCTCTTTTGCTCTTGGGTGCTTTCCACCACAATATCCGCATTTTTCTCTGTACTCTGTTTTTTTGCTATACTGCTTTGCTGTCTTCTTTTCTTTGAAAATAGATTCTCCTGCTACCTGATGTCTGCAGTTGAATCTGAATGCTTCGTAAGTTTCATTGGTTGAACCCACACAGTATTCTTCGAATATCTGGAGAACGGTGTCAATGTCATTTCCTTCAGCTTCATTAGCAAATGCCAAACCTTCATAAATGTCCATAGCATCCAACCCGATGCAAGAAAGTAAAACTGCTGTTCTGTATGTTGAGTCTTCTTCTGTCTGTGTTGTCACAATTTCACAGCTGTCCCAAAGCCTCTTGAATTTCCTCCAGCTGCTCTGCAGGTTTCATCCATTCACATCAAGTTTAGGAGGCAAGGGAATCTTGGCATGTCGTCGACTGGTTTTTCTCTCTTCTTGTTCATCTTCCATGGTTGAACTTTAGTCTTCAAGATTCTGGATTTTTGTTGGAGTTCGTAATCACGATTCTGACACCATGTTTCGTTTTTTCTACAGCCAACTCGGAAGACAGGGCAATGCTTCTTCGTCTTTACTCCTCGCTGTCTGATTCTCAACTGACTACAGTATATATACATTTCACATTGAACAGCAATCAGTTATTTAAACGAATATCATGCCGTGCTGTTATCCGCACGCTGTTTACTGTCAACACACGTCACAGTGTGTGTGTGTGTGTGTGTGTGTGTGTGTGTGTGTGTGTGTGTGTGTGTGTGTGTGTGTGTGTGTGTGGTGTGTGTGTGTGTGTGGTGTGTGTGTGTGGGGTGTGTGTGCGTGTGTTTGTGTGTGTGTGTGTGTGTGTGCGTGTGTATGTGTGTGTGATTGTCTGTGTGTTTGTGTGTGTGTATGTATGTGTGTGTGTGTGTTTCTGTGTTTTTCTCTGTGTGTGTGTGTGTGTGTGTGTGTGTGTGTGTGTGTGTGTGTGTGTGTGTGTGTGTGTGTGTGTTTCTGTGTGTTTTTTCTGTGTGTGTTGTGTACGTGTGTGTGTGTGTGTGTGTGTGTGTGTGTGTGTGTGTGTTGTGTGTGTGTGGTGTGTGTGTGTTTATGTGTGTATATGTGTGAATGTTTATGTATGTGCGTGATGCAAGAATGATTATAACTGTACATTTTTATATATATACAATTCTAAATAAAATATAAAAGAAAACAAAATAAGAGGATCTGATCCAATTTTTGCATAAGATTCTCTCTCACACACACACACACACACACACACACACACACACACACACACACACACACACACACACACACACACACACACACACACAAACACACACGCACACACACACACGCACCCAGTACCCAGTTGGGAACTCCAAAGAGCACGATTTGACGTACACCACACTAATTAAAAAAAGGAGACAATATAAACTTACTGGCTAGTCAGGTTAAATGTCATATAAACGACGTATATTCTGATCATTTGAAAATTTACACTGATGGGTCAGTAATTGAAAGAAAAGTAGGCTCAGCGTTTTTAATACCTGCTCTCAAAATTGAAAAATCTTTCTACATAGGACTTGATAAATCTATCTTTACAGCTGAACTCTTTGCAATATTTATGGCTTTAAACTTTCTGATAAGTCTTCCTAGGACAATTTTTCAGATACTTCTTTGCGTTGATTCAAAATCAGTACTTCAGGCTCTTGAATTATCAAAATTACAAACAAGATCGGAAATGATTCTGGAAATAAGTCACTTGATTCATAATTTATCTTTAAGAGGCACTGATATTACTTTTTGCTGGATACCTTCTCATAGTTCTTTTAGTTATAATAATAAAGTTGACAGGGCTGCCAAACGGGGAGCTAATAACTCACCAGATTCAAACAATATCCAGCTTTCTCTCTCGTTGCACGAGAATTACACTTTAGTGGACAACTACGTCTGGAAGCAGTTCCAATTAAAACAGAAAAAGTATGATAAATGTCACATGAACTTTGAAGTTAGCAAAATACTTAAGCAGCTTCATGCCAGCAGAACTATACAGTCCCTTATGTACAGATGGAAGCTTGATGCATTCAAAACAAAATATACCAATAACATAGTGTGTCTGTGTGGAAAGAAGATAACACATAGTCATATTCTTTCTTGCGTTAGGGTAAAACGACATATTCCAACACTATCTGTGAGTACAGTTTCTGACATATTTGCCTCATCATCATTACTGTATGAATTTTTTGTTAGCCTGTCAAAAAGTCCTATAGCGAATTACCTTTAAAATGTTATTTGACTTGTTCATTGTTGTGGTTAGTCAATTATTAGTTTTACTTTTTATTCATTTCTTCCGGATATTTACTAATTTTGTTTGTCAGTTTGTTTGTTTAAATCGATAATTATGGTAACATTATTTGTTAGTTTTACCTTCCCCTCTTCAAAACAGTTGTTTTCTGGATCATCTTTCCTCAAATTCAAAATTGACAATTTTCAAATATCTTCTTCACTCCTCCTCTATCACCCCCCCCCCTTTTTGTTGTTGTTGTTGTTGTTGTTGTTGTTTTTTTGGGTTTTTTTTGGTCTAAAATCACTTTAGTGAATAGACATTAAATCAAAGACCACCACCACCACACACACGCACACACACACACACACACACACACACACACACACACACACACACACATGCACGCTCGCACGCGCCCACACACGCATGCACAGACACACACACACACACACACACACACACCACACACACACACACACACACCACACACTCACTCACACACACACACACAAACACACGCACACACACACACACACACGCATTCACACGCACTTACGCACACACACACTCACACCACACACACACACACACACACAACACACACACACACACACACACACGCACACACGCACACACACACACACACACACACACACACACACACACACACACACACACACACGCCCCCCCCCCCCCGCGCGCGCGCACTCATATATTTCAATGACAGGAGAACAGACACACTGGTAGTATGTCCTTACCATGTTTTGAAGCAAAAAAAAAAAAAACCCACAAAAAAGAAAACAAAAATAAAATAAAATAAAAACAACGAAAAAGAAAAAAATCCAGATAGATGTAGGGCTTATGATGCGAGTGTGTGTATGTGTGTGTGTGTGTGTGTGTGTGTGTGTGTGTGTGTGTGTGTGTGTGTGTGTGTGTGTGTGTGTGTGTGCGCGTGTGTATGTATATGTGTGTGCATGTATGTGTGTGTGTTTTTCTTTCTTCAACACTTTAACATATTGTCTATTTCTGACCAAACACCACACACATCCTTATGTAAAGTCATAGCCATGTAGCCATATTGTGGTTGCCCCACTTCTCGTTTTGTTTCTTTTTTATCTTAACT
>JAPXFY010000013.1:7273134-7275634 GCA_030674185.1 Monoplex corrugatus | reverse complement strand
GCAGAGGCCTTTCAGAGAGAATACGATGCATTGCAGCCCAGAGACTCTGCCACAGAGAGATGGGAAACGCTATGAGACACCATGCACCGCATTGCTATGGCCACCTTTGGGAAGAAAACTGTGAAGTCACACGACTGGTTTGAGGCCAAATCATCAGAGATGACTCCCGCTGTTGAGGCCAATCGTGCCGCACTCACCAAGTATAAGCGGTCACCCAGTGAGAAGAACCTGTAAATCCTCAGGGCTGCCAGAAGTAAGGTTCAGCTTAACGCCAGGCGCTGCGCAAACGAGTACTGGACAGAGCTCAGCGAAGATATACAGAGTGCTGCTGAAAGAGGCAACATCCAAGGAATGTATGATGGCATCAAGAAGGCACTGGGACCAACACAGAGCAAGATCGCCCCCCTCAAATCCTCCACTGGGAAAGTAATCAGCAATCCTAGCCAACAGATGGAAAGATGGGCGGAACACTACTCCGACCTCTACTCCACACAAAACATGGTGTCCCCCTCAGCCCTCGATGCCATCAAGTGCATGCCGGTAATGGAAGAACTTGACGCAGAGCCAACTGCGGACGAACTCAGCAAGGCCATTGATAGCCTGGCATCAGGGAAGGCACCTGGCAACGACGGAATTCCCCCAGACCTCATCAAGCACTGCAAGACTTCTCTTCTGCACCCTTTGCACGCAGTTCTCTTTCAGTGTTGGAATGAGGGATTTGTACCACAGGACATGAGGGACGTCAAGATCGTCACCCTGTACAAAAACAAGGGCGAAAGGAGCGACTGCAACAACTACAGAGGTATCTCGCTCCTCAGCATTGTTGGCAAAGTCTATGCTCGGGTCCTCCTAATCCGCCTGCAGAAACTGGCTGAACTCGTCTACCCGGAATCACAGTGTGGTTTTCGAGCAGAGAGATCCACGGTAGACATGGTCTTCTCCCTTCGTCAAATCCAGGAGAAGTGCAGAGAGCAGCGGATGCCCCTGTATGTGGCATTCATTGACCTCACCAAGGCCTTTGACCTAGTCAGCAGAGATGGCCTTTTCAGGGCTCTCCGAAAAATCGGCTGCCCCCCAAAACTGCACAGCTTAATTGAGTCCTTCCACTCAAACATGAAAGGGATGGTGCAGTTTAACGGAAACCTCTCCAAGCCCTTCGACGTACGCAGCGGTGTGAAACAAGGCTGCGTTCTGTCCCCAACCCTCTTTGGAATCTTCTTCGCTCTCCTCCTGAGGCATGCGTTCAGCACAGCGCAAGAAGGGATCCACCTGCGGACCAGATCAGATGGAAGGCTTTCAACCTCGCCCGCCTCAGAGCAAGGACAAAGATCCGTGAAGCCCTCATCAGAGACATGCTATTTGCCGACGATGCCGCAGTTGTGACCCATACTCAGCGGGACTTGCAGTCACTAATGGACCGCTTCTCCCAGTCTTGCAAAGATTTTGGTTTTACCATCAGTCTTAAGAAGACAAACGTCCTGGGCCAAGACACGCCATCTCCACCAGCCATCACCATTGATGACTTCGAGCTTGAAGCCTTCCATCAATTCACATATCTTGGGTCCACCATCACCGATAACCTCTCCCTTGACACAGAGGTCGACAAGAGGATCGGGAAGGCAGCCACAACACTAGCCCGCCTCACACAGAGGGTGTTAACAAATCCCAAGCTGACCACAAAGACAAAGATGGCTGTATACAACGCCTGTGTCCTCAGCACCTTGCTGTATGGCAGCGAGGCGTGGACCACGCATGCTCATCAGGAGAAAAGGCTCAATACCTTCCACCTGAGAAGCCTACGGCGCATACTTAGCATTTCCTGGCAAGACAAGGTGACCAACACCGAAGTCCTAACCTGCGCTGGCCTCCCAACCATGCATACCATGCTGAGACAGCGTCGGCTGCGCTGGTTGGGCCACGTTCGCCGCATGGAAGATGGTCGCATCCCAAAAGACATCCTTTATGGTGAGATTGCCACAGGGCAGAGAAACATTGGCCGCGCACAGCTGAGATACAAAGACGTTTGCAAGCGTGACATGAAGGCGCTTGAGATCAACACTGAGTTATGGGAGGACCTCGCAGATGACCGCAACAGCTGGAGAACTACTCTCAAGAAACAGCTGCAGATTGGTGAGGACAAACTGTCAGCTGCTGCAGCAGAAAAGCGAGTTCGCAGAAAAGGGATGACAGCCAACAGACCAGCATCAGCATACACATGCGACCATTGTGACAGAGACTGCCTCTCTCGCATTGGTCTGTACAGTCACAGGCGACTCTGCTTGGACCAAGCAGACAGCCCATCTAGACATTAGAACGGATGTACTTTGTCCATGGTCAGTCATGACCGAAGGAGGTCTACTGACTGACTGACTGACTATATTTTTGTTGATGTGTTTATTTTTTGTTATCATATATTCATTTATTTGTTTATTTGTTTATTTATTTATTTGTGTCTTTCTTTTTTTATCTGTCTTTCTTTCTTTTTTTTCCTTTTCTTTTG
>JAPXFY010000013.1:7265634-7268134 GCA_030674185.1 Monoplex corrugatus | reverse complement strand
CCATGAGCTGGCCAGATCCTGAGGCCTGACCTAGCCTGCATTTTACCTAGTGTATGGCCCCATCCGCACCCTCGTGCTGTTTCTTGTTAACGACAACAACAGCATATATACTAGTATTGTATCAGTCTATCACTGGAACAATCGTGGCTACAGGAAAATGACATATTGGGCTACAGTGTGTTCCGGAGTTATCTCCCATGTAGAATTTCTCAAACCCCACACAGTTTGCGCTACCCATTCAACTAGCATCGTGTTTGTGTGTAGCGTAGTTGCAGGGTATATGGGTAACTTGGGCATTCCTTTTTAGGAATGTTCTGAGCTTACCGCTTTATGCTTTGTGTCTGCGTCTATGCTGGCTGAATGGGTAGCGCAAACTGTGTTAGGTTTGAGAAATTCTACATGGGAGAAAACTCCGTGACTCTCAAGAGTTATGTTACTTAATTTATATTTAAAATTCTCCCTGCTTCCTTCTTATTTCCTTTGGTATTACAGTGTGTTGTTCATTTTTTTTTTACCGTCAGCAGACAACAGTGTTTCTAGTTTTCCGAGGAATCATTGATGTCTGCAGTATTTCTCGGAGGCATGGTTAACACCACGATATATATTAAAAAAGAAGCATAGAGAATAGCGAGGTTGGAGGGTTCTCAATCTAAACAGTAAGTCCAAAATAAGATTATTATAATTCCCATTCCATGTATTATCTCATCATTGTGGCTGGGGACAGAGAGCGTGGGAAATGTACTTGCAGCGACAAGGGATAGACTCGTATGGAGGGTCGTGATCGCCAGTATCATGCGGCAGGGCACTTGATGATGATGACTGTGAAAAAGAATGTCCCAGAGTATATTATGGCCTTTTATGCCCTGCATTATAATATAATGTTTATTAATTTTAGAAGTACGTCTCGAAAGTTCAATTCAGTGGCGTGGGACTGGTTACACACAGAGCAAATCAGAAGATGGTTTAATACAAATGTTAAAGAGAGAGAGGGAGAGAGAGAGTGTGTGTGTGTGTGTGTGTGTGTGTGTGTGAGAGAGAGAGAGAGAGAGAGAGAGAGAGAGACAGACAGAGAGAGACAGACAGAGAGACAGACAGAGAGAGAGAGACAGAAAGACAGGCAGAGGACAGAGAGAGACAGAGACAAAGATACAGAGAGTCAGAGATAGAGACAGAGAGAGACAGACAGAGAGACAGAGACAGAGAGACAGTGATACAAAGAGAGAGACAGAAAGACAGAGAGAGAGACAGAGAGACAAAGAGAGAGACAGAAAGACACAGAGAGAGACAGAAAGACAGAAAGACAGAGAGAGAGACAGAGAGAGACAGAGACAAAGATACAGAGAGAGAGAGAGAGAGCGAGAGAGAGAGAGAGAGAGAGAGAGAGAGAGACAGAGAGAGAGAGACAGAGAGAGAGAGGGAATAGAACTGAACCTGTTCTGATAGACTGTTCAAAAACAGTTTTAAAAGCCGTTCGGATAGACGGCCCATTGTTTGACATTTATATTATCTCAACCTTTAATCTCAGCCCGCATAATAAAGATTCGCGTGTTTTCTTAACATCTAAACACATTTTGCGTCTGCGTTGTATAGTTGTAATAAATGTTCATTATGATTCAATTTTCTTTTTTGTTATTTGTTTGTTTGTTTGTTTTTGTGTTTTTTTTTTGTCTGTAGTTTTTGTTTGTTTGTTTGTTTGTTTGTTTGTTTGTTTGTTTGTTTGTTTGTTTGTTTGTTTGCTTATTTGTTCCTGTCTGCCTGGACGCGGGCCTTGACAATTGGTTTAGTATATCAAAGTCACCCTCTTGCTTTTCCTATATCAAAATATCGCCAACGCATAAAGTTTTGCACATAGTCAAGACGTCTGTCAGATCATCACTAGACGCTCTGGGTGGAGTGCGTTGAATTCCTCATGAATAAATTCTATTTCTAATCGTACAGTTTGCTGTTTATGTTGTGTGACAAGCCGGTTTTATGGAGAGTAGCTGCAAATCTTAATCTCCCTAGGTCAGCCTCAATGGCTCCTTGCTGCATTGTTATAATTCTTTTTTATAAATCGATGTTACAATGTGAGGCTCCTCGCATCACTTTGATATATGCTATTAAAGTGTCTTCAAAGAATAACCTGATGATTTTTTGTCTCTACTATTGTTAGGCTTTACATTTAGATAGGAAGGCCTGACACGTTTATGAGTGTTTGCTATTTGTCTGTGCTATTATTCAACTAGAGGCTTGCACATTGTATGAATGTGGACCCTGTGGGTTTTTCTGATGGGGTTCGTAGCATTCGGACAATTCATATGCGCTTCATCCAAATCTGCCACCAGCTATCTGGCAAACTCCTTTAACCTGCGCAAATCCCTATGTCAACGCCTTATATGGTGAAGGTGAAGGGACCTATAAACACTTACGTCACTCAAATGACTGATGCATGTACCCTTTGACTCCAGCATCCTATCAACCAGCTTCCTCAGGAAATTGGGGATAGGGTAAGGGAGTCAAA
>JAPXFY010000013.1:7215634-7218134 GCA_030674185.1 Monoplex corrugatus | reverse complement strand
TTGCTTTGCTAACATGGTTGACAATGCAGGATGCTGGTGGGCAGGGTGCGGAAGTCAAAGGGTTATCTTTACCCTTTGACCCCGCACCCTATCATACACAAACTTAACCCTTTGATTCCCTCACACCTTTCCAGCAGTTTCCTTCAGGAAGCTGGTGGATAAGGCAAGGGTATCAGAGGGTTAAGTTTTTGCTTTGCTAACATGGTTGACAATGCAGGATGCTGGTGGTCAGGGTGCGGAAGTCAAAGGGTTATATTTACCCTTTGACCCGCACCCTATCATGCAGAAACTTAAGCCTTTGATTCTCTCACCCTTTCCAGCAGTTTCCTGCAGGAAGCTGGTCGATAGGGCGAGGGAGTCAAAGGGTTAAGTTTTTGCTTTGCTAGCATAGTTGACAATGCAGGATGCTGGTGGACAGAGTGCGGAAGTCAAAGGGTTAAGACGTGGTCTTCAGTTTCTCACTTAGACGCCCACATCGGTTTGTGTCTTTTGGGTCGGTTTTTCTTTGTGGTAAACTATACTACATGGCGAATAGGTCATATCAGCATGAGTTTCTATTGAACCGTCTGCAAGTATGAGCCTTAAGAAGACATAGCACCTAATCTGATCTATGCTAGGATTTTTTTTTAGAAGAACAGATACCTATATTATCGGGTTTTTCCTTACTCGAATCTGTCGGCCAAGCAGCAAACTGTCCTACATGACAAGCACGGTTCCATACACAATCGTCAAATCAGCATGCAACCAGAAAAAAAAAAAAAAAAAAAAAAACACGAAAGAAGAATAAGAACACGTATAAAGTACAAGACAAGACAGGCACAAATTTTCGGCCAACTGGCCTTTGTCAATCGTAAGATTACAAAAAAACAAACACCAGATACAAAAATTAGAAGAAAAAGACTGAAACTTCCCTGCTGCTCGGTTTAGAGTGAGAAAAGCAGGGAAGTTTCAGTCTTTTTCTCCTACGTTTTGTATCTGGTGTTTTTCTGTTCGTAATCTTACGCTTGACAAAGGCCTGTTGGCCGAACATTTGCGCCTGCCTTGTCTTGTTGTATTAAATACGCGTTCTTATTCTTCTTTTGTGTTTTTTCTTGTTCCTGTTTGCTTGAACGCGGGCAGTCACACTTGTTTTGAAATCAGCATGGGTTTTAATCGAACCATATCCAAATATGTGAAGACATAGTATCTGAGTTACCTTATACTAAGATTCGATTTTTGTTGTTGTTTGTTGTTGTTTGTTATTGTTGTTTTGTTCCTCAGAGAACAGATAATTATATACCGAGTGTTTCCTGACTCGAACACGTTTCCATACACAATTGTGAAATCCGCTTGAGTTTTTTTTTTTTTTTTATATGATCGTCTCCAAGTATGAGGCCTGTGAAGACAACAACTGACCTGCTTTATGCTAGGATTCATATACATGTAATTTACATATTTAAATCAACTTTTCATTCACATAATACGTTAACCCTTTGACTCCCTCAACCTCATGCTTTGGCAACCACAACAGCAAAGCAAAAATGTAACCTATGACTCCTCACCCTGCCGAAGCTGGTGGATAGGGTGATGGAACCATAGGGTTACATTTTTGCTGGTGGTAAAAAAGGGTGCGGCAGTCAAAGGGTTAAACTAAATATGGTATCGTTAGAATTCTGCGCCTATTGACAGCACCGAGGTTGAATTTTATCTCAATGTAAAGCTAAAAATGTTCATTAATTTTAGTGTAAAGAGTTCAAAATGGCAACATAGCTGATAACATTTCTGGATCAGTCCTCGCAGTACTATTAGTTCATAGGAAATATGGAGTGTATACATAGTCGGATACTTAAATAAATTGAAAATAAAGAGGCCCAGATAGATGGATTCATAGAGAAAGGGGATGGTTGAGACAGATGGAAAGAGGGGTAGACATGGAGAGAGAGGAGAGAGAGGGAGAGAGAGAGAGAGAGGGAGAAAAAGAGAGAGAGAAGAGAGAAGAGAGAGAGTGACAGGGTGAGAGAGAGGAAACAAACAGATAGACAGATAGACAGAGAGACAGAAAGACAGACAGACGAAGAGACAGAAAAACAGACAGACAGACAGAGAGAGAGAGAGAGAGAGAGAGAGAGAGAGAGAGAGAGAGAGAGAGAGAGAGAGATGCATACATACATACATACAGACAGACAGAATCTTTGTTCGTAATGTTTGTAACGGGCAAAATAATGATAAAGAATACAGAGGAAGGAGACGACATAAAATGTCAGTGAACAAGAATAACGTCAAATCGCCCTTGAATTTAAAAATAAGCCATCCAAAAGCAATAAAGAAAAATTAAAATTAAAAAAAAAAAAGAAGACAGGAAAGAAGTAAGATAAACGAAATACAAGGCGAAAGAACAGAGGTGAGCAAGTGCTTTTCACATATTTTTCTCAATAAAAAAAAAAATATATATATATATATATATATTGTAGACTTCTTGTTGTTGTTGTTATTATTATTGCTGTTGTTGTTGTCGTCGTCG
>JAPXFY010000013.1:7203134-7210634 GCA_030674185.1 Monoplex corrugatus | reverse complement strand
TGCCTCCACCATTCACATCCTGCAGCGCATTCAAAACAATGCTGTACGCCTTGTACTAAAAAAGAAAAAAAGCTGACCACATATCTCCTTTCCTGGCACAACTTCACTGGCTCCCTGTATCAAAGCGCATACAGTACAAACTAGACACCATGTGCTACAAAAGCCTCAATAACGCAGCCCCCGATTACCTGTCAAGCCTACTTGAGATCTATGTTCCGTCACGTACACTCCGCTCTGCCTCCGATCCTCTGACTTTTCGCTTTCCACGCACTAAGCTCAATACCTATGGTCCACGAGCCTTCTCTGTTTCTGGTCCACTTTCCTGGAACAAACTTCCTCTCTCTGTCCGTCAGCAACCTACTTTTGTCTCCTTCAAGTCCGCTCTCAAAACTCACCTTTTCTCCTCTGCATAAAATCCTGACCTCACTCAATCCCCTCTGCAGCCTGTCTCCACTCGGAGGGGAATCACATTGTAATATATAATTGTATATAATATGCTCTCTATAAATGTCCATTGCTTTTATTCTTTCCACTTATTTATAGCCGTGTGCGTGCGCGCGCGCGCGCGCGCGCGTGTGTGTGTGCGTTCGTGCGTGCGTGCGTGTGTGTGCGTGTCTGTTTTAGCGCTTAGATTTGATTTTATCAAGATTTTGCGCTATACAAATAAAATATTGTTTTGTATATTGTATATAAACTTATCAGTGCGAGAATCGGAACTTCAGAGAGAGAGACAGACAGGCACACAGACAGACACACAGACAGAAACAGACAGAGAGAGACAGAGAGAAACAGAGACAGAGAGAGAGACAGATAGAAGGACAGTGAGAGGGGAGAGAGAGAGAGAGAGAGAGAGAGAGAGAGAGAGTGAGGGAGAGGGAGAGAGAGAGAGAGAAAGAGAGAGAGAGAGAGAGAGAGTGAGAGAGAGAGAGAGAGAGAGAGAGAGAGAGAGAGAGAGAGAGAGGAACTTCCAAACTTGTGATTTGAAACCAGTTTACCTAATGTTAGCAGCTTAAATGCCCAGTAGAACTGTCTCACTGCTGTTCCTTGTCATTCTACCTGTGCAGTTCAACTATAAAAGCGTTTAGAACGCACAACAGTGAAAACAGGCTGGGGTATTGTGAACAATTGTTTCTGAAAAAGTCTTGTTCACACACATTCCTCCAACTATGCTGAATGTAGGATTCCTCCAACTATGCTGACTGTAGGATTCCTCCAACTATGCTGACTGTAGGATTCCTCCAACTATGCTGACTGTAGGATTCCTCCAACTATGCTGACTGTAGGATTCCTCCAACTATGCTGACTGTAGGATTACTCCAACTATGCTGACTGTAGGATTCCTCCAACTATGCTGACTGTAGGATTCCTCCAACTATGCTGAATGTAGGCTTCCTCCAACTATGCTGACTGTAGGATTCCTCCAACTATGCTGACTGTAGGATTCCTCCAACTATGCTGACTGTAGGATTCCTCCAACTATGCTGACTGTAGGATTCCTCCAACTATGCTGACTGTAGGATTCCTCCAACTATGCTGACTGTAGGATTCCTCCAACTATGCTGACTGTAGGATTCCTCCAACTATGCTGACTGTAGGATTCCTCCAACTATGCTGACTGTAGGATTCCTCCAACTATGCTGACTGTAGGATTCCTCCAACTATGCTGACTGTAGGATTCCTCCAACTATGCTGACTGTAGGATTCCTCCAACTATGCTGACTGTAGGATTCCTCCAACTATGCTGACTGTAGGATTCCTCCAACTATGCTGAATGTAGGATTCCTCCAACTATGCTGAATGTAGGATTCCTCCAACTATGCTGACTGTAGGATTCCTCCAACTATGCTGACTGTAGGATTCCTCCAACTATGCTGACTGTAGGATTCCTCCAACTATGCTGACTGTAGGATTCCTCCAACTATGCTGACTGTAGGATTCCTCCAACTATGCTGAATGTAGGATTCCTCCAACTATGCTGAAAGTAGGATTCCTCCAACTATGCTGACTGTAGGATTCCTCCAACTATGCTGAATGTAGGCATTTTCTTTAGCCCATGTAACATGGACCTTGGACTTTGGAGCCATGATATACAAACTAATCCATTAGAGACTTCTGAATAATCTACAGCCTTTGATCACAGAAAATTCAGAGAACCAAAATCACAATGAGTCAACGATTCATCGATTCTTTACTTTAACCCCAGTTAGGGGCATGGACGATAGCATCTAAAATAAACGAAAATCCAACGGGGCCAACCCATAATATGAAGCAAAATGAATTTATATCAGTCCAACAGGAAAACAAATGTACATTTGACTTTGTCTCCAGTTATGATATTCTAATCTTTAAAAGATAGCTATACAATTTCAGAAAAAAAAAATGATGAATTACATACATTTCAGTAGATTTTTTTTCCTTTCGGGAGTGAAGTAACGCAATGAGAATATGACTTAAATTACAAACATGTTTGTGGAATAAACTTCAAATAGTCATCAAGGGATTTGAACATCCGAAAAAAGTAAAACTCATGGCCTAAGATATTCTCAAACAGATCTTACATACTCTGCTTTGTATGTCTATTCCTTTGCGTATAGCTAATTCAGTCTCAAGCTTGTGACAGCAGCATCAACATATAATTAAAGGGAAATCACATATATCTGGTAACTGTGTAATAAATTGATCTATTCCAAATTTGATTTTGAAATTTCGACATATAGACATGTGCCTCTATCCGTTTCGATATGAAATAATTTCCCTTTTAGAAAACCTGGGAGAATGAATAGAATAAGATGTGATGTACCAAGACTTTAGGATCCACAACCAAAGCCACACAAAAAACATGATTGAGTTAAAACCTGCAAAACACTGATGATGGCAATAGGTCACAACCTCACTTCTTTCTTTCACCTTCAGTTTATCAACACAACGTCTCCGCGCTCAGAATGAATTCTATACACACTAACGTCACAGGTGAATGTGTACGGCGATCATGACACATGCCTCAAACCTGCATATAAAGCTATCAGCTGGCCAGGTCCTGAGGCCCTGTCTAGCCTACTTCTTTCTCCATCATATTTCTGTACTGATTATTTTATACAAACACGCATTTGAGGAGAAGGGAGTAGGGAGGTAATGTTTCAGATGAGCTTCACAGACAATATTCATTTGATTGTACGAAACGTATGACGAATCTTTGTTCTGATTAGGTCATTAACCTTGACATTGAATTCAGGATTAAGTAGAGTGCCAATCTTCTCTTCAAAATTGTGTCTGGTCTTGCTCTCATATGTCACGATGGCTGCAATGATTGTCGTCTGCATCAAACAATTCATGGGCTGGAACTATGCGTCAGGCTGTCTGTCCAGAGCAACGTCACAGGTTGACATGTCCGGCTGTTTATCACGTCTGGTCCTGACGGTCATGATTTGTATGAGGAGATAATTGGACACCGCGAGCAATGTGAAATCCATTTGTCGCCCTTGATCGACATTTCTTTCTTTCTATCTTTCCTTCTTTCCTCTTTCTTTCTCTGTTTCTTTCTGCCTTTCGTTCGTTCCTTTTTTCTTTCTTTCTTTCTTTCTTTCTTTCTTTTTCTTTCTTTCTTTCTTTCTGTCTTTGTTTTTTTCTGTCTGTTTCCTTCTGCCTTTCTTACTTTCCTTCTTTATTTCTGTCTTATTTCCTTTGATTCCTTCTTTCTTTCTTTCTTCCTTCCTTCTCTCTTTCTTTCCTTCCTTTGTTTCCTTCTTTCTGTCTGTGTTTCTTTCGTTCTTTCTTTCTTTGATTTTGTTCCTTTTTTCTTCCCTATGCGCTGTAAGGCTACAGCCCTGTGTATGCATTTCTGCTGGTGTTGTTTACTGGGTCAGTTGAGTGATTCTAAATTAATGGGGCATGTCTAGGTATAAAACTCAGTGCCAGTGTCTCAAGATACAGAGACTCTGTGCTGGTAATAAATTCCACACACAATGACATCACAAAAGCCAGGTGATAGATAAAGTCCAAAATAACCATGACATTAGCCGTAAGCCTGCACATAAGCCCCAGGCGTTGGCACGGCTTTGAGGAACGATTAACCTTTTGCCTCCTGCACTCTATCCACCAACCGCAAAGCCTTAACCCTTCGACTACCTCACCCTATCCACCAGCTTCCTACAGGAAGCTAGTGGATAGGATGAAGGAATTAAAGGGTTAAGTTTTTGTTTTGTGGTTTGATTTGCTGTACTATCGTCAAACACTCATATTTACAAATCAATTAATCAATCAACAAATAAATAAATAAATGAAGAAGTAAGTAAATAAATGAAATAATGAATAAATAAATAATAGGTAAATAAATTAATAAATAAATAAGTAAATAAACAAACAAATGAATAAATGTAAGTTAAAAAACAGACTGACTGACTAACTGACTGATTAACTAAGTAACTCACTAACTAACCAACTAACTAATTAACTAACTAACTAACTAGTTAACTAACTAACTGACTGCCTGCCTGCCTGCCTAACTGACTGACAATTAATTCACTAATTAAATAGATAAGCTAATAACCGAATAAATAAATAAACAAACAAACGAACAAACAAGCAAACAAACAAAAAATAAATACATGAATAAATGAATAAATAAATAAATGAAAAATTGAACACATAATTAAAACAATGAAAGACCAGAAAACAAAACAAAACAAACAAAAAACGAAAATAAAAAGACAACCATCAACAAACAGCCCCATACGCAAAACATTATTCATTTGTCATGACCAGGATACGACTAAAATAGACGAGAGTAAGCATGACACATATAACTATATGGATATCCAGACTTTTTTTTTTTTCTGAGTGGCGAGGATTTTGGAGGGAATGTTTTACAATCACAGACGTCGTTTTGATGGGTGGAGGTTAGCGAACTGACTGCTTTTCAGTCTGGCTCCAGGGGTTTTAAGTCTGACTTGAGGAAAACATACACGGATATAATATGCACACACACACACACACACACACACACACACACACACACACACACACACACACACACACACCACACACACACACACACACACACACACACACACACACACAGCAAAATATATAAATAAATAAACAAATAACTAACTAACTAACTAATAAATAAATAAATAAACAAATGAATAAATAAATAAACAAACAAATAAATAAATAAATAAATAAATAAATAAATAAATAAATAAATAAATAAATAAATAAATAAATAAATAAATAAATAAATAGCAAACCTAAAGTTAAAATTGAAGGAAGACAAGAGTATGTGACTGACAAATACACAGGCGAAGTTCATTCCAGCTGTACAGACCAGACACAGAAACTGAAATGCGTTTTTCATGCTCTCTTTCTAGAATCGAACCCCAAATCCCTGGTGCCCGTTGAGACCATGTTAGTCAGATCACGTCCCATCCCCATCTGATGGGGCAGACAATTTGAAGATGCTGTCTCCGGCCTCGAGGCCATACAATCGGTATACGAGTACTTTGTCCATAGATTTACACATGCTTCTTCTTCGTGGGTAAAACACAGACGTGATCCAGCCTAAACAGAAACTGTCAAGAAACTATCACTGAGTCAGTTGTGATTCTTGAGGATATGTGAGCTTAGAGAAAAAGAAATTTAGACGTATTCAACTACTAGAAGTTTTCTTTGGGTTATGCTAATCCTATATCTGCCACACTCATGATAGTACAAGTCATCATTATCATCATCAAGTGCCCTGCGACATGGCGCTGGCGATCATGGCCCTCCGTATGCATCTATCCTTTGATGCTGCAAGTACATCTTCCACCCTCTCTGTCCTCAGCCACTCTGGAAATCCGTCCAATCTTTTCTCCCTGGGTCTATGTGGTGCTCTCTTTCCCACCAGCTTTCCTGTTGTAACCAGGTGCTCTAATTCCCCTTTCCTCATAAAATGGCCTATAAACGTTGCCTGTCTTTTCCTAATCTTCCTTATAAATATTCGTCTTGTGTCTGTCTCCATCAAGACTGTCTCGTTTGATGGTACAAGTGGAGGGATAAAAGAACAGAAAAGAAGGACACATAATCTGCTAGAGAGTTACTGGGGTGAGGGAGTCAGAGGGTTAAGATTTTGCAGTTGGTGGATAGAGTGCGGGAGTCAAAGGGTTAGGAAACTGAAATTGATGCTGATAGCTTCGTTTTTGTGCTTTTGTCATCTTCACATCTCTTACTTCTTTTTCAGAATTTTTTTTTTAAAATATTTTCTTTACCGATTGTTGCTGTCTCCCCCCCCCCCCTTTCTTCTCCTTTTTTCACTTCCTTCCTCTTTTGGTTTTAAGGAGATTATTCCATATTGTTTGGGGAGAGGTTTGAATATGCTGTCTTCAGTAACCAAGGAAACAGAGTCCTGCAGGCTTAACATCCTAGACTCAGTGAATTTGCTAGAATGATTTCAGGAAGTTCATATCTGAGAACAAAATCATCGTCTTCTCAAATCACCAAGATGAAACATATCAGGGAGATGTGGCCTTCTGCAGGATAGATATGTTGTCAAATATAAAAATCTAAAAAAAATCTAAAATCACTATTGTGAACAGACATTAAATAAAGTTTCCATTCCATTCCATACATTGCCAAGGCACTCATCATCACCACGTGCCCCCCTACATGGCGTTGGCGATCATGGCCTTCCAAACGAATCTGTCTTTTGTCGCTGCAGGTGCATCTCTTACCTTCTTTGTCTTCATCCACTCTGAAACTTCGTCCAGTATTTTCTCCCTGGGTCTACCTGGTGCTTATTTTTTCCCGTCCAGCTTTCCTGTTGTGACTGGGTGCTCAAATGTATCTTACCCCATAAAACGTCCTATAAATGATGTTTGTCTTTTCCTAATCTTCTTCATTAATATTCCGTTAATGTTTGCCGTTTTCAAGACTGTCTCGCCAGGGTTCTAGAGAGATGAAAGTTGATCCAAGAGCGGCTCCTTTCAGCAAGACTGGTAACACTGCCTGGGCAGGTCAGTCAACAGGTCAAGTGGTATGACTTGAGGACTTAACTAGTGTATGGGGCAAAGCAATAGCAGCAATCAACAAGCTGTCAAAACTCTGGAACAGTACATATAAAAGAAAATGTCTCTCAAACAACATCAACAACAACAACAACAACAGCAACAACAGCAACAGCAACAGCAGCAGCAGCAACAACAACAACAACAACATGCCTACAATCATTACTTTTTGAGAAAATATGTGAAAAGCACTTGCTCACCTCCGTTCTTTTCGCCTTTTTTTTCAGTCTCTTTTTCTTTTCTTCTATTTTTTTTATTTTTTCTTTATTGCTTTTGGCTGGCTTATTTTTAATTCAGGAGCGATTAGAGGTTATCCTTGTTCACTGACATTTTAATGTCTTTGCCTTCCTCACTATTGTTTATCATTGTTTTGCCCACTGCAAAAAAACAAAAAAACATACACGTACCCTCCCCCCCCCCCCCTCTTATCTGTGTCTCTCTCTCTCCCTGTGTATCT
>JAPXFY010000013.1:7193134-7198134 GCA_030674185.1 Monoplex corrugatus | reverse complement strand
CAACACAGCACAGCACAGCACAGCACAGCACAACACAACACAACACAACACAACACAACACAACACAACACAGCACAGCACATCACAGCACATCACAACACAGCACAGCACAGGACAGCACAACATGAAGCAATGCAAAACAGCACGGTACAGCACAACACAACATAACACAACACGACGCAGCACACCACACAACACAACGCAGCATAACACAACACAACACAACACAGCACACCACAATGCACCACAACACACCACAATACAACACAGCACATCACAGCACAGTAGAGCACAACACAACACAATGCAACATGTTACAACACAGCGCAGCACAGCACATCAGAGGACAAAATATCACAGCACAACACAGCGCAACACAGCACAACACAACACAACACAGCACAACACAACACGATACAACAAAGCACAACACAACACAGTACACCACACCACAACACAACAGAGCACAACACAACACAGCACAACACAACACAACACAACACAACACAACACAACACAACACAACACAACACAACACAACACAACACAACACAACACAACACAGCACAAAACAACACAACACAACACAACACAGCACAACACAGCACAACACAGCACAGCACGGAACAATACAGCACAACACAACACACCACAACAGAGCACGGAACAGCACATCACAACACAGCACATCACAACACGACACAGCACATCACAACACAGCACATCACATCACAACACGACACAGCACAACACAACACAGCAAGGCACAGCACAGCACAGCACATCACAGCACAACACAACACAGCACAGCGCAACACAACACAACACAACACAGCACATCACAGCACAACACAACACAGCACAGCACAGCTCAGCACAGCACAACACAGCACAACACAACACAGGACAACACAACATGAAGCAATGCAAAGCAGCACGGTACAGCACAACACAACATAACACAACACGACGCAGCACACCACAACACAATGCAGCACAGCACAACACAACACAACACAGCACACCACAACACACCACAATACAACACAGCACATCACAGCACAGTAGAGCACAACACAACACAATGCAACATGTTACAACAGCGCAGCACAGCACATCAGAGGACAAAATATCACAGCACAACACAACACAACACAGCACAACACAACACGATACAACAAAGCACAACACAACACAGTACACCACAACACAACAGAGCACAACACAGCACAACACAAAACAACAAGACACAACACAACACAACACAACACAGCACAGCACAACACAGCACAAAACAACACAACACAACACAACACAGCACAGCACAGCACAACACAGCACAGTACAGCACAGCACGGCACAGCGCAGCACAGCACAGCACAGCACAACGCAACACAACACAGCACAACACAGTACATCACAACACAACACAACACAACACAGCACAGCACAGCACAGCACAGCACAGCACAACGCAACGCAACGCAACGCAACGCAACGCAACGCAACGCAACGCAACATATCACAGCACAACATAACACAGCACAACACAACACAGCACAGCACAACACAACACAGCACAACGCAACACAGCACAGCACGGCACAGCACAGCACAGCACAGCACAACATAACATAACATAACACAGCACAGCACAACACAGCACAGCACAACACAACACAACACAGCACAGCACAACACAACACAGCACAACACAGCACAGCACAGCACAACACAACACAACACAACACAACACAGCACAGCACAACACAACACAACACAGCACAACACAGCACAGCACAGCACAACACAGCACAACACAACACAGGACAACACAACATGAAGCAATGCAAAGCAGCACGGTACAGCACAACACAACATAACACAACACGACGCAGCACACCACAACACAACGCAGCACAGCACAGCACAACACAACACAACACAGCACACCACAACACACCACAATACAACACAGCACATCACAGCACAGTAGAGCACAACACAACACAATGCAACATGTTACAACAGCGCAGCACAGCACATCAGAGGACAAAATATCACAGCACAACACAACACAACACAGCACAACACAACACGATACAACAAAGCACAACACAACACAGTACACCACAACACAACAGAGCACAACACAGCACAACAACACAACACAACACAACACAACACAACACAACACAACACAACACAACACAACACAACACAACACAACACAACACAACACAACAAACACAACACAACACAACACAACACAACACAACACAACACAACACAACACAACACAACACAACACAACACAACACAACACAATACAGCACAGCACAATACAGCACAAAACAACACATCACAGCACAACACAGCACAGCACAGCACAGCACAGCACAGCACAGCACAACACAACGCAACACAACGCAGCACAACACAGTACATCACAGCACAACACAACACAACACAGTTCAGCACAGCACAGCACAGCACAGCACAACACAACACAACACAACTCAACGCAACGCAACGCAACGCAACGCAACGCAACGCAACATATCACAGCACAACATAACACAGCACAACACAACACAGCACAGCACAACACAACACAGCACAACGCAACACAGCACAGCACAGCACAACACAACATAACACAGCACAGCACAACACAGCACAGCACAACACAACACAACACAACACAACACAGCACAGCACAGCACAGCACAACACAACACAACACAACACAACACAGCACAACACAACACAGCACAGCACAACACAACACAACACAACACAGCACAACACAACACAACACAGCACAGCACAGCACAACACAACACAACACAACACAGCACAACACAGCACAGCACAGCACAACACAACACAGCACAGCACAACATAACACAGCACAACACAACATAACACAGCACAGCTCCCCTCCCCCATTTCTCACGATAGTAGCCTTACATTTGTGTAATGCGATTGTCCGGAATGAAATCTTAACCCTTTGACTCCCGCAGCCCGTCCAACAGCATTCTGCATTGTCAACCCTGATGGCAAAGCCAAAACTTAATCGTTTGATACCACCAATTTCAATTTCAATTTCTCAAGATGACGTCTCCGCTTTCGGAATGAATTCAATATACACTAACGTCACAGGTGCCATGTGGTGGAGAAAATCCAGAATGATCACGGCACAAGCCTTAAGCCTGCACATAAACCCATGAGCTGTCCAGGTCCTGAGGTCCTACTTAGATAGTTCCATAACCCTGGGGTTGTAGGGGAGAGAGGTGGCAGAGACCTCAACTTTTCACGGGGCCAGCACCACGAGGGCGGCGCCCGTGTTCTCTCCCTCACTTAAAATTCATATTCATATTCATTTTTTTTTAAACTAAGACTTAGGCAAGGCAAGAAGGCTAATTGGTCTTCAAGGGATGAAACTTGGGAAACCAACCTATTTCTCCAATGATTTTTTACCAAGGCAGCCGGACAATGCCCTGCTCTTCACGATTTTCAACTGCCTTGGGATCTTTAGCGTGTGCAGCCAGAAGGCACATGGGTCCGACTCATTTTTCAACCTGTTCAGTTCGATTTTCCATTCAAACTGAGGAGAAAAGTCGAGGCCACTATGAGGAGCGAACCCTGGAACCTCGAGTTAAGTTATTGGCAGGCGAACGTCAGCTTCCTGAAGGAAGCAAGTGGATAGTGTGAAGGAGCCAGAGGGTTAAGTGTTTGCAGTTTGTGGATGGGGTGCGGAAGTCAAAGGGTTAAGTTGTGTTCTTCTCAGTTGCACCGTTGCCTTAGGACCAGTCGAAGCTAACATAAGGGATGTGAATAGCTTGTCACCAGACCATGGGTCTGTTCGTCTCACTGTTCTATCCCTTCACTCTCTGATTTGTGTTTTCTTAAACGTATGGCCTTTCATATCATTCACTGCCGTTCATGGGTCGCTGTCACTGGCAAATAAAACACTGATTGGTACACCCGTCATTTTTTTTTTTTTTCGAAAGCAATTCAGCCCCATTTTCAACTTTTCTCGACCGAAGTTACTGGATGTGTGGCCGTCTTTCAGACTAGTGTGCTTGCCTGAAGCCAGTGTCACTGTACGTCTGTTATGCCCAGACAGTCACCCGGAAGTCTATAGTGGGAAAGTCTGTCATTCCAGACGTTTCAGGCGACCAAGATGTAACCACCAGGGAACCAAACAATTCTTTGACTTGAGGCCACTACAATACTATTGCCAAGGTTTCAGGGTGTAGGAACTGCTTGCATTGATCTGTTGTTGATCTCCCTCCCCTTCCTCCTCTTCTCTTTTTTCTTCCTCCCCTCCCCCTCCTCCTACTTTATTTATTATTTTGTCTTCCTCCTCCTCCTCCACCTCGTTTCTTTTTTTTTCTGTTAATCCTCTTCTTCTTCCTTTTCTTCTTCTTCTTCTTCTTCTTCTTCTGGAACAGTACATGTAAAAGAAATGTCTCTCAAACAACATCAACAACAGCAACAACAGCAACAGCAGTAGCAACAACAAAAACAATAACAACAACAACAATAAAAATAACAACAACAGCAACAACAACAGCAATAACAACAGCAACAACAACAATAACAACAAGAACAACAATAACGACAAAAAACAACGATAACAACAACAACAATAACAACAAAAACAACAATAACAACAACAACAACAACAACAACGACAACAACAACAGCAACAACAACAACGACAACAACAACAGCAACAATAACAACAACAACAGCAACAACAATAACAACAACAGCAACAACAACAACAGCAACAACAATAACAACAACAGCAACAACAACAACAACAATAACAGCAACAACAACAACAACAGCAATAACAACAGCAATAACATAAACAATAACAACAACAACAACAGCGATAACAATAACAATAACTACAATAAAAACAACAACAGCAACAACAACAACAACAACAATATATCTACAATCATTATTTTTTGAGAACAAAA
>JAPXFY010000013.1:7153667-7156167 GCA_030674185.1 Monoplex corrugatus | reverse complement strand
AATTGACAATGCAGGATGCTGGTGGGCAGGGTGCGGAAATCAAAGGGTTAATACCTGGTCTTCAGTTTCTCACTTAGACGCCCACATCGGTTTGTGTCTTTTGGGTCGGTTTTTCTTTGTGGTAAACTATACTACATGGCGAATAGGTCATATCAGCATGAGTTTCTATTGAACCATCTGCAAGTATGAGCCTTAAGAAGACATAGCACCTAATCTGATCTATGCAAGGATTTTTTTTTAGAAGAACAGATACCTATATTATCGGGTTTTTCCTTACTCGAATCTGTCGGCCAAGCAGCAAACTGTCCTACATGACAAGCATGGTTCCATACACAATCGTCAAATCAGCATGCAACCAGAAAAAAAAAAAAAAAAAAAAAAACAACACGAAAGAAGAATAAGAACGCGTATAAAGTACAAGAAGACATAACAGGCACAAATGTTCGGCCAACTGGCCTTTGTCAATCGTAAGATTACAAAAAAACAAACACCAGATACAAAAATTAGAAGAAAAAGACTGAAACTTCCCTGCTGCTCGCTTTAGAGTGAGAAAAGCAGGGAAGTTTCAGTCTTTTTCTCCTACGTTTTGTATCTGGTGTTTTTCTGTTCGTAATCTTACGCTTGACAAAGGCCAGTTGGCCGAACATTTGCGCCTGCCTTGTCTTGTTGTATTAAATACGCGTTCTTATTCTTCTTTTGTGTTTTTTCTTGTTCCTGTTTGCTTGAACCCGGGCAGTCACACTTGTTTTGAAATCAGCATGGGTTTTAATCGAACCATATCCAAATATGTGAAGACATAGTATCTGAGTTACCTTATACTAAGATTCGATTTTTGTTGTTGTGTTGTTGTTTGTTATTGTTGTTTCTTTCCTCAGAGGAACAGATAATTATATACCGAGTGTTTTCTGACTCGAACACGTTTCCATACACAATTGTGAAATCCGCTTGAGTTTGTTTTTTTTATACGATCGTCTCCAAGTATGAGGCCTGTGAAGACAACAACTGACCTGCTTTATGCTAGGATTCATATACATGTAATTTACATATTTAAATCAACTTTTCATTCACATAATACGTTTAACCCTTTGACTCCCTCAACCTACCCACTAGCATCATGCTTTGGCAACCACAACAGCAAAGCAAAAATGTAACCTATGACTCCCTCACCCTGCCGAAGCTGGTGGATAGGGTGACATTTTTGCTGGTGGTAAAAAAGGGTGCGGCAGTCAAAGGGTTAAACTAAATATGGTATCGTTAGAATTCTGCGCCTATTGACAGCACAGAGGTTGAATTTTATCTCAATGTAAAGCTAAAAATGTTCATTAATTTTAGTGTAAAGAGTTCAGAAATGGCAACATAGCTGATAACATTTCTGGATCAGTCCTCGCAGTACTACTAGTTCATAGGAAATATGGAGTGTATACATAGTCGGATACTTAAATAAATTGAAAATAAAGAGGCCCAGATAGATGGATTCATAGAGAAAGGGGATGGTTGAGACAGATGGAAAGAGGGGTAGACATGGAGAGAGAGGGAGAGAGAGAGAGAGAGGGAGAAAGAGAGAGAGAGAAGAGAGAAGAGAGAGAGTGACAGGGTGAGAGAGAGGAAACAAACAGATAGACAGATAGACAGAGTGACAGGGTGAGAGAGAGGAAACAAACAGATAGACAGATAGACAGAAAGACAGACAGACGAAGAGACAGAAAAACAAACAGACAGACAGAGAGGGAGAGAGAGAGAGAGAGAGAGAGAGAGAGAGAGAGAGAGAGATGCATACATACATGCAGACAGACAGACAGACAGCCAGACAGACAGGTAGACAAACAAACAGACAGAGGAAGAGACACACAGAGAGAGAGATACAGAGAATGGGGGTGAGGGGGGGGGGGCTGTACGATTTAAAAAAAATCTTTGTTCGTAATTTTTGTAACGGGCAAAATAATGATAAAGAATACCGAGGAAGGAGACGACATTAAAATGTCAGTGAACAAGAATAACGTCAAATCGCTCTTGAATTTAAAAATAAGCCATCCAAAAGCAATAAAGAAAAATTAAAATTAAAAAGGAAAGAAGTAAGATAAACGAAATACAAGGCGAAAGAACAGAGGTGAGCAAGTGCTTTTCACATAGTTTTCTCAAAACAAAACAAAAACAAAAAAAACAAAAAAAACACCAAAAAAAAGATTGTAGGCTTCTTGTTGTTGTTGTTATTATTATTGTTGTTATTGTTGTCGTCGTCGTCTTCGTTGTTTAAGAGACATTTTCTTTACATGTACTATTCCAGAGTTTTGATAACTTGTTGAATACTGTCATTGCTTTACCCATGAGACAATTCATTTCTTATGTCTATAGCTTGAAAGATAAATTAGATAACATCAAAATGGAGATGGAAAGGCTTAACATCAGTATTTTAGGACTAGGGGAAATGAGATGGAAGGGGGCAGGCATGATAACATCAGGAGAATATACAGTGATATACTCTGGTGGTAATTCACATGAA
>JAPXFY010000013.1:7143667-7148667 GCA_030674185.1 Monoplex corrugatus | reverse complement strand
TCGATTCTTTAATTTAACCCCAGCTGGGGGCATGGACGATAGCATCAAAAATAAACGGAAATCCAACGGGGGGCAACCCATAATATGAAGCAAAATGAATTTATATCAGTCCAACAGGAAAAAAAATGTACATTTGACTTTGTCTCCAGTTATGATATTCTAATCTTTAAAAGATAGCTATACAATTTTAGAAGAAAAAAAATGATGAATTACATACATTTCAGTAGATTTTTTTTTTCCTTTCGGGAGTGAAGTAACGCAATGAGAATGTAACTTAAATTACAAACATGTTTGTGGAATAACCTTCAAATAGTCATCAAGGGATTTTGAACATCCGAAAAAAAGTAAAACTCATGGCCTAAGATATTCTCACACAGATCTTACATACTCTGCTTTGTATGTCTATTCCTTTGCGTATATCTAATTCGATCTCAAGCTTGTGACAGCAGCATCAACATATAGATAAAGGGAAATCACATATATCTGGTAACTGTGTAATAAATTGATCTATTCCAAATTTGATTTTGAAATTCCGACATATAGACATGTATACCTCTATCCGTTTCGGTATGAAATAATTTCCCTTTTAGAAAACCTAGGAGAATGAATAGAATAAGATGTGATGTACCAAGACTTTAAGATCCACAACCAAAGCCACACAAAAAAAACACATAATTGAGTTAAAACCTGCAAAACCCTGATGATGGCAATAGGTCACAACCTCACTTCTTTCTTTCACCTTCAGTTTCTCAACACGATGTCTCCGCGCTCAGAATGAATTCCATATACACTAACGTCACAGGTGCCATGTGTACGGCGATCGTGGCTCATGCCTTAAGCCTGCACATAAAGCTATCAGCTGGCCAGGTCCTGGGGCCCTGCCTAGCCTACTTCTTTCTCCATCATACTTCTGTACCGATTCATACAAACACGCATCTGAGGAGAAGGGGGAAGGGAGGTAATGTTTCAGATGAGCTTCACCCACAATATTCATTTGATTGTACGAAACTTATGACGGATTCTTTGTTCTGATTAGGTCGTTAACCTTGGCATTGAATTCAGGGTTAAGTACAGTGCCAATCTTCTCTTCAAAATTGTGTCTGGTCTTGCTCTGATATGTCACGATGGCTACAATGATTGTCGTCTGCATCAAACAATTCATGGGCTGGAACTATGCGTCAGGCTGTCTGTCCAGAGCAACGTCACAGGTTGACATGTCCGGCAATTTATCACGTCTGGTCCTGACTGTCATGATTTGTATGAGGAGATAATTGGACACCGCGAGCAATGTGAAATCCATTTGTCGCCCTTGATCGACATTTCTTTCTTCTTTCTTTCTTCTTTCATTCTTTCTTTCTTTCTTTCCTTCTTTCCTCTTTCTTTCTCTGTTTCTTTCTGCCTTTCGTTCGTTCCTTTTTTCTTTCTTTCTTTCTTTCTTTTTCTTTCTTTATTTCTTTCTGTCTTTCTTGTTCTGTCTGTTTCCTTCTGCCTTTCTTTCTTTCCTTCTTTATTTCTGTCTTATTTCCTTTGTTTTTTCCCTTCTTTCTTTCTTTCTTTCTTCCTTCATTCTTTCTTTCTTTTCTTCCTTTGTTTCCTTCTTTCTGTCTATGTTTCTTTCGTTCTTTCTTTCTTTGATTTTGTTCCTTTTTTTCCCTATGCGCTGTAAGGCTGCAACCCTGTGTACGCATTTCTGCTGGTGTTGTTTACTGGGTCAGTTGAGTGATTCTAAATTAGTGGGGCATGTCTAGATATAAAACTCAGTGTCAGTGTCTCAAGATACAGAGACTTTGTGCTGGTAATAAATTCCACACACAATTAATGACATCACAAAAGCCAGGTGATAGATAAAGTCCAAAATAACCATGACATTAGCCGTGAGCCTGCACATAAGCCCCAGGCGTTGGCACGGCCTTGATGGACGATTAACCTTTTTGCCTCCTGCACTCTATCCACCAACCACAAAGTCTTAACCCTTCGACTACAGGAAGCTGGTGGATATGATGAAGGAATTAAAGGGTTAAGTTTTTGTTTTGTGGTTTGATGTGCTGTACTATCGTCCAACACTCATATTTACAAATCAATTAATCAATCAACAAATAAAGAAATAAATGAAGAAGTAGGTAAATAAATGAAATAAATGAAATAAATGAATAATGAATAAAAAAAAAAGTAAGTTAAAAACAGACTGACTTACTAATTGACTGATTAACTAAGTAAGTAAGTAAGTAAGTAAGTAACTAACAAACTAACTAACTAACTAACTAACTAACTAATTAACAAACTAGTTAACTAACTAACTGACTGCCTGCCTGCTGCCTAAATAACTGACAATTATTTCACTAAGTAAATAGATAAGCTAATAACCGAATTAATAAACAAACAAACGAACAAACAAGCAAACAAACAAAAATAAATAGATAAATAAATGAATAAATAAATAAATGAAAAACTGAACACATAACTAAAATAATGAAAGATCAGAAAACAAAACAAAACACACACAAAAAACCCCATCAACAAACAGCCCCATACGCAAAACAGTATTCATTTGTCATGACCAGGATACGACTAAAATAGACGAGAGTAAGCATGACACGTATAACTAAACTACACACAAAAAGTTAAGGATCACTTGCACAAAAATTCATAACTTTCAAAACAAGAAAGCCAATGCGTTGAAGTTTGGCAAACATTTAATTCCATGCTTTAGTGATAACGATACACAATTGCCTTCAATTTCGAGCAATCGTTTGGTGTGTACATTTGATCAAAGTGGGTACGTATCGAAATTTGATTTCCCAAAGTCATTGAAATCACAAGACAGGGCATTCTGATGCTCCCAAAAGTTCAGTAATGCGTGTAACCGCCATGGCTGTTCTGGCACTCGACGCAGCGAGTCCTCATCGAGTTGACCAGGTTGGTGAAGATCCTCTGTGGAAGCGCCTGCCACTCAGCCTGCAGCATCTGGTAGAGGTGCTGGGCATCCCTGGGAGGGGGGTGGTTGCTCCTCACTTTGCGATTCAGCTTATCCCAGAGGTTCTCAATCGGGTTGAGATCGGGACTGCATGCTGGCCACTCCATTCTGTTGACTCCAGACTGCTGCAGGAAGTCGTTACCACCCTTGCCCTGTGGGGGCGAGCGTTGTCATCCTGGTAGACAGCCGTTGGTCCCATCTGCTGCAGTGTAGGCACAGCCAGCGGTCGAAGGATCTCATCCCGGTATCGGAAGCCAGTCAGGTTACCATGTACATGATACAAGGGTGTTCTGTGGTAAAGGCTGAAGGCCCCCCAGACCATTACAGAACCTCCACCAAAGGCCACCTTTTCTTGGACAGTGGTGTCAATAAAGCGTTGCCCTGGGCGCCTCCAGACCCTCAGTCGGCCGTCGTTGTGGTTCATGGTGAAGCGTGATTCATCACTGAACAGGACCTGGGACCATTGCTGACGTGTCCACCTCACGTGACGTCTGCAGAAGGCGCGGCATGCTGCCCTATGGGCAGGAGTTAAGTGTGGCCGTACTGCTGGGCGACGAGAAGGCGGTTCCGTATGGTCTGCTGGCTGATGTTGATGTTAGTAGCCACCCTCAGCTGCCTTCGAATGATGCTGGAAGAGGCTGTTCTTGTCTGCAGGGCTTGTCGTCAATGAGACGATCTTCACGTGGGTTTGTCTTCTTCGGTCGACCAGATCTGCGTCTTTCATGGACCCTCCCAGTGGCTGTGAAGCGTTGAATCAGTCTGACAATGACCAAGATGGACACCTGAAGTCGCCTGGCCACTTCTCGCTTGGGAACACCATCTTGGAACCATGCAACAGCTCGTCCCCTCTCAAACTCGCTCAATTTTCGTCGTGGAGGCATTGTCAGATCAGGCCTACTACTGGTGGAATGTCTTCTTATAAAGCCAAGCAAGAGACAGCATCTCACACATAAACAGCAGTGCTTGCACGTGCATAATGGTTTTTCCATCTGGCTTGTGCAATGTGTTGAGGCAGAACGGTCCAAAACAAGGTCCTTTTTCGCAAGTTTCCGCTTTTCCGTTTGCGGCCAAGCTCAGTAGTAGAGAATCCTGTGCAATTTTCGCACTAACACAACATCGCCCACTTACAGCTGAACAAGAATTCATAACAATTTGGCTGGACTGAGAAATAAATAACAGTAGCGAACTGAGTTTATTACGCACCTGTTTTCTCATAGTGATCCTTAACTTTTTGTGCGTAGCTTATATGGAAATCCGGACTTTTTTTTTTTTTTTTTTTTTTTTTTTTTTTTTCTGAGTGGCAAGGATTTTGGAGAGAATGTTTTACAATCACAGACGACGTTTTGATGGACGGAGGTTAGCGAACTGACTGCTTTTCAGTCTGGCTCCTATAGTGTAAGTCTGACTTGAGGAAAACATACACGGACATAATATGCACACACACACACACACACACACACACACACACACACACACACACACACACACACACACACACACACACACACCACACACACACACACACACACACACACATACACAAACAGACACACACAATCATACACACACAGCAAAATAGATAAATAAATAAACAAATAACTAACTAATAAATAAATAAATGAATAAATAAATAAATAACAAGCAAATAAATGAATGAATAAATAAATAAATACATAAATAAATAATAAATAAATAAACAATTAAATAATAAATGAATATATAACTAAATAACTAACTAACTAACTAACTAAATAAATAAATAAATGAAATAAATAAATAAATAACAAACCTAAAGTTAAATTAAAATTGAGTGAAGACAAGAGTATGTGACTGACAAATACACAGGCGAAGTTCATTCCAGTTGTACAGACTAGACACAGAAACTGAAATGTGTTTTTTCATGCTCTCTTTCTAGAATTGAATCCCAAATTCCTGGTGCCCGTTGAGACCATGTTTGTCAGATCACGTCCAATCACCATTTGATAGGGCAGACATTTGAAAGATGCTGTCGCCGGCCTCGAGGCCA
>JAPXFY010000013.1:7126040-7128540 GCA_030674185.1 Monoplex corrugatus | reverse complement strand
TCCACTGACGGTGCGGACTGCACTCCTGCTGTTGGCGTAGATGGCCTGAATGTTGTCTAGCAGCTGGCCCTTGACGTCGTACTGCTCGAGGACCTTTCATAGCTTGTCTCTGTTGACTCGATCAAAGGCCTTTTCTTGATCAACGAATACAAGATGGAGATCTCATTCATATTCGATCGCCCTCTCGCACAGTTATGGTAGTAATGGTAGTAATAACGCTTAAACGATCACAATCTTCGGCAATCCATACGTACATATTCAAGCATCCTCGTATACGCAGAATCACATATACACACATATAAGTACACACACACACACACACACACACACACACACACACACACACACACACACACACACACACACACACACACACACACACACACACAATCAAACACACACACACACACACACACACACACACATACACACACACACGCATAATAATAATAATAATAATTACAATATTTATATAGCGCAAAATCTTGATAAAATCAAATCTAAGCGCTGAAGCAGACACACACGCAAGCACGCACGCACACACGCACGCACACACACGCACGCACACACACACACACACACACACACACACACACACACACGCACGCATGGCTATAAATGGAGAGAAAGAATAAAAGCAATAAAAGCAAGAATAAAAGCAATGGAAAATTATAGAGAGCATAGCATATACAATTATATATTATAACCATGTGATTCCCTCCGAGCGGAGACAGGCTGCAGAGGGGGGGGTTGAGTGAAGTTAGGATTTTATGCGGAGGAGAAAAGGTGAGTTTTGAGAGCGGACTTGAAGGAGACAAAAGTAGGTTGCTGACGGACTGAGAGAGGAAGTTTGTTCCAGGAGAGTGGACCAGAAACAGAGAAGGCTCGTGGACCAGAGGTATTGAGCTTAGTGCGTGGAAAGCGAAAAGTCAGAGGATCGGAGGCAGAGCGGAGGGTACGTGAGGGAACATAGATCTCAAGTAGGCTTGACAGGTAATCGGGGGCTGCGTTATTGAGGCTTTTGTAGCACATGGTGTCTAGTTTGTACTGTATGCGCTTTGATACAGGGAGCCAGTGAAGTTGTGCAAGGAGAGGAGATATGTGGTCAGCTTTTTTCTTTTTGAGTACAAGGCGTACAGCATTGTTTTGAATGCGCTGTAGGATGTGAATGGTGGAGGCAGGAAGACCAGACAGGAGTGAATTGCAATAGTCAATGCGAGACATTATGAAGGAGAGAACGAGTTTTGCAGTTGTTTCGACAGAGAAATACTTCCTGATCAGCCTTATACGATGGAGATGATAGTAGCAGGATCTGGCAGTTTGAGAAACAAAGTTGATCATGGAGAGGGTAGAGTCAATGCAGACACCAAGGTTTTTAGCTGAATCAGAAATTGGGACTGATGTGTTACATAATGGGAGAGAAAGAGGAGGCAGCTGAGAAAGTTTCTGACGAGTGCCAATGAGGATAGCTTCTGTTTTGTCGTCATTAAGCTGAAGTCTATTGTGTGTCATCCAGTTCTTAATATCCGAGTAACACTCAATGGTGCGAGTCAACAGGCACTGTATATTATCAGGTGAGTCACTGTCTTGAAGTTGGGTGTCATCAGCATAGAAATGGTGTTTTATAGAGTGGGAGTTGATGAATGTGGACAGGGGGGAGGTGTAAAGAGTGAAAAGAATAGGGCCAAGGACAGATCCTTGTGGAACACCACAGGTCAGGTATGCAGGTTGAGAGTAAGTGCCATTGATGAGAACGGTTTGTTTTCTGTTTGATAGGTATGAAGTGAACCAAGACAGAGCAATGTCAGAGATGCCAAAAGTATGATGAAGTCTAGAAAGGAGAATACCATGATCAATGGTATCAAAGGCTGCAGACAGATCAAGGAATGTGAGGAGAGAGATTTTGCCAGTATCAGTTGCAAGGAGGAGATTGTTGAGAATGTGCAGTAGGGCAGTTTCAGTGCTATGGCACTGGCGGTAGGCTGACTGGAAAGGATTGAGGAGATTGTTGGCAGACAGGTGAGAGTTCAGCTGGTTGAGGACGACTTTTTCAAGGAGTTTTGACAAGAAAGAGAGATTAGAGATAGGCCTGTAATTTTCAGTTCATTTGGGTCTAAATTGTGTTTCTTGAGGAGAGGGTGAACAATAGCAGACTTGAAAGAATCTGGGACAGTTCCAGTTTGAAGAGAAGTGTTGATGATGTCAGTGATGAATGGGAGGAGAGTAGGGAGACAGTCGGCGTAGAGAAAACCTGGAAGAGGATCCAGTTCGCAGGTTTTGAACGACATGGATCTGATTGTGCATGCACACACACACACACACCACACACACAAACACACACACACACACACACACACACACACACACACACACACACACACACACATACACACACATACACACACACACGCATACACCACACACACACACACAACCAACACACACACACACACACACAACACACACACACACACACACACACACACACACACACACCACA
>JAPXFY010000013.1:7101040-7121040 GCA_030674185.1 Monoplex corrugatus | reverse complement strand
TCTTTTTGAGTACAAGGCGTACAGCATTGTTTTGAATGCGCTGTAGGATGTGAATGGTGGAGGCAGGAAGACCAGACAGGAGTGAATTGCAATAGTCAATGCGAGACATTATGAAGGAGAGAACGAGTTTTGCAGTTGTTTCGACAGAGAGATACTTCCTGATCAGGCTTATACGATGGAGATGATAGTAGCAAGATCTAGCAGTTTGAGAAACAAAGTTGTTCATGGAGAGGGTAGAGTCAATGCAGACACCAAGGTTTTTAGCTGAATCAGAAATTGGGACTGATGTGTTACATAATGGGAGAGAAAGAGGAGGCAGCTGAGAAAGTTTCTGACGGGTGCCAATGAGGATAGCTCTGTCTTGTCGTCATTAAGTTGAAGTTTGTTGAACGTCATCCAGTTCTTAATGTCCGATTAACACTCAGTGGTGCGAGTCAACAGGTGCTGTATATTATCAGGTGAGTCACTGTCTTGAAGTTGGGTGTCATCAGCATAGAAATGGTGTTTTATAGAGTGGGAGTTGATGATGGTGGACAGGGGGGAGGTATAAAGAGTGAAAGGAACAGGGCCAAGGACAGATCCTTGTGGAACACCACAGGTCATTGAAGGTAGCAAAAGTGTGTGTGGTGTTTTACAGTGATTTTATCGTGGTTCTATTTGATTTTATGCATTGAATTTTGTATCAGTTTGTTGCTTTTAAATCCCGACACACGGTGATGTAAATATTTTTTTAAAATTTTGAATATTTTACCAGATAATCTGATTTCAAAGTTTTTACACCTCTTTTCATCATTTTAATTCAGCCGCTCAAGTCGGACATTTTATCTGTGAACTGTGTTTACATTTTAGCCTACTGTGTTCGCCCAACGCTACAGCTTTCCCAAACCTTTGTGTTCTCTGCAAGTATCTTGCTCTCCTGACTGGCTCGCAATTATGGACCCTTCTTTTATAAAACAAATTGGACTGACACTTTTTAAATACAGCAAGTGCTACCTCGGTGGAGGCGTCTACCAGCGCATACGAACACTGGGGCTGTGTCCTAAGCCCCGCACTGCGCGATCCTGTCGTGGTGGACGTCTCCACCGACTTTGGCACAATCTGCCTCCTGCTGTGCCAGTCCGACACCACTCTTCTGCTTCTTCGTCTCCTCCACTGCCCCTGCACTCGACCTTGCTGCTGCAAACTTCGTCTCCTCCTCTGCCGTCTTCGCCTTCGTCTTCTGTCCCGCCGGTGCCGCCTTCACCTTCTGTCCCACCGGTGCCGCTTTCATCTTCTGTCCCGCCGGCGCTGCCCTCGTCTTCTGTCCCGCTGGTGCTGCCTTTGTCTTCTGTCCCGCTGGTGCCTCCTTCGTCTTCTGTCCCGTCGTTGCTGCCTTCGTCTTCTGCCCCGCTGGTGTCTCCTTCGTCTTCTGTCCCGTCGGTGCTGCCTTCGTCTCCACCTCGGCCGCCGCATTGTGATAAACTAAAACTATGCCTTTTTAACGCTCAGTCAACATGCACTGATGGCAAAGCTGATGTCATTGCTGACTTTATCGCAGATGAGCATATTGACATTGCTTTTATTACCGAAACATGGCTTAACCCCTTGGTCATGAACCTATACATGTGAGTCTCACTCCGAGTGGTTACAGGCTTGCTTCTTTCCATCGCTCATCCCGAGGTGGTGGTATCGCCATCCTCTACAACGACTCACTCCATTCCCGCCTGTCTTTCTCGCAGTCTCTGCCTTTCTCCCATCCTTCTTTCGAGCACGTTGAAGTATCCTTCCAATCCACCCCTCACCCCATCACCTTCTCCTGTGTCTATCGACCTCCACCTAGCTCTGCCAACAAGCTCACCAGATCCATGTTTCTTTCTGACTTTGATCAACTTCTTGATTACTACTGTCTATTACCTGGAAATCTCATCATTCTAGGTGACATCAATGTCCACTATGACAACACTCACCGTTATGACACAAGACATATCATCAACTCTCTGTCCAATCACAATATGACTCAACACATTTCTGAACCAACCCATCAAAAAGGTCACATTCTTGACTGGATCATTTCTCGTGATCACCAAAATTCCGCTACTGACAACTGCTTAGTTCTTTCTACCCGTCTAACTTCAGCCCTTCCATCTGACCACTCTGCAATTCTCTGTTCTCTCGACATTTCTCCTCCTTCCCGTACCATGCGCACAGTGACTCGACGCAATCTCAAATCTATCGACCTCTCCACATTTTCATCTGATGCCTCCCGTCTCCTTTCTGAAAAGTCACATAACCTTGCCGATGAATTCTATACTACTCTCCACCATCTTCTGGACACTCATGCTCCAGCCACAACCCGTCTTTTACCTGACCGCCCCCCTACCCCCTGGCTCACTCATGAGATCGCCTGTGCAAAACGTGCCCGCCGCAGAGCAGAGCGCCGCTGGCGCAAATCCAAACTCACTGTACACAGGCAACTTTTCCAAGCCTCTAAAACAAAAGTATCCACCCTCATTGCATCAGCAAAAACAAGCTATTTCCAAACCAAAATCCTGAATGCCTCTTCTTCAAAAGAACTCTTTACAACCATGAATCATCTCCTTGGCACACGAAAAGATTTACCTCTCCCAACAAAACATACAAATGAAGAACTCCCATCTGTATTCTCCAAGTATTTCACCACCAAAATACAAACTCTTCGTGACAGGCTTGACAGGACACCCTGTCAACCATGCCCACCTGACCCTTCCTTCTCTGGCACACCTCTTACTACTTTTACCCCAGTCTCACAAGAAGAAATTCTCAACACAATCAGATCCATGTCGTTCAAAACCTGCGAACTAGATCCTCTTCCAGGTTCTCTCTACGCCGACTGTCTCCCTAATCTCCTCCCATTCATCACTGACATCATCAACACTTCTCTTCAAACTGGAACTGTCCCTGATTCTTTCAAGTCTGCTATTGTTCACCCTCTCCTCAAGAAACACAATTTAGATCCAAATGAACTGAAAAATTACCGGCCTATCTCTAATCTCTCTTTCTTGTCAAAACTCCTTGAAAAAGTCGTCCTCAACCAGCTGAACTCTCACCTGTCTGCCAACAATCTCCTCAATCCTTTCCAGTCAGCCTACCGCCAGTGCCATAGCACTGAAACTGCCCTACTACACATTCTCAACAATCTCCTCCTTGCAACTGATACTGGCAAAGTCTCTCTCCTCACACTCCTTGATCTGTCTGCAGCCTTTGATACCATTGATCATGGTATTCTCCTTTCTAGACTTCATCATACTTTTGGCATCTCTGACATTGCTCTGTCTTGGTTCATTTCATACCTATCCAACAGAAAACAAACCGTTCTCATCAATGGCACTTACTCTCAACCTGCATACCTGACCTGTGGTGTTCCACAAGGATCTGTCCTTGGCCCTGTTCTTTTCACTCTTTACACCTCCCCCCTGTCCACCATCATCAACTCCCATTCTATAAAACACCACTTCTATGCTGATGACACCCAACTTCAAGACAGTGACTCACCTGATAATATACAGCGCCTGTTGACTCGCACCACTGAGTGTTACTCGGACATTAAGAACTGGATGACACACAATAGACTTCAGCTTAATGACGACAAAACAGAAGCTATCCTCATTGGCACCCGTCAGAAACTTTCTCAGCTGCCTCCTCTTTCTCTCCCATTATGTAACACATCAGTCCCAATTTCTGATTCAGCTAAAAACCTTGGTGTCTGCATTGACTCTACCCTCTCCATGAACAACTTTGTTTCTCAAACTGCCAGATCCTGCTACTATCATCTCCATCGTATAAGGCTGATCAGGAAGTATCTCTCTGTGGAAACAACTGCAAAACTCGTTCTCTCCTTCATAATGTCTCGCATTGACTATTGCAATTCACTCCTGTCTGGTCTTCCTGCCTCCACCATTCACATCCTACAGCGCATTCAAAACAATGCTGTACGCCTTGTACTCAAAAAGAAAAAAGCTGACCACATATCTCCTCTCCTGGCACAACTTCACTGGCTCCCTGTATCAAAGCGCATACAGTACAAACTAGACACCATGTGCTACAAAAGCCTCAATAACGCAGCCCCCGATTACCTGTCAAGCCTACTTGAGATCTATGTTCCCTCACGTACCCTCCGCTCTGCCTCCGATCCTCTGACTTTTCGCTTTCCACGCACTAAGCTCAATACCTATGGTCCACGAGCCTTCTCTGTTTCTGGTCCACTCTCCTGGAACAAACTTCCTCTCTCAGTCCGTCAGCAACCTACTTTTGTCTCCTTCAAGTCCGCTCTCAAAACTCACCTTTTCTCCTCCGCATAAAATCCTAACCCCCCTCTGCAGCCTGTCTCCGCTCGGAGGGAATCACATGGTTATAATATATAATTGTATATGCTATGCTCTCTATAATTTTCCATTGCTTTTATTCTTGCTTTTATTGCTTTTATTCTTTCTCCCCATTTATAGCCATGCGTGTGTGTGTGTGTGTATGTGTGTGTGTGTGTGTGCGTGCGTGTGTGTGCGTGCGTGCGTGCGTGCGTGCTTGCGTGTGTGTCTGCTTCAGCGCTTAGATTTGATTTTATCAAGATTTTGCGCTATATAAATATTGTAATTATTATTATTATTATAGGTCAGGTATGCAGGTTGAGAGTAAGTGCCATTGATGAGAACAGTTTGTTTTCTGTTTGATAAATATGAAGTGAACCAGGAGAGAGCAATGTCAGAGATGCCGAAAGTATGATGAAGTCTAGAAAGGAGAATACTATGGTCAATGGTATCGAAGGCTGCAGACAGATCAAGGAGTGTGATTAGAGAGACTTTGCCAGTATCAGTTGCAAGGAGAAGATTGTTGAGAATGTGTAGCAAGGCAGTTTCAATGCTATGGCACTGGCGGTAGGCTGACTGGAAAGGATTGAGGAGATTGTTGGCAGACAGGTGAGAGTTCAGCTGATTGAGGACGACTTTTTCAAGGAGTTTTGACAAGAAAGAGAGATTAGAGATAGGCCGGTAATTTTTCAGTTCATTTGGGTCTAAATTGTGTTTGTTGGGGAGAGGATGAACAATAGCAGACTTGAAAGAATCTGGGACAGTTCCAGTTTGAAAAGAAGTGTTGATGATGTCAGTGATGAATGGGAGGAGAGTAGGGAGACAGTCGGAGTAGAGAGAACCTGGAAGAGGATCCAGTTCGCAGGTTTTGAACGACATGGATCTGATTGTGTTGAAAATTTCTTCTTGTGAGAATGGGGCAAAAGTATAAGAGGTGTGCCAAAGAAGGAAGGGTCAGGTGGGCATGGTTAACAGGGTGTCCTGTCAAGCCTGTCACGAAGAGTTTGTATTTTGGTGGTGAAATACTTGGAGAATACAGATGGGAGTTTTTCATTTGTATGTTCTGCAAAAGAACGTGTCTTACTTCCATGTCATCAGATTCACGTTACACGACATGTTCACTGCAAGAAAACAGTATGTAAATCAATATGAACCCATATGTCACTTAACATTATCAAGCATACAGAGAACAGTGAATGAAGTTTTGTCTCCCGCTTTTCCAAATTACTGTTCCAATATGCATACTTTTCACCTGCTTCCTGTTTTGGGGAATGTCCTCACCTGGTTTGCAGATCTGCAACACATCCCTTGATTTTCACGTTCAAACTGAGGACTTGGAGGCTTGTTGGGGGTCTTTCATCATTTGACATTTGTCGTTTAGTTTGATGTATATGTACTCATCTAATCACTGTGACGTCTTCTTGAGAAAGCATATTTGGACACTGAAAAGTGGACATCAAGTCAAATTGTTCTCAAATCAAAACAATACAGTATTCTTCCTTGCATGATTACTGTAGAACATCTGGTATACCATCATTCTCATTAATAATTTATTATGAGGTTGTCATTCATTCCGCTTGTACCGGTGGGCGTCATTGGGAGATACAGTCTTCTGTCAGCAGCAAGGCGGGTGGCCTGGAGAAGGGACATCTCATGAGCTCTGAGGGTGTCTGCCACGTAGTCGCTCCATCATCGTCTTGGTCTTCCTCTGGCTCTCCAGCCAGATATCTGGTGTTGTATGCCTGAAGTGCTGGATGGTTTAGAGGCATACGTGTGATGTGTCCGAACCACTTGATCCTAATATGTTCGATGTGTTGTAGGATTGGTGTTGCTCCTACCATGTCTCGTATCACCTCATTTCTGATCTTGTCCCACCTTGTCTTGTTTACTGCTTTCCTCAGGCATTTCATTTCACAGGTGACCAGTTTTCTCTTGAGGACTTTAGTTAGGGACCATGTCTGACCATGTCAACATGAAACACAATACTGCTACTTCAATGGCGTTTGGTTTATCCAATACAAATGGTATGTCAGCGTTGGTAGAAAAATGGCATTGATGAGTTTCACCTTAGTGCTGGTGGGAATGCCAGGGTGTTTCAGGAGAGGGGCAAGTTGGTAGCTGACTGCGTTGGCTTTCTGGCATCTGGTCTCGATTTCTCTGTCTAGTTTGCCATTTTCAGTGAAGATACTGCCCAGGTATCTAAAATCATTGGCTTGCTTCAACTGGGATCTGTTGATGTTGATATCCAGTTTGTTTGGTCTCTTACTGACAGTCATGACCTCGGTCTTGCTGACGCTGATTTTCATGCCATATGTCTCACAGCTTTCATTGAGCTGGTCTGTGTGCTCCTGTAGCTGTATCTTGTCATTGTTCACCATTGCCTGGTCAACCGCAAACATGAGTTCATTGAGTGCCTCAGGGTCTGGGTTTGCCTCCTTCGTAATCTGATCCATATAGATCATGAAGAGAAGAGGAGAGAGATTACAGCCCTGCCTTACTCCCGATGTTCCATGGCAGTGCGGACTGCACTCCTACTGTTGGCGTAGATGGCCTGAATGTTGTCTAGCAGCTGGCCCTTGACGACGTACTGCTCGAGGACCTTCCATAGTTTGTCTCTGTTGACTCGATGAAAGACCTTTTCTTGATCAACGAATACAAGATGGAGATCTCGGTCATATTCGATCGCCCTCTCGCACAGTTATGGTAGTAATGGTAGTCATCACGCTTAAACAAACACAATTTTCGGCAATCTATACGTACATATTCAAGCATCCTCGTATAGACACATGTAAGTACACACACACACACACACACACACACACACACACACACACACACACACACACACACACACACACACACACACATAAACACACACACACACACACACACACACACACACACACACACCACACACGCACACAAACACATGATGATGATGATGATGATGATGATGATGATGATGATGATGATGATGATGATGATGATGATGATGATGATGATGATGATGATGATGATGATGATGATGTATGTTCTTTATTTTACACATTATGCCACACTCTTTACTAACCTAATGTACACAAATCCTATTACAGCATGGAACCTGCAGATGATACATCACCAGTGACGAAATGGCCAAGGTCTGACGAAACAGAGAGATCTACTCCATGTACAAACAGACCAACTCTCACAACAACCACATATACTCCATTTACAATCAGACACATTCTGTCTGATTTGCCAGTCAGAGCCACCACATCTGTCATGCAACCAACTCCCTTCACAGTTGCTCAAACTCCTCAAACAGTCACACCTATTCTTCCTGGCGTCAGACTAACTACTACTAGAACATCATTCACTCCCTTTTCAATAAAAGACATTCTTTCTACAGTCAGACCTGTTTCCTCTCAACTCAGACCCACTCCTTCTATGACTGCACCCACTCCTACTGCAATAACATACACTCCTTTCACAGTGCAACATGATTCATTGCCAGTAAATGGAACCAGTCATCATGGGACAATTGCCCCATCCACACCAGTGGAACATGACGGGAATATAGATCCTGCACGATCTGATCAGAACTGTGATCCTACAACTGGACTTCAGCTTTCTACTTACACCACTGATATTCAGAACAATGATTTACAAACTGGAATGACAATGGACAATATCACTACTGCCAATAATGTTTCAGGTGAAATTGCTGATCATCCAGTGTTCAACAGGAAACACAGTACTGCTACTTCAATGGTGTTTGGTTTATCTAATACAAATGATGAAAACCAGACAAGGAAAATCCTTGATGAAAGAAGAACCACGAAACACAACAGACAAAAATGTTATACGTGTGAAATGTGTCCAGCAAGCTTCACTCAGTCTAGTCAATTACAGATACATAATCGAACGCATACTGGAGAGAAACCATACTCCTGTGTTCACTGTCCTGCAGCATTTTTTCGGCCAAGTCGTTTAAAAGAACATATGAGGATACACACAAAAGAGAAACCATATAAATGTCATCACTGTCCTGCAGCATTTGCTTTGGTAAGCAATTTAAATCAGCATATTAGGACACACACAAACGAGAAACCATATAAATGTCATCATTGTCCTGCAGCATTTGCTTTGGCAAGCACTTTACAAAACCATATAAGGACACACACAAAAGAGAAACCACATAATTGTCATCATTGTCCTGCAGCATTTGCACAGTCAAGCACTTTAACACGACATATTAGGACACACACAAAAGAGAAACCATACAAATGTCTTCACTGTCCTGCGTCATTTGCTAATTCATCCATATTAACACAACATATGAGGATACACACGGGTGCTAAACCATATCAATGTACAGAGTGTCATGCAAAATTTACTCGAAGAAGTAGCCTTACACGTCATATGAAAATTCACCAGGTTGACTGATCTGTTAAGTCTGTCAAATGCATTGCATCGTTTCCTAGATTAAAGGATCTGAAGAACCATAATCTTATACATGGATGAATGAACACTGTAGATGTGACCGGTCAACATTTTCTTCATCCCAGCTGGAATTATACATCGAAGGTGCAGTTATATTATAGTTATTATTATCACTAAAATGGCAAACTGTTACCTAGACTCTTGACTATGTCGTGTCTCTGTGTACATATGTTCTTGTTCTAATCCATATAGGTATTCTGATCATTGCGTGTCACTAACGTTTGAATGATTTGAACAGTTCTTCATTTGTTGCATCTGTACTTGTCAATATTTTCATAGAAAAAAATTCTAAATAGACGTTGGTAGAGTGAGTGGGTGGTCGTATTTTTGTTTCATGCTCAATTCTTAATATAAAATTGTATGTAAATGAGAGATGAAAATCAGTTTTCTTTTAAAAATAAAGTTTGAGTGGTGGTCGTATTTTTGTTTCATGCTCAATTCTTAATATAAGACTGTATGTAAATGAGAGATGAAAATCAGGTTTTTTTTAAAATAAAGTTTTTCTCTTGGTGAGACATTGATGACAGTTATATTTTGCACGTGCGCTGGTGTCTGAGTATGTGTGTGTGTGCGTGTGTGTGTGTGTGTGTGTGTGTGTGTGTGTGTGTGTGTGTGTGTGTGTGTGTGTCTGTGTGTGTGTGTGTGTGTGTGTGTGTGTGTGTGTGTGTGAGTGCGTGTGTGTGTGTGTGTGATGTGTGTGTGTGTGTCTATGTGTGTGTGTATGTGCACACAACACCACAAACACACCACATACAACACAACACCACACACCACACACACACACCAACACACCACACACCATCACACATCACCACACACACCACACACACACACACACACACACACACACACCACACACACACACCACACAACAAACATACACAAACAAACACACACAACACACACAAGCACACACACACCACAAACACACACACATACACACACACACACCACACACACACACACACACACACACCACACACACACACATACACACACACACTGCACACCACGACACACCACACACAACACACACACACACACACACACACACACACACAACACAACCACACTCATGCACACACACACAAACACAATCCACCACACATGCACACACTGCCACGCACACACACACAGACACAACACACACACACACACACACACACACACACACACACATAACATAAAAACACAACACACATACACATGTGGCGCACACCCCAAAACAAAACACACACACAATACAATAATATATAAACAAACACAAACACACAAAACACACAAAACATCAACACAACACCCCACACACACACACACACACACACACACCACACACCACACCACCCCACACACACATACACACACATACACACACATAAGAAAGACAGTTGCCATAGATTCAACCCAACGCCCAGCAGAAATCACAGTTGTTACAAACTGGTGGTCTCCACTTTTATTGTTTTTTAATGGACATCATGACCACATGTCTCCACGTAACAGACACAAAACCAGTCACGATGTCAGGTGAGAAGTAAAGGGTCACAATGACAGAGATGCTTATCAATTTGGAAACCCAAGTTTGATCCCCCGTACAAAATGGCAACAGAACATCAGCATCCAACAGTCATGATTCAGATGTGACCTGGCCCTCTTAGAGTGTAAGAAATCCAAAGATTTGATGCCAGTGGGATGTTCCCCTGTAAGGACTTTCTGCTGTCTACCTCTAGATTATGCACAGTCGATGATCTTATACTTATGTTTAGATGAATTACTGGATGAAATTATCCCAATTTGTTTCTAAAAGGAAAATTTGCGAATTGTTTCCTGAAGTCTAATTACGTTGAATGACAAGATAAAGTCACATCAACTGGGATCTACTTACTTACATATTCAACCAGGTTTTAATGATCAATATTTTACATATTCATTTGTAGGACATATTCCCACTCTGGCTCAAACGTGTGTCCCAAATGTGCTTTAGGTACGTAAAAATATCAGGCTGAATATCTTAAATATTATTCTGAACAAACTCTTGTCTTTGTGACTTACATGTAAATCACAGACACATTTTGCAAGGTCAGAATATTGCAAGCCAAGATAGGGTTGTGGAACTGTGCTGTGACCTTGGATAATAAGTGAGCCAAGATTCTCGCCTATCTGGGTGAACCAGGTTGATGGTGGTTAGCTGCTAACAAAACATGGTGGAAGTTTATGTCTGATATGGTTTTGGTCATCATCAGAGTTTTGTTTCAGTGGCTGCATTAACCTGCTTTTGGATTAGTTTTCATTTCTTCTGCAAAAGAACGTGTCTTTCTTCCATGTCATCAGAATCACATTTCACTTCATGTTCACTGAAAGAAAACAGTATGTAAATCGAGATGAACCCCTATGTCACATGGCATTAACAAGCACACAGAGAACAGTGAATGACCTCATCTCTCCTGTCTTTCTAAATAACCATTCCAATGAGCACACTTTTCACCTGTTTTCTTTTTGGCGAATTTCCTTGCTTGGTTTGCAGATCTGTAACACACATCTTGATTTCCACGTTCAAACTGAGGAATTAGACACTTGACAGGATCTTTCATTACTTGACATTTCTAGTTTAGTTTGGAGCATAACTATGTACTCATCCAAACAATGTGACATCTTCTTGAGAAAGCATATTTGGACACTGAAAAGTGGACATCAAGTCAAATTGTTCTCACATCAAAACAATACAGTTTTCTTCCTTGCATGATTACTGTAGAACATCTGGTATACCATCATTCTCATTAATAATTTATTTTGAGGTTGTCATTCGTTCACTGACACTTTTAATTTGATCTGTAGTGAACATTTGAATTTTGATAAAGAATTACCATTACTGATAAACGTATAACTGTTTAGTGAACGTCAAAGGAAATCTGAAACTAGATAAGTCTAATCTGAAAAACATGAATGTTTATTACGACAAATGACCAATATAGTAATAGCAAAGGTAATGTAATCCCATATCCCCAAATCCACAGACACAGTTATATGAACTGTCAAAGAGAAAGACACGCATACACATGCATGTGTGGACATATCTACACATACAAACACACCCATACACAAACTCATTCCACGCACTTGAGAACAAACACTCACTGACACTCACATCATCCAACTTTAATACGTACTCACACGTACACACAAACACACACACACACACTTACACACACACACACACACACACACACACACACACACACACACACACACACACACACACACACACACACTCACACAAACATACACACACACACGCATCACATACACACGCACGTGCGCCTGCACGCTCACACATACACATGCACACACACAAACAGACACACACATACCAGGACACACACACACACACACACACACACACACACACACACACACACACACACACACACACACACTTGACCTTTTGTCCCCTCTTTCTGTAGAAATATGCCGATCACGCACGCACGGACACACACACACACAAACACACAGTTACACACACACACAAACACGCGCACACACACAGACACACATACACATACATACACAAGCATGCTCACACATGCACGCACGCTCACACGCACACATGCACACATGCACGCTCATACCTTTTACATTAAATCTATTTTATCTCTTTTTCACAGTGGAAATGGCAATAAACATTTCAGCAGCAACAGTGAATCCCATTTCAGATAAGTAAAAGAAGATGAAAAGTGATGCGTCAGACAGAAGAGTAGATTGTTTTACCATTTGTGTCTTGTCAACATTGGACACTGTTGAGATGATACCAGTCACTGCAGGAGTCCTATATAGACATCACTAAGGTAAAATCCCTGGCACGCATGGAAGCACGCACGAACACACACATATGAACACACACACACACACACACACACACACACACACACACACACACACACACACACACACACACACACATACATATATTTATATTTTCTCGCACACTTTCATGAACCCAAACATGTACACTTCTAACCTTACGTCAATCTGAATCATTCTATCACTGAGGAAATGGGAATAAACATAGTGACAGTGAACCCTCGTTCAGATCAGTTTGTGAAAAAAAAGTTGAACACTGGCACCTCAGTCAAAAGCTGGTTGTTTTGTGACGTTGCGTCCTTGAGCTGTGATGTGACGTCTTTAGCTTTTTTGATGTCATGGTGTTCTTTCCCGTCTTTGGTTTTCTTTTCAAGCTCTGATTTCGCTACTGCTAGTTTTTGTTGTTTTTGATCGTTGTGCCTGTTGGACGTCCTGCCTGCGTGTGTGCTTTTGTTTTAGAACGTCTGCGTACGTGGGAGTTGTTGTGGAATTATCTGTCTGTGTATAACTGTTCCTGGTCGGTTTGATGGTGGCGGTTGCTGTCGACCGGGCCTCGATCTGCGCAAGCACAGTCCTTTCTAAGGTACTGACCTGGTTGCGCAGATCCAGTACGATGTTTTTTAGTTCAACGATCGTACTCACGAGTTCCACAGAGCTGGGTATAGATGTGATGGAAGTTGTCCCGCTCTGCGTGCCCGTGGTAACCGCGGTCGAAGTGCCATTTGAAGGGACAGTCTCTGCCTTTTCGATCCTGTCTCGCCTGTCGCTGGTCGACGGCCTCTCGTAATCAGTCTTTTCCGCAGACGCAGCTTCTTGCCTCTGTTCAGCAAGGCGCCCCGTCTTGTTCTGGTCATTTGAGACTATTTCCTGTTATCTCTGACTGCCGAAATGTTTATCCGTCAGGAGTCTCCGCCATCTTGAGTGTGTGTGTGTGTGTGTGTGTGTGTGTGTGTGTAATGTGCTTGCCTGCATACACATATTAAAGACCATATGCATACGCACACACAAACTCGTAGGCATATCATCTTTTTTGCACAGACAACATGGTTGATTTCTATGTTGTAATAACACAAATAATACATGTACATTCATGTGTTTCTGAAGAACGTCTGTCAAGCTGTTCAGCTCCTTGGTTGCACTCTTTCTATAAAGTGTTTAACTGAGTCAGGGTTGTCTTTACCATGTTGAATACGTTCAGTGTGAGAAAAAATACTCAAGCCATACACAAGTTGTCTATTACTTCTTATCTGCAAATGATTTCTGAACTAAAGGTAATACAAAGGAAGAAGATTCATATTCGGTGTGCTTAAGAAAGGTTAATAGTGAGTGACTGATAGCACATTTGGCAAGATGTCCTTTCTTTAACCTCCCTCACCTGTAGAAGTAAAGGTAAATGTTGTCCCATAACCCTGAAGTTGTATGGGAGTGAGGTGGTAGATATATCAACATGTTATGGCAAGAACTAGAAAACTGCTGCCCATAATTATCAGCCTTACTGTTCTAATTGTTCCATGTGTGAACACATTCAGGCACTCATTCACAGCTGAACAGATTAGAAACTACAAATTTAATGGTGTTGTTCAGCTTGATTTAGTCCTTGACGTAAGACTGGATGGTGATATTCTATCTTAACTCCAAGCACATTGTTGTTGTAAAAGTAAAAACAAAAGGAACTTCTTTCTTATTTTTGTGCGGGTTAACATTACCAATGGAATTTGTGCTCTTCTAAATTATGGGTTTTCAAGCAATATCACTGGTGTATGTGGCCTAATGGATACGTACAGTGTGAGAAAAAAGTACTCAAGCTAAACACAAGTTGTATATCATTTCTCATCTGCAAATGGTTTCTGAAGTGAAGCTTATACAACATGTGGCAAGACATCCTTTCTTAACCTCCCTCAGCTCAAGCAGTAAGGATAGGTTGTCCAATAACCCTGACGTTGTAAGGGAATTAGGTGAATCTACTGTCTGGTGAGATGACCTTTCCCTTTTTTTTTTATTTATCAACCTGTTTCAATGTTGTGCCATTTGCTGTTATTTTGTATGAATGAATTTCTTGTTGATTACCATGATTTCAGTCTTCTTGCTATTTAGCAAGATACACATCAAATGCACAAGATACCTGGCAATACACAAGAATCCTGGTTTTGAATCATGAAGTAAACAGAAACTTTTCTCCACTGCACCACTCCATTATACCTAAGAGTTAGTCTGGGTGCTTTTCAAATAAATCATAAACTAAACTCCCTTGTGTTGTATGCATTCAGTGGATATTGAAGATCACACAACAGAATAAAACGTTTTTCCCTTGTAAAATTATGGAGAAAAATCCACTGTCATAAATATACCAAAATACACACATACACATTAAAAATCAAAACAGGTAATGCCATACAACGGCATTGTACTTTGCCATGGAATGTGCTCAGTGTTTTTTAATGAAAAGACTACTTTGTTGAACTGTTTGCGCAATCAGTTCATAGCATTGCAGTTTTGTAAACTGTATCTTTTCAGCTTCACTTTGAAGACATTATGGACTGTAGTTATTTCCAGTGGTGGTATTCCACAACTACGAAGTGATTGATCTGCTAAGTAAAATTGGCAGATGCCACCAGCTCAAACATGAAACATATATTTTTGCCGAGATGGCTGAACTCAGTCACGAATTGTATACATAACAGAAAGGCATGATATTATAATGAATAATTATAATCATAATAATAATGATATGATAATTATAATAATAATAATAATAATAATAATAATAATAATAATAATAACAATAACAACAATAACATATAATGATAAAAAACAAAATAATAATAATAATGATAATAATAATAATATAATGATGATGATGATAATAATAATAATAATAATAATAATAATAATAATAATAATAATAATAATAATATAACAATATACTAATGATAATGATAATAATAGTGATAATAATAATAATAATAACAATAATAATAATAATAATAATAATAATAATAATAATAATAATAATAATAAATATAACACTTGTAAGTATTAACGATATACGTGAAACTAAGGAGAAGATGAAGGCAGAAAAGTCCAAGGAAAAGGAAAAATGAACATGATAATAAATATACCAAAATACACACATACACATTAAAAATCAAAAATCAAAATAATAATAATATAATGATGATGATAATAATAATAATAATAATAATAATAATAATAATAATAATAATAATAATAATAATAATAATAATATAATAATAATATACTAATGATAATGATAATAATAGTGTTTACTTCATGATTCAAAACCAGGATTCTTTTGCCAGGTATCTTGTGCATTTGATGTGTATCTTGCTAAATAGCAAGAAGACTAAAATCATGGTAATCAACCTGGCTTAAAGAGTCTGGCGATGAGAGCAAGATGGCGGACTTGACACCACCGGGATATAAACTGTTTTCTTTTCCCCGTCAGCTGACTGGCTTGATTAAAGGTGGTGGCGGCATTGCCGTCATCATGAAAGATTGTCTTGCATCTCACACCTCTGTCAACACCTCGTTCTCCTTCACCCACACCTCGTTTGAGGTTGCTGAATTAATGTTGACTGTGCAACGCCAACAACTTCGATTGCTTTGTGTCTACCGTCCTCCCCCCAGTCAAAGAAATAAACTGACCCACACTATGTTTTTCGATGAGCTCCCAGACTTTCTTGACTATTCCATCACGTGTGAGAGTAATCTTTTGATTGTTGGTGACTTTAATATCCATTATCAAAGATCAGCATGACTCCAGAACAAGACAGTTTCGGGAACTCTTGCAAATGTTTAGTCTGTCTCAAGCTGTTAACGAACCTACTTTTCCTAGCAGTGGTCATATTTTAGACCTTGTAATTTTTCGTGACAATGATAATCTTTTACAATCTGCAAAGTGTAGTAATTATCTTATGTCTGACCATATTTGTATTGTCTGTCATCTTAGTGTTCTAAAACAAAAATCAACACCCAAATTCAAATATATTCGTGCCATTCGCCAGATAGATCAGGCAGCATTTTCTCAAGATTTAAAAAGTGTCATTACTCATGATGTTTCTCTTTCTGATCTCAGTCTCGGTTTGCGAACAGTTTTGGATAAGCACGCGCCCTTACGTCAGCACAGGGTGCAGCAACGTCGCTCTGCCCCGTGGTACAGCTCCGTGGCACATGATCTTTTGCAACTTAAGCGTGAGCGCCGTAAAGCTGAGCGTCGCTGGGCATCGTCTCGCCTGACGGTACATAAGCAGATTTATGAAACCGCAAAACAGAAAATTGTCGATCTCGTCCATGATGCTAAAACTAAATTCTATTCTTCTAAAGTTGTTTCAGCAGTATCATGCAAAGATCTTTTTAGAACTGTCACAGGCATGCTGGGAAAGGTTTCCGATGTTACTCTGCCGTCCACACATGAATTATCTCAGTTACCAAAATTGTTTTCCGACTTTTTTACCCAGAAAATTCTGACCATCCGTGATGGGTTTCTGTCATCCTCTGACACAACTGACCAGTCCGTTATTTATAAAGGTACACCACTCTGTCAGTTTACTCCTGTTTCTGAATCATTTGTACGGAAGCTGATTACTGAGTCCCCCAAAGTCTCTTGTATTCTCGACCCCATCCCCACCCCTCTTCTCTATGACCACCTCGACACCCTTCTCCCCACTATCACTCGCATTCTTGATGAATCACTATCTTCAGCTTCTGTTCCCTCTGATTTTAAGACTGCTCTTGTTAAGCCTCTCCTGAAAAAGTCTTCCCTTGACCCCAACGTGTTGAAAAATTACCGCCCCATTTCCAACCTCCCCTTTCTGTCCAAAATTCTCGAGAAAATTGTCCTCCACCAGCTTTCAGCTCATTTGACTGCAAACAACCTTCTATCTCCCCATCAGTCAGCATATCGTCCAGAGCACAGCACAGAGACTGCCATCCTTCGTATCCTTAATGATATTCTCAATTCGTTAGATAAAAATAAAATTTCTGTCCTCCTCTTGTTAGATCTTTCAGCTGCTTTCGACACCATAGACCATGAAATTCTTCTCTCCCGTTTGGAACATACATTTGGTATTAGAGACTTAGCTCTTAATTGGTTTCACTCTTATCTTTCAGACAGGAAACAGTTTGTGCTAGTGGATGGTCACCGTTCAAATGAAACCTCCCTCGATTTTGGTGTGCCTCAGGGCTCCGTGCTCGGTCCTGTTTTATTCATTCTGTATACTACCCCTCTTTCTGATGTCATCCGCAGCCATTCCATTTCGCATGAAATGTTTGCGGATGACACTCAGCTTCTTCATTCAGCTTCTGTTGATGACTATCCTGATGCAATTTCTTCTCTCCAAAACTGTACCTCTGACATTGATCTCTGGATGTCATCAAATAAACTGAAACTTAACTGTGACAAGACGGAGGCTATACGTTTCTCACATCATGATATCAACACACTTTCTTCTTCTCTCCCTATAGGTTCTAGTTCCATTGAATTTTCTGACTGTGTCCGGGATTTAGGAGTTCTTTTAGATCATGATCTTTCTATGCAAAAACATGTCACTAAGATATGCCAGCTTTCTTATATGGAACTAAGACGTATTGCTTCTATCCGCCCCTTTCTTACTGAGGAGGCCACTAAAACTCTTGTTTCCTCTTATATTCTTTCACGCTTGGACTACTGTAATTCTATTCTAATCGGCTGCCCTTCAGTTGTCATTCAACCTCTCCAACGTGTTCAGAATTCAGCAGCTAGGCTTGTTTGTAAAGCCCCTAGATCCCAGTCATGTTCTCCTCTTCTGAAAAAGTTGCATTGGCTTCCAGTTGAACAAAGAATCAAATACAAATGTTGCTGTCTCTGTTACAAAATTCTTACTTGCTCCGCTCCCTCTTATCTGTCTGAACTTCTTCAAGTGTATGTACCATCCAGAACTCTCCGATCCTCTACCGATACAAGAACTTTCTGTGTTCCCCGTTTCAATCGGAAACTGCATGGTCAGAGAGCTTCTCCCATTCTGCTGCCATGACCTGGAACTCCCTTCCCTATCATATTCGCCATAAGCAATGTCTTCCTTCTTTCAAGTCTAGTCTGAAGACCTATCTTTTCACTCAATACTTTCATTGATCTTCTCTTTCTTTTCTCTCTCAGCCCTGATCATCGTTCCTACATATATGTGTGTGTGTGTGTGTGTGTTTGTGTGTGTGTGTGTGTTGTGTGTGTGTGTGTGTGTGAAGCATGTTTATGCGAGCAGGAGAGAGGGAGAGAGAGGGAGGGAGGAAAGGAGAGAGAGAGAGAGGCAGTGCGGGAGAGAGAGAGAGTGAGCAAGGAATATCGGGAGCACGGTAGAGAACGAGAGTATGGTTGGGGTGGGGCAAGAGAGTGAGAGTATGAGTAAGAGTATGTGTAAGCGTGATAGAATTTGATAGTAGAGAAACTGAGTGGTTGAGAAAGGGAGTGTGTTTGGGTCTGTGTGTGTGTGTGTGTGTGTGTGTGTGTGTGTGTTGTGTGTGTGTGTGTGTGTGTGTGTGTGTGTGTGTGTGAAGAGAAAGAGAGAGAAAATATTTTTGTATGATTGTCACTATTTTTAGTAATATTTGAATTTACTATGTTAATATGTCTTGTTGAACGTAAATTTTATGTTTTATGTTATATAGTGTTAGCAGCGGTATGTTTAAATTTTATGTTGGTGTATCTATTTGTATTTAGTTATATACTGATTTTATGTGAAGCGCTTTGTGCTCTGGAAAGCGCTATATAAATTGCCTTTATTATTATTATTATTATGAAGATTGTAACAATGATAATGCCGCTGAAGTTGATGATGATGATGATAATGATGATGGATGATGATGATGATGATGATGATGATGATGATGATGATGATGATGATGATGATGATGATGAATGGTTTATTTATTTTACACATTATACCACACTGTTTACTAAAATAATGTACACAAATCCTATTACAGCTGAATATCTTAGACATAATACTGAACAAACTTTGGTCTTTGTGACTTAAATCCCAGACACATATTGCAAGGTCAGAATATTGCAAGCCAAGATAGGGTTGTGGAACTGTGTTGTTACCTTGGATAATGAGTGAGCCAAGATTCTCACCTATCTGGGTGAATCAGGTTGATGGTGGTTCGCTGCTAACAAACATGGTGGAAGTTAATGTCTGATTTGTTTTTGGTCATCATCAGGGTTTTGTTTCAGAGGCTGTATCAAGCTGCTTGTGGATTAGTTTAGATTACTTCTGCAAAAGAACATGCAACTCATCCGTTGATTTTCATGTTCAAACTGAGGAATTGGAGGCTTGATGGGGGTCTTCC
>JAPXFY010000013.1:7091040-7096040 GCA_030674185.1 Monoplex corrugatus | reverse complement strand
ACGATCAAGTTTGGCATAAACGTTTATTGTACAAGCTAAAATCTGTTGGTTTATCTGGCAATATGTACAATTACATTAAATCTTTTTTAGCTAATAGAACAATACAGGTTAGAGTGGGAGCTAGTTATTCTACTTCATGGCACCTCGACATGGGGATTCCACAAGGTTCAGTGATAGCACCTATTTTATTTAATATCCTTATACAGGATCTTCCTAAAGCTTTTTCAAATCGTGTTGTTTTAGTACAGTATGCTGATGATACATGCACTTGGATGAATATCACTTTAAAAAAGACAACTCCAGAGAGAACACGGAATTACATCAGGAAATTGTATCAAATTGATCTTGATAACCTTGGAAACTATATGTTAGAAAATGGTCTGTCGTTGTCGGCAGAAAAAACTAACATGATGCTGTTTGATCCTGGTGGTAACTCAAATAACTTGCCTACTTTCAAATTGCGTGGTGAAGTGTTAAATTACAAACAGGTCGTAAAATTTCTGGGAGTTTACATCACTTCGAAATTAAGCTGGAATGTTCATTTTGATTATATTTTAACAAAAGCACGAAAAACCTTAAATTTTCTAAAGATAATAAGCAAATTAACCTGGGGAATGGATACAAATATACTGATTCATCTGTCAACAGCGCTGGTCAGGTCTAAATTATCCTACGCGCAAGACTTTTTTTTCAATGCACCTAATATTTACTAAAAAAGATTCAGAACTTGGACTGCAAAAGTCTTAAAATTGCACTAGGTGTACCAACTCATGCTTCTACTCTGGAAACGTACAGAGTTGCTGGAATTCTACCTCTAAACAACCATCGTGAGCTAGCTACTTTGCTGCAATTAGAACTACTTCACAAGCGAATAATTTTGTGAGCAAAGAAATTAAAATCAGGTCTGCTATTGATTTTCCAAAACGAGCAAAAAACATTTCATCACAAATTACAACCGCAACTTACATATCTGACCTGATCAAACAACCCAGCATAACTATGGATGAAATAGCTGAAAAACCAACGTTAACGCCTATCCCTACATGGGAAATGCTAAAGGCCACGTTTGATCTCGATTATGCAAAAGTTAAAAAAGATGATAATGTCAACATTACGCTATCCACAGCTTGTGAACACATCGATGAAAAGTACCGTACCCACCTCCACATTTTTACTGATGGGTCAGTCTTAGCAAATCAGAGCGCTGGAGCAGCCTTTTATGTTCCAAAATTTAACATTAAAAAGTCTTTTTTCATTGGGGCAAATGTATCTATATATACAGCAGAATTGGTCGCTGTTGTTCAAGCTTTGCATTATTTAATAAGCCTTCGGCCTGTGCCTTTCGAAGTAGTTCTGTTTGTTGATTCAAAATCTGTATTATATGCCTTACAGTCTTTTGATACAGACACAAGACCTGATTTAATAATTGAGGCAAATCATCTAATACACTGTTTAAAGATAAATGGCTCGGAAATCAGTTTATGCTGGGTGCCTTCTCACGTTGGTCTTCACGGCAACAACGTAGTTGACAGAGCAGCTAAATCCGGTGCACTCCGTTTTGAAAATTCCATAGAATTACATGTTAACACCTCGGTAAAAGAAGCTTACAACTCGCTAGAATTAGCATCATGGAATCGATTTCATGAACATGAAAAATTTGTGTCTCAAAAAAGAATCAAACTTTCAATTCAAAATATCTGTAAAAAATTGCAGTATTCTTCGATATATCATTTGAGATTAATTGTTACCACATATTTTCGTATTCAACTGAACGCTTTGAAAACAAAATATTGTAAAAACGTTTTATGTATTTGCGGTGAACAATTCACATTGTATCACTGTTTGTTTTACTGCAGAAAGCTTCGTTATTTTTTACCAAAGATGTTTACACAAGGAAACTATCTTGAAAAGCATTTTAAAGAAGTGATATCAGATCAAGTTCTGTTAGTTAAAATTTCAGAATCATTGGTTCACAGTCCTGTTAATGCGTTACTTTAAGGTTATTATTTTAATTATCATTATCTTATTTTGTTTTGTTTTGCTTTTTATGACGATTTTTCTTTTACATTTCATGTTAGCGTTGTTCTAGTTTCATTTTTCTGATCATCCATATCATTTTTCTAAAGACCTTACGGATTCCTTTTAATTTTTTTCCCGTCTCTTACTCTGTTCCCTTCTTTCCCCTCCTCCCCCCCCCCCCCAAAAAAAAAAAAAAATCATCCTCCATATCTAATATCACTTATAGTGAAAAGACGTTAAATCAAGGAACGAACGAACACACAAACGCACACCACATTCACACAAACACACATTCACACAGACACACACTCACGTGTGCGCAAACCTGCATGGTAGTACTTAGTATACTTTACTTTTTACTTTTTCCTTCCGCTTGTACCAGTGGGGTCGTTGGGAGATACAGTCGTCTGTCAGCAGCAAGGTGGGTGGCCTGTAGAAGGGACATCTCGTGATCTCTGAGGATGTCTGCCACGTAATCGCTTCATCGTCGTCTTGGTCTTCCTCTGGCTCTCCAGCCAGAATATGTGGTGTTGTATGCCCGAAGAGCTGAATGGTTTAGGGGCATATGTATGAGGTGTCTGAACCACTTGATCCTAATATGTTCGATGTGTTGTAGGATTGGTGTTGCTCCTACCATGTCTTGTATCACCTCATTTCTCATCTTGTCCCGCCTTGTCTTGTTTACTGCTTTCCTCAGGCATTTCATTTCACAGGTGACCAGTTTTTCTCTCGAGGACTTTAGTTAGGGACCATGTCTGGCACTGGTATGTCAGCGTTGGTAGAAAAATGGCGTTGATGAGTTTCACCTTAATGCTGGTGGGAATGCTGGGGTGTTTCAGGAGAGGGGCAAGTTGGTAGCTGACTGCGTTGGCTTTCTGCCATCTGGTCCCGATTTCTCTGTCTAGTTTGCCATTTTCAGTGAAGATGCTGCCCAGGTATCTAAATTCATTGGCTTGCTTCAGCTGGTTCCGTTGATGTTGATATCCAGTTTGTTTGGTCTCTTACTGACAGTCATGACCTCGGTCTTGCTGACGCTGACCTCATGCCATATGTCTCGCAGCTTTCATTGAGCTGGTCTGTGTGCTCCTGTAGCTGTATTTGTCATTGTTCCCCATTGCCTGGTCGTCATCAAACATGAGTTCATTGAGTGCCTCAGGGTCTGGGTTTGCCTCCTTCATAATCTGATCCATATATATCACGAAGAGAAGAGGGGAGAGATTACAGCCCTGCCTTACTCCCGATGTCACTGGGAACCAGTCAGATGTTCCACTGGTGGTGTGGACTGCACTCCTGCTGTTGGCATAGATGGCCTGAATGTTGTCTAGCAGCTGGACCTTGACTTCGTACTACTAGAGGACCTTCCATAGCTTGTCTCTGTTGACTCGATCAAAGGCCTTTTCTTGATCAACGAATACAAGATGGAGATTTTGGTCATATTCGATCGCCTCTCGCACAGTTATGGTAGTCATGGTAGTAATCACGCTTAAACGAACACAATCTTCTGCAATCCATACGTACACATTCAAGCATCCTCGTATACGCAGAATCACATCATGGTGAAGATGATGATGATGATGATGATGATGATGATGATGATGATGATGATGATGATGATGATAATGAGGGTGATGATGAGGATGAGGATGATGATAATGTATGTTCTTTATTTTACACATTATGACACACTGTTTACTAAAATAATGTACACAAATCCTATTACAGCATGGAATCTGCAGATGATACATCACCAGTGACGAAATGGCCAAGGTCTGACGAAACAGAGAGATCTACTCCATGTACAAACAGACCAACTCTCACAACAACCACATATACTCCATTTACAATCAGACACATTCTGTCTGATTTGCCAGTCAGAGCCACCCCATCTGTCATGCGACCAACTTCCTTCACAGTTGCTCAAACTCCTCAAACAGTCACACCTATTCTTCCTGGCTTCAGACCAACTACCACTAGAACATCATTCACTCCCTTTTCAATAAAATATATTCTTTCTACAATCAGACCTGTTTCCTCTCCACTCAGACCCACTCCTTCTATGACTGCACCCACTCCTACTTCAATAACATACACTCCTTTCACAGTGCAACATGATTCATTGCCAGTAAATGGAACCAGTCATCATGGGACACTGGCCCCATCCACACCAGTGGAACATGACGGGAATACAGATCCTGCACACTCTGCTCAGAGCTGTGATCCTACATCTGGACTTCAGCTTTCTACTTACACCACTGATATTCAGAACAATGATTTACAAACTGGAATGACTATGGACAATATCACTACTGCCAATAATGTTTCAGGTGAAATTGCTGATCATCCAGTACCCAACAGGAAACACAGTACTGCTACTTCAATGGTGTTTGGTTTATCTAATACAAATGGTGAAAACCAGACAAGGAAAATCCTTGATGAAAGAAGAACCACGAAACACAACAGACAAAAATGTTATAAGTGAGAAATGTGTCCAGCAAGCTTCACTCGGCCTAGTCAATTACAGATACATAATCGAACGCATACTGGAGAGAAACCATACTCATGTGTTCACTGTCCTGCAGCATTTTCTCGGCCAAGTCGTTTAAAAGAACATATAAGGACACACACTAAAGGGAAACCATACAAATGTCATCACTGTCCTGCAGCATTCGCTTTGGCAAGCAGTTTAAAAAAACATATTAGGACACACACAAACGAGAAACCATATAAATGTCATCATTGTCCTGCAGCATTTTCACAGTCAAGCACTTTAATACGACACATTAGGACACACACAAAAGAGAAACCATATAAATGCCATCATTGTCCTGCAGCATTTGCTTTGGCAAGCACTTTAACACAACATATTAGGACACACACAAACGAGAAACCACATAAATGTCATCATTGTCCTGCAGCATTTGCACAGTCAAGCACTTTAACACGACATATTAGGACACACACAAAAGAGAAACCATACAATA
>JAPXFY010000013.1:7066040-7073540 GCA_030674185.1 Monoplex corrugatus | reverse complement strand
CAACATGGTTCATTTCTATGTTGTAATAACACAAACAATACATTCACGTGTTTCTGAAGAACGTCTGTCAAGCTGTTCAGCTCCTTGGTTGCACTATTTCTACAATGTGTTTAACTGAGTCAGGGTTGTTTTTACCATGTTGAATACGTTCAGTGTGAGAAAAAATACTCAAGCCATACACAAATTGTCTATTACTTCTTATCTGCAAATGATTTCTGAATTAACAGTGAGTGACTGATAGCACATTTGGCAAGATGTCCTTTCTTTACCTCCCTCACCTGTAGAAGTAAAAGTAAAGGTTGTCCCATAACCCTGAAGTTGTATGGGAGTGAGTTGGTAGATATATCAACATTTTAAGGCAAGAACTAGAAAACCACTGCCCATAATTCTCAGCCTTACAGTTTTACTTTTTCCATGTGTGAACACATTCAGGCACCCATTCACAGCTGAACAGATTGGAAACTACAAATTTAATTGTGTTGTTCAGCTTGATTCGGTCCTTGACGTAAGACTGGATGGTGAGATTCTATCTTTACGCCAAGCACATTGTTGTTGCAAAGTTGCAAATGTGAAAACAAAAAGAACTTCTTTCTTTTTTTTTCCTGCGGGTCAAAATTACCATTGAAATTTGTGTAACTGTTATGGTCACCTAAATTATGGGTTTTCAAGTAATATTATTGGAGTGTGTGGCCTAATGGATACGTACAATGTGAGTAAAAAGTACTCAAGCTAAACACAAGTTGTCTATCATTTCTCATCTGCAAATGGTTTCTGAAGTGAAGCTTATACAACATGTGGCAAGACATCCTTTCTTAACCTCCCCCACCTGAAGGAGTAAGGATAGGTTGTCACATAATCCTGACGTTGTATGGGAATGAGGTGAATCTATTGTCTGGTGAGATGACTGTTCCCAGATATTTAAACTTATCAACCTATTTCAGTGTTGTGCCATTTGCTCTTATTTTGTATGAATGAATTCCTTGTTGATTACCATGGTTTCAGTCTTCTTGCTATTTAGCAAGATATACATCAAATGCACAAGATGCCTGGCAATATACAATAATCCTGGTTTTGAATCATGAAGTAAACAGGAACTTTTCTCCACTGCACCACTCCATTAGACCTAAAGAGTTAGTCTGGGTGCTTTTCAAATAAATCATAAACTAAAATCCCTTGTGATGTATGCATTCAGTGGATATTGAAGATCACACAACAGAATAAAACGTTTTTCCCTTGTAAAATTCTGGAGAAAAATCCACTGTCATAAATACACCAAAATACACGCATAAAGAATACGAAATAATACAGGAAATGCTATACAACGGCATTGTACATTGCCATGGAATGTGTTCAGTGGGTTTTAAAGAAAAGACTACTTTGTTGAACTGTTTGCACAATCAGTTCATAGCATTGCAGTTTTGTAAGCTGTATATTTTCAGCTTTACTTTGAAAACATTATGGAGTGTTGTTATTTCCAGTGGTGGTATTCCACAACTACGAAGTGATTGATATCCTTAGTAAATTTGGCAGATACCATCAGCTCAAACATGAAACATATATTCTTGCCAAGATGGCTGAACTCAGTCACGAATTGTATACATAACAGAAATGTATATTTTAATTAATGATAGTAATCATAATGATAATAATTTTAATGATAATAGTAATAATAGTAATAATAATTATAATAATAACAACAACAACAACAATAATAATAATAATAATAATAATAATAATAATAATAATAATAATAATAATAATAATGATAATCATAGTAATAATATAATGATAATCAAAATAATAACAACAACAGTAATGATAATAATAATAATGATAATCATAATAACTACTACAACAACAACAACAACAATAAAAATAATAATAATAATAATAATAATAATAATAATAATAATAATAATAACATAACAACAATAATAATAATATAATAATAATAATAATAATAATAATAATAATAATAATAATAATATATAATGATAATAATAATAATAATAATTATAAGTATAATAATAACAATAATAAATAAATAATAATAATAATAATAATAATAATAATAACATTAATAATGATAATATAATAATAACAATGGTAATAATAATAATGACACTGGTAAGGATTAACGATATACGTGAACATAAGGAGAAGATGGAAGTAAAGTTCAAAGGAAAGGAAAAAACGAACATGATAATGATGAAGATTGTAACAATGATAATTCCGCTGCAGTTGATGATGATGATGATGATGATGATGATGATGATGATGATGATGATGATGATGATAATGATGATGAGATGATGATGATGATGATGATGATGATGATGATGATGATGATGATGATGATGATGATGATGGTGAGGATGATGTTTTATTTTTTTTTATTTTACACATTATGCCACACTCTTTACTAACCTAATGTACACAAATCATATTACAGCATGGAACCTGTAGGTGATACATCACCAGTGACGAAATGGCCAAGGTCTGACGAAACAGAGAGATCTACTCCATGTACAAACAGACCAACTCTCACAACAACCACATATACTCCATTTACAATCAGACACATTCTGTCTGATTTGCCAATCAGAGCTACCCCATCTGTCATGCAACCAACTCCCTTCACAGTTGCTCAAACTCCTCAAACAGTCACACCTACTCTTCCTGGCTTCAGACCAACTACCACTAGAACATCATTCACTCCCTTTTCAATAAAAGACATTCTTTCTACAATCAGACCTGCTTCCTCTCCACTCAGACCCACTCCTTCTATGACTGCACCCACTCCTACTGTAATAACATACACTCCTTTCACAGTGCAACATGATTCATTGCCAGTAAATGGAACCAGTCATCATGGGACACTGGCCCCATCCACATCAATAGAATATGACGGGAATACAGATCCTGCACGCTCTGCTCAGAGCTGTGATCCTACATCTGGACTTCAGCTTTCTACTTACACCACTGATATTCAGAACAGTGATTTACAAACTGGAATAACTATGGACAATATCACTACTGCCAATAATGTTTCAGGTGAAATTGCTGATCATCCAGTGTTCAACAGGAAGCACAGTACTGCTACTTCAATGGTGTTTGGTTTATCTGATACAAATGATGAAAACCAGACAAGGAAAATCCTTGATGAAAGAAGAACCACGAAACACAACAGACAAAAATGTTATAAGTGTGAAATGTGTCCAGCAAGCTTCACTTGCCCTAGTGAATTACAGATACATAATCGAATGCATACTGGAGAGAAACCATACTCATGTGTTCACTGTCCTGCAGCATTTTCCCGGCCTTTTCGTTTAAAAGAACATATGAGGATACACACTAAAGAGAAACCATATAAATGTCATCACTGTCCTGCAGCATTTGCTTTGGCAAGCACTTTAAAAAAACACATTAGGACACACACAAACGAGAAACCATATAAATGTCATAATTGTCCTGCAGCATTTGCACAGTCAAGCACTTTAACACGACATATTAGGATACACACAAAAGAGAAACCATATAAATGTCACCATTGTCCTGCAGCTTTTGCTCATTCATCCAAATTACCACGGCATATTATGACACACACAATAGAGAAACCATACAAATGTCTTCACTGTCCTGCGTCATTTACTTATTCATCCACATTAACACAACATATGAGGATACACACAGGTGATAAACCATATAAATGTACAGGGTGTCATGCAAAATTTACTCAAAGCGGTAATCTTAAACGTCATATGAAAATTCACCAGGTTGACTGATCTGTTAAGTCTGTCAAATGCATTGCATCATTTCCAAGGTTAAAGGATCTGAAGAACCATAATCTTATACATGGATGAATGAACACTGTAGATGTGACCGGTCAAATTGTTTTCATCCCATCTGGAATTCTACGTCAAAGGTGTAGTAGTTTTATAGTTATTACTATCGCCAAAATGGCAAATTGTTACCTAGACTCTTGACTATGTCGTGTATTTGTGTACATATGTTGTTTATGTTCTAGTTCTAATCCAAGTAGGTATTCTGATCATTCCATGTCACTAACATTTTAATGATTTGAACTGCTCTTCATTTGTCGCATTTTACTTGTCAATATTTTCATAGAATTGTTTTCTAAATAGACGTCAATAAAGTCAGTGGGTGGTCGTATTCTTGTTTCATGCTCAATTCTTAATATAAAACTGTATGTGAATGAGAGATGAAATGCAGCTTTTAAAAATAAAGTTTTTTTCTTCGTCAGACATGAAAGTTGTTGTTTTTTTAACACGCACGCGGGTGTCTGTGTATGTGTGTGTGTGTGTGTGTGTGTGTGTGTGTGTGTGTGTGTGTGTGTGTGTGTGTGTGTGTGTGTGTGTGTGTGTGTGTGTGTGTGTGTGTGTGTGTGTGTGTGTGTGTGTGTGTGTGTGTGTGTGTGTGGTGTGTGGTGTGTGTTCGTTCGTTCCTTGGTTTAACGTCTTTTCACTATAAGTGATATTAGACGGGTAAAAATGGCATGGAGGATGATTTTTTTTGGGGGGGGTGGAGGGAGGAGGGACAGGGACACAGTAAGAGACGGAAAAAAATTAAAAGGAATCGGCAAGGTCTTTAAAAAAAGGATATGGATGAACAGAGAAATGAAACTAGAACAACGCTAACATCAAATGTAAAAGAAAAATCGTCATAAAAAGCAAAACAAAACAAAATAAGATAATGATAATTAAAATAATAACCTTAAAGTAACGCATTAACAGGACTGTGAACTGTGAACCAATGATTCTGAAATTTTAACTAACAGAACTTGATCTGATATTACTTCTTTAAAATGCTTTTCAAGATAGTTTCCTTGTGTAAACATCTTTGGTAAAAAAATAACGAAGCTTTCTGCAGTAAAACAAACAGTGATACAATGTGAATTGTTCACCGCAAATACATAAAACGTTTTTACAATATTTTGTTTTCAAAGCGTTCAGTTGAATACGAAAATATGTGGTAACAATTAATCTCAAATGATATAACGAAGAATACTGCATTTTTTACAGATATTTTGAGACACAATTTTTTCATTTAAATGTTCATGAAATCGAATCCATTATGCTAATTCTAGCGAGTTGTAAGCATCTTTTACCGAGGTGTTAACATGTAATTCTATGGAATTTTCAGAACGGAGTGCACCGGATTTAGCTGCTCTGTCAACTACGTTGTTGCCGTGAAGACCAACGTGAGAAGGCACCCAGCATAAACTGATTTCCGAGCCATTTATCTTTAAACGGTGTATTAGATGATTTGCCTCAATTATTAAATCAGGTATTGTGTCTGTATCAAAAGACTGTAAGGCCTATAATACAGATTTTGAATCAACAAACAGAACTACTTTGAAAGGCACAGGCCGAAGGCTTATTAAATAATGCAATGCTTGAACAACAGCGACCAATTCTGCTGTATATATAGATACATTTGCCCAACGAAAAAAGACTTTTTAATGTTAAATTTTGGAACATAAAACGCTGCTCCAGCGCTCTGATTTGCTAAGACTAACCCATCAGTAAAAATGTGGAGGTGGGTACGGTACTTTTCATCGATGTGTTCACAAGCTGTGGATAGCGTAATGTTGACATTATCATCTTTTTTAACGTCTGCATAATCGAGATCAAACGTGGCCTTTAGCATTTCCCATGTAGGGATAGGCGTTAACTTTGGTTTCTCGGCTATTTCATCCATAGTTATGCTGGATTGTTTGATCAGGTCAGATACGTAAAAGTTACGGTTGTAATTTGTGATAAAATGTTTTTTGCTCGTTTAGGAAAGTCAACATCAGACCTGATTTTAATTTCTTTGCTCACAAAATTACTCGCTTGTGAAGTAGTTCTAATTGCAAACTTTGCTGTAGCTAGCTTACGATGGTTGTTTAGAGGTAGAATTCCAGCAACTTTGTACGTTTCCAGAGTAGAAGCATGAGTTGGTACACCTAGTGCAATTTTAAGACTTTTTCAGTCCAAGTTCTGAATCTTTTTTAGTAAATATTTAGGTGCATTGTATAAAACTTCTTGCGCGTAGGATGATTTAGACCTGACCAGCGCTGTTGACAGATGAATCAGTATATTTGTATCCATTCCCCAGGGTAATTTGCTTATTATCTTTAGAAAATTTAAGGTTTTTCGTGCTTTTGTTAAAATATAATCAAAATGAACATTCCAGCTTAATTTCGACGTGATGTAAACCAGAAATTTTACGACCTGTTTGTAATTTAACACTTCACCAAGCAATTTGAAAGTAGGCAAGTTATTTTGAGTTACCACCAGGATCAAACAGCATCATGTTAGTTTTTTTTTTTTTTTCTGCCGACAATGACAGACCATTTTCTAACATATAGTTTCCAATGTTATCAAGATCAATTTGATACAATTTCCTGATGTAATTCCGTGTTCTCTGTGGAGTTGTCTTTTTTAAAGTGATATTCATCCAAGTGCATATATCATCAGCATACTGTACTAAAACAACACGATTTGAAAGAGCTTTAGGAAGATCCTGTATAAGGATATTAAATAAAATAGGTGCTATCACTGAAATTTGTGGAATCCCCATGTCGAGGCATCGTGAAGTAGAATAACTAGCTCCCACTCTAGCCTGTATTGTTCTATTAGCTAAAAAAGATTTAATGTAATTGTACATATTGCCAGATAAACCAACAGATTTTAGCTTGAACAATAAACGTTTATGCCAAACTTGATCGTAAGCTTTTTTTACATCAAAGAAAGTAGCTAAAACACTTTTTCTGAGGGCAAACTGTTGTTTGATCTGAGTCGTAAGTTTAACCACGTGTTCAACTGCGGATCTCCCTTTTCTAAAACCCACCTGGTTTACCGGAATAACGTTATTTTTATCACAGTAGTGTAAAAGTCTGTTTAAGATCAATCTTTCCATTAGTTTGCTCGTGTGGGACGTCAAAGCAATGGGTCTGTAACTGTTTTTATCAGTTTTAGATTTTCCTGCTTTTAATATCGGTATAAGTAAAGATTTTTGCCAGATTTGTGGCACAGTTCCGGTAACCCAGCATTTCTACAAAATTTTGTGTAGGAAAATAAAATAGTTTTCAGGGAGATGTTTAATCATTTCAGTCGAAACTGCATCAACACCTACCGAACTCGTTTTGTTGTGTAGAAACAGTATTGTGTTTTTTAGCTCTTCTAAGGTGATTGGAGAATTAAACCAGAGATCATGTAGATTGAGTTGTTATCTTCCATTTCTCTGTGATGTTTGCAGTCTGGAGATAAACCTTCAACTTTCTGTTTTTAGCAAATAAGTGCACAAAGGTTTCTGCTTTGTCCATGTCTGAAGGAAATGTGTTACATGTTTCTATCATTATTGGACACCTAGGTAAGTTGGTTCCATTCTTCATTTGATTCATTTTCGTCCAAACTTTACGGAAATCTTTGAAATCTGAAATGTCTTTTGTGCAGAATGATGCCCAATAATCTTTCTTTGCTTCAGCGATGATTT
>JAPXFY010000013.1:7053540-7061040 GCA_030674185.1 Monoplex corrugatus | reverse complement strand
AATAGCAACAGGGAATCCAAGTTCAGATCAGTAAAAGATAATGTAAAGTGATGCGTCAGACAGAAGAGTAGATTGTTTTAACATTTGTGTCTTGTCAGCATTGGACACTGTTGAGATGATACCTGTCACTGCACGATTCCTATATAGACATCACTAAGGTAAAATCCCTGGCACGCATGCAAGCACGCACGAACACACACATATGCACACAATCGCACACACACACACACACTCGCACACTTTCATGAACGGAAACATGTACACTTCTAACCTTATTTCAATCTTAATCATTCTCTCACTGAGGAAATGGGAATAAACATAATGACAGTGAACCCTTGTTCAGATCAGTTTGTGAATATATTAAAAAAGTTGAACACTGATACCTCAGACAAAAGCTGGTTGTTTTGCGATTTGTTTCCAGTAGACGTGGGACACTGTTTGAATGATACCTGACACTTTACATTTCCTGTGTAGACGTCAATAAGGTAAATATTGCCTCACTTTGTTTCTACTGATTTTAACACTCCAGATACGGATAAATGAAACACCTATTTTATTTTTATTGGCTCTTTTTTCTTCACCGAGGATGTTTGTAACAAAAATGAATGAAGGAATGTCTCATCACCCTGTCTGCTGGTCAATATTTGTCCTGTAAGGTTCAGTGGTTAGTGCTGGGTTAGGGGCATGGTTAGTGTTAAGGTTGTAAATCAAACTATTAAAAATCTTAAAATCTGTGAAGTGGGGAAACAAAAGAGATATATTTCCAGCATTTACATGTGGACATTCAGACACACACACACACACACACACACACACACACATATATATATATATATATATATATATATATATATATATATATATATATATATATATATATAAAGCCGCTTGCGTGCATACGCATCTTACAGACCACGTGCATACGCACACACAAACACGTAGGCATATCATCTTTTACTCATAGACAGACATTAACAACATGGATCATTTCTATGTTGTAATAACACAAACAATGCATTCATGTGTTTCTGAAGAACGTCTGTCAAGCTGTTCAGCTCCTTGGTTGCACTCTTTCTACAAAGAGTTTATCTGAGTCAGGGTTGTCTTTACCATATTGAATACGTTCTTTGTGAGAAAAAATACTCAAGCCATATACACGTTGTCTATTACTTCTTATCTGCAAATGATTTCTGATCTAAAGGTAATACAAAGGAAGAAGATTCGTGTTCAGTGTGCTTCAGAAGGGTTAACATTGAGTGACTGATAGCACATTTGGCAGTACATCCTTTCTTTAACCTCCCTCACCTGTAGAAGTAAAGGTAAAGGTTGTCCCATAACCCTGAAGTTGTATGGGAGTGAGGTGGTAGATATATCAACATTTTAGGGCAAGAACTAGAAAACTGCTGCCCATAATTCTCAGCCTTACTGTTTTATTTTTTCCATATGTGAACACATTCAGGCACCCATTCACAGCTAAACAGATTGGAAATTACAAATGTAATGGTGTTCTTCAGCTTGATTAGGTCCTTGACGTAAGACTGGATGGTGAGATTTTATCTTTACGCCAAGCACACTGTTGTTGCAAAAGTAAAAACAAAAGGAACTTCTTTCTCTTTTTTGTGCAGGTCAACATTACCATTGAAATTTGTGTAGTTATTATGCTCTTCTAAATTATGGGTTTTCAAGTAATATGATTGGAGTGTGTGGCCTAATGGATACGTACAGTGTGAGAAAAAAGTACTCAAGCTAAACACAAGTTGTCTATCATTTCTCATCTGCAAATGGTTTCTGAAGTGAAGCTTATACAACATGTGGCAAGACATCCTTTCTTAACCTCCCCCACCTGAAGGAGTAAGGATAAAGGTTGTCCAATAACTCTGACTTTGTATGGGAATAAGGTGAATCTACTGTCTGGTGAGATGACTGTTCCCAGATATTTAAACTTATCAACCTGTTTCAATGTTGTGCCATTTGCTGTTATTTTGTATGAATGAATTTCTTGTTGATTACCATGATTTCAGTCTTCTTGCTATTTAGCAAGATACACATCAAATGCACAAGATACCTGGCAATACACAAGAATCCTGGTTTTGAATCATGAAGTAAACAGGAACTTTTCTCCACTGCATCACTCCATTAGACCCAAAGAGTTAGTCTGGGTGCTTTTCAAATACATTTTTCCCTTGTAAAATTCCGGTGAAACATCCACTGTCATAAATACACCAAAATACACACATACAGAATAAGAAATAAAACAGGTACTGCCATACAACGGCATTGTACTTTGCCATGGAACGTGTTCAGTGGTTTTTAAAGAAAAGACTACTTTGTTGAACTGTTTGCGCAATCAGTTCATAGCATTGCAGTTTTGTAAGCTGTATCTTTTCAGCTTGACTTTGAAGACATTATGGAGTGTAGTTATTTCCAGTGGTGGTATTCCACAACTACGAAGTGATTGGTATCCTTAGTAAATTTGGCAGATGCCACCAGCTCAAACATGAAACATATATTATTGCCGAGATGACTGACCTCAGTCACGAATTGTAAACATAACAGAAATGTATGATATTTTAATTCATTGATTAATAATAATACTAATAAGAAGAAGAAGAAGAAGAAAAAGAAAAACAATAATGATAATAACAATAATAATGATAATATTAACAATTATGATTATAATGATAATAATAACAATAATATAACAATAATAATAATAATAATAATAATAATAATAATAATAATAATAATAATAATAATAATAATGATGAAAATAATAATACAACAACAACAGTAATGATGATAATGATGATGATGATGATGATGATGATGATGATGATGATGATGATGATGATGATGATGATAATAATAATAATATACTGATGATAATAATTGTTGGATTATGTCCCTTTAGTTGCTTTATATGAACAACTCTCGTGAGAAGTAGATCCACTCAGACGATTAAATGGGCCAACACAACTGACATTGTCTCAAGACTGTTATGTGCAAGAATATCACATATTGGCGACGAGGATGGGATTTGGAGCTCACGCAGGGAAGTAAAAAAAAAAAAAAAAAAAAAAAAAAAAAAAGAGAACAAATGGTTGTTTTCTTTTAACGATATTGTTAAGATGGCAAATAAGAATAGATTTGATGAATTCAATCCTGCTGTGGAAGATTTTGACTGTTATATTGAGCGCCTCGACTTGTATTTTGAAGCAAATGATGTTGTTGATGCAAAGAAAAAATGCGTTTTCTTGTCTGTCATTGGTGCCAAGTACTATTCTTTGCTACGATCACTGTGTTCCCCCAATGCTCCTTCAACAAAAACGTATGAAGAACTTGTGGCTACCCTCAAAGGACATGTTTCACCCAAACCATTAGTCATTGGTGAAAGATTTAAGTTTCACAACAGACGTCAGTCTGAGCTAGAAACGGTGAATGATTTTGCTGCAGAACTGAGACGTTTAGCATCAACATGTGACTTTGGACAGTTTCTTCAAGAAGCGTTGAGAGACAAATTTGTTTATGGTCTTTCTGACGCCATGATTCAAAAAAGACTTGTCTGAAAAGGAACTTACCTTCAAGAATGCAGTTGAAATTGCACATGCCATGGAAGTAGCAGCAAGTCATTCTGCTGTCCTTCAACCATCTGATACACCAGAGGAGAATGCAGTTCAGCAGGATTCAGCAAAATCAAAAGCACCTGACGGCACCAGAAGCCAGCAAATCCAGAATACCCGGTGTTATCGCTGTGGCAAACCACATCTTGCTATCAGCTGTCCATTCAAGAACTACACTTGTAACAATTGCAAGAAAGTCGGGCATTTAGCTGCAGTTTGCCGTTCAAAAAAGAAATCATATGCACAAAAGTTTGTTTCAGGTAGTGAGGAAGAAATAGGGGCTATACTTCACAACAAACCGTCAAAGAAAGGGATTGACCCATATACAGTTACTCTCAGTGTTGCAGGCAAGCCACTGTTATTTGAAATCGATACTGGAGCTTCAGTGACCCTGATCACTGCAGGTGTTTTCACTAAAACTTTTGAGAAAAACATATCCCTAGTACTCTGTGACATGGCGCTGAAAACCTACACTGGACAGCACATTCCTGTCCATGGGCAAGTTGAGGTTCATGTTTCACACAGAGAGAACTCCGCCATGCTACCTCTCATTGTAGTTGGTGGAAGAGGTCCAAATCTGCTAGGCAGAAACTGGATCCGGGAATTGAACATGGAGACTGCTTTTATGGTAAATCAAGTAAGCGAGAAACCATCATGTGAAGCAGTATTTGACCAGTTCCCCAACCTGTTTAAGGAAGAGTTGGGTCTTGCAAAGTCATTCCCTGTCACACTCCACGTTGAAAAAAATTGCAAACCAAAATTCTACAAAGCTAGAACAGTTCCCTATGCATTAAGAACCAAAGTTGATGCCGAACTTCAAAGGCTTGAAGATGAAGGCATAATTGAACGAGTGAAACATTCGGCCTGGGCGACACCAGTGGTACCTGTACTTAAACCAGATGGAACAGTGAGGCTGTGTGGTGATTACAAAGTCACTGTGAATATGGCCGCCAAGGCTGATGTATACCCCTTGCCCCGTGTTGAAGATCTTTTCAACAAAGCTGCTGGTGGAAAATCTTTCACAAAATTGGACTTGAAACATGCATATCAGCAGTTGCCTCTTGCCGAAGAGTCCAAAGATCTCACTACGATCAACACACAAAAAGTGCTGTTCAGATACAACCGTATGCATTTTGGGGTTTCAGCAGCACTTGCCATTTTCCAACGCACAATGGACTGCCTGTTACAGGATATTCCGGAAGTGGCTGTGTTTCAAGATGACATACTAGTCACAGGTGAGACAGATGAAAGCCATATTCAGCATCTGAGAGTTCTTCGCAGACTTGATGCAGAAGGTTTCCGTTTAAAGAGAAAAAAGTGTGAGTTCATGTTACCTGAGGTCACATACTTAGGTCATCGCATCACTGCAGAAGGAATCCAGCCCACTGCTGACAAAGTGAAAGCTGTTCAGGATGCTCCCACGCCCAAAAATGTATCAGAGCTAAAATCATTTCTGGGGCTTGTCAACTTCTATGGAAAGTTCTTACCTCGTTTGTCCACAGTTTTGTCTCCACTGAACAATCTCTTTCGCAAAAACACTGTTTTCAGATGGGGAGAGCAACAGAGCCAGTCCTTCAAGAAAGTGAAGGAAATGCTTCTTTCAGCTGATCTGCTGTTTCATTTCAACCAAGAATTGGAGGTGACGTTATCATGTGATGCTTCCGCGGTGGGACTAGGAGCAGTTCTGGCCCACAAACTGTCAGATGGATCAGAGCGTCCCATTGCCTATGCATCTAGATCTCTTAACAAGGCTGAGCGGAATTACCCCAATATTGAAAGAGAAGCTCTGGCTGTCAACTTTGGAGTAAAAAAATTTCGTGACTACCTGTTTGGGCGCCGTTTTTGGGTATACACAGATCACAAGCCTTTGATGTCCTTGTTCAATGAACACAAACTCATTCCAACAGAAGTTTCACCAAGAATTCAGCGTTGGGCAATGCAGCTGTCATCATATACGTACACCATCAGTTACAAGTCAGGGTCTACCATGACTCATGCAGATGCCCTCAGCAGGTCACCGTTACCAGCCACCAGCTCAAAATCAGAGATTCCAGAGGAGTTTGTCTTCTTGATGGACCACCTGTCAACAACTCCAATCACTTCAACTCATATTGAAGAGAAAACAAATTCTGACCCTGTACTGTCACATGTCAAGAAATACACTTTGTCTGGGTGGCCATCAGATCTTCCAGGAAAGTGGCAGACAGAGCTCAAAATGTACAAGAGCCACGAAACCGAACTATGTGTTCAGAGTGGTTGCGTTCTCATGCGAAACCGAGTTGTTGTACCTCCAAGTTGTAGAAGAGCAATGTTGGAGGAACTTCATTCGTGTCATCCAGGTGTCTGCAAAATGAAATGCGTGGCACGTTCGTACGTATGGTGGCCAGGCATTGATCATGACATTGAAATCACAGTTCAAGAGTGTGAAGCTTGTCAACAAGTCCGTCACATGCCAGAGAAAGCTCCACTTCATCCTTGGGAATGGCCTGAAAACCCTTGGTCAAGACTTCATGTGGATTTTGCAGGACCATTCATGGGCCACATGTTCCTTGTGTTTGTGGACTCGCATTCAAAATGGACTGAAGTGAAAATGATGACCAAAATTACTGCAGAAAAGACTATTTGCTGCATGAGAGATCTCTTTGCAGCACATGGGTTGCCAGACACAGTTGTTACAGACAATGGTCCCACTTTCACATGCAGTGATTTCAAAACCTTCATGAAAATCCTTGGCATTCGTCATATTCTGGTCTCTCCATACCACCCAGCCTCAAATGGTCTTGCTGAGAGAGCAGTTCAGACATTCAAAGAGGCTATGAAAAGATGTCACCCAAGTTCACCTTGCAGCACAGACTGGCGATGTTTCTACTTGAGCAACATATCACGCCTCACTCGACTACTGGCATTCCACCAGCAGATTTTTTGATGAAAAGAAGGCTCAAGACTCGCCTAGACTTGATTCAACCTTCTCTTTCCAGCAAGGTGGAAGATGCTCAGTCAAAGCAAAAGATGTACCATGATCGCAGTGCAAAAGACAGGAACTTTGTTGAAGGTGACAAAGTATATGTACGCAATTTTGGGTCAGGCAAGGCTTGGTTTCATGGAACTGTTGTTGAAGTTACTGGACCACTGTCTTTCAAAGTCCAGTTGGTGGATAGCCGCATTGTAAGACGTCACATAGATCAAGTCCGGAAGCGATGGATTGAAGAGAAGACAACTGAGGACAATACGCTTCCAATGATGGTTGACTCAACACTTCCAAGTGAAAAGCCACCTATTGCCATTGCTATCCCAGAACCAGAACCATTTCTCCAAAGTGATTCTGCTTCCTTGGAAATTTCCCCACCAGTGACTATTCAGGACTCGATCACACCACCACCACTTGGTTCCAGTTCATTGCAGGCAGGCAGAGGGTCCCCAGCTTATGCTACGCCTATCCCTAGAGCTCAAAATCAAGAACAGATTTTGGGACAGCTTCCAAGGCTTGGTGCTTCTTCATTGGATACACCAGTGCTCCACAGGCCCACCCCTGACCCAGCTCAACACCCGAGAAGAGCCCGGAAACCTCCAGATTGACTGGATCTGTGAACTCTCAAAATGTTGTTTTCTCCTCAAGATTACATTGGCATTACACACACACACACATTGTAATTTTTTTTTCAAAAGACATTTTAATTAACAAGATTAAAATCTCCAAATCAACCGGATCGGTGAACTTTTGATCAGTTTCCTTCTCCAGATATTGTTTTGCAACGCAAAATTAACATTTTAATTTGTGGTCAACAAGTTGAACTGTTTGGAAAATATTTATTTCAAAAGACAGTTAATAAGTTTTGTTTAAATTGTGTGTTAAAAGTTGAAAACCATGTTAAAACTTAAA
>JAPXFY010000013.1:7038540-7046040 GCA_030674185.1 Monoplex corrugatus | reverse complement strand
GCATGTGTGGATATATCTACACATACAAACACACCCATACACAAACTCATTCCCCGCACTTGAGAAAACACACTCACTGACACTCACATCATCCAACTTTAATACGTATTCACATACACACACACACACACACACACACACACACACACACACACACACACACATCACACACACACACACACACACACATACACACACACAGACACACACACACACACACACACACACACACACACACATACACACACACACATCACACACACACATGCATGGAGGCATGCACACTCACACATACTTATGCACACACACTCTCTCTCTCACACACACACACACACACACACACACACACACACACACACATACATACACAAACACATGGACACACACACACATTCACACACACACACACACACATACACACATACTACCCACACGCACACACAGACACACATACTAACCACACGCACACACAAACAAACACACACACACACACACACACACACACACAAGCGTGCTCACACGTGCGCGCATGCACACATGCACACACGCACACATGCACTCACATACCTTTTACCTTAAGTCTATCTTATCTCTTTTTCATGGTGGAAATGGCAATAAATATTTCAGTAGCAACAGTGAATCCCAGTTCAGATCAGTAAAAACAGATGAAAAGTGATGCGTCACACAGAAGAACATATTATTTTACCATTTGTGTCTTGTCAACATTGGACACTGTTGAGATGATACCCGTCACTGCACGATTCCTATATAGACATCACTAAGGTAAAATCCCTGGCACATATGCACACAAACACACACACACACACCACACACACACACACACACACACACACACACACCACACACACACACACACACACACACACACACCACACACACACACACACACACGCACACACACTCTTGCACACTTTCATGAACGCAAACATGTACACTTCTAACCTTACGTCAATCTGAATCATGCTGTCACTGAGAAAATGGGAATAAACATAGTGACAGTGAACCCTTGTTCAGATCAGTTTGTGGAAAAAAAAAAAGTTGAACACTGGTATCTCAGACAAAAGCTGGTTGTTTTGCTATTTGTTTCCAGTAGACGTGGGACACTGTTTGAATGATACCTGACACTGAACGTTTCTTGTATAGACGTCAATAAGGTAAATATTGTCTCACTTTGTTTCTACTGATTTTAACACAACAGATACGGAATAATGAAAGACAATTTTCATTTTCATTGTATTTTTTTTTTCTTCACTGAGGATGTTTGTAACAAAACTGAATGAAGGCAGATCTCATCACCCCATCTGCAGGTCAATATTTGTACTGTAAGATTCAATGGTTAGTGCTGGGTTAGGGGCATGGTTAGTGTTAGGGTTGTAAACCAAACTATTAAAAATCTGTGAAGTGGGGAAACCAAAGAGATATATTTCCAACATTTACATGTGGACATTCACACACACACACACACACACACACACACACACACACACACACATACACACACGCACACACACACATACATACACACACACACACATACATACAAACACACAGACACACACACACACACACAGACACACGCATACATACAAATACACAAATAAACACACAAACGTGCGCACGCACGCGCACACACAAATACAAACACAGAAACACACACACGTACACACGCACACACACACACACATGCACACACACACACACACACACACACACACACACACATAAATGTGTATAAGCCTGCATAGCGGCAAGTATGCATATACAATCACAATCATCAACACATCCACATCCATACATACACATTTAAGTAACCACATATGCACACACACACATACACACACACACACACACACACACACACACACACACACACACACAGGCACAAACACACACGCAGGCACACACACACAAACACAAACACACACACACACACACAAACATATACACACAAACAAACGCACACCACATTCACACAAACACACACTCACACACACACACACACTCACGTGTGCGCAAACCTGCATGGTAGTACTTAGTTTACTTTACTTTTTACTTTTTCCTTCTGCTTGTACCAGTAGGCGTCGTTGGGAGATACAGTCGTCTGTCAGCAGCAAGACGGGTGGCCTGTAGAAGGGACATCTCGTGAGCTCTGAGGGTGTCTGCCACGTAATCGCTCCATCATCGTCTTGGTCTTCCTCTGGCTCTCCAGCCAGAATATTTGGTGTTGTATGCCCGAAGAGCTGAATGGTTTAGGGGCATATATATGAGGTGTCCGAACCACTTGATCCTAATATGTTCGATGTGTTGTAGGATTGGTGTTGCTCCTACCATGTCTCGTATCACCTCATTTCTGATCTTGTCCCGCCTTGTCTTGTTTATTGCTTTCCTCAGGCCTTTCATTTCACAGGTGACCAGTTTTCTCTCGAGGACTTTAGTTAGGGACTATGTCTGGCACTGGTATGTGAGCATTGGTAGAAAAATGGCGTTGATGAGTTTCACCTTAATGCTGGTGGGAATGCTGGGGTGTTTCAGGAGAGGGGCAAGTTGGTAGCTGACTGTGATGGCTTTCTGGCATCTGGTCTCGATTTCTCTGTCTAGTTTGCCATTTTCAGTGTCATTTTGATTCTTTCCTTGTCCTCATCATGATTATTCTTAACAGGATTTTTGTTACATGACTCATCAAACTGATTGTGCGATGGGGTTCGCATTCTATAGCTCCTGTCTTCTTTGTAAGTGCAATGAAAATTGATTTTGACATATCTTTGGGGATTTTTCCTGTGTCATAAATTTCATTTAGGAGGACTGTTATTTTTTCTATGCCAAATTCCTCCAGGGCTTCAATCATCTCTGTAGTAATGTTGTCTGGTCCTGGGGCTTTTCCTGGTTTCATCTTTTTCAGTGCTGCTCTGACTTCATCTTTCATTATGGGTGGTCCTTCAAAGTTCTTGTTTATAATGTGTTCCTCGTTTCTGTCATCCTCAAAAAGGTCTTTAATGTACTCTCCCCATCTGTCTAATACCTTGTCTTTTTCCATGATAAGCGTGCCATCTTTTGATTTTAAGCAACCAGTTGATGTGCATGTATTTTTCCTGTGAACAATTTCTTCAAATCGTCAGTACATACCATGAGGATCAATTTTGTGTCGTTCTTCTATCTCTTTGCATTTTGTGTTCAGCCAAGCTTCCTTAGCTTCATTGCACCTATACCTGATTTCTTTGTTTATCTTCCTGTATATCTCCTCGTTTCTCTTTGCCTTCCTCCTTTTCTCCATCAGGCCCAAAATTCCATTAGTCATCCAGCTCTTTTTTGCTTTTCTATTTGCCTTAGGGATTTCCTCACAAGCTTCATTTATAGAACTTCTCAATTTTGTCCATTGTTCCTCACTGTCACAAACGTCTTCCAGAGCACTGAATTTGTTTTGAACATGTACATTACATTTTTGACGTATCATTTCATCTGTCTTCAAGAGTCCAAGGTTTAGTTTGATGTTGCTTTTGGTCTGTTTCCTTTTCCTCAATTTCAGCCTAAACCTTCCCACTACCGGATTGTGGTCACTGTTGCAGTCTGCGCCTGGTAGAGTTTTTGCTGACAGTAAAGAATTTCTAAATCTTTTGTTGATCAGGATGTAGTCAATTTGATTTTTGGTATTATCTCCTGGACTCATCCAAGTCCATTTTCTTCTGTTAGGCTGCTCAAACCAGGTGTTTCCTACTATGAACTCATTCATCTGTATCCATTCTACAAGCTTCCCCCCTCTTTCGTTTTGTGTACCAAGGCCATGAGGTCCAACTATATCCTCCACCCTATCCTGTCCCACTTTAGCATAAAAATATCCCATTATGACTGTAACTTCCTGTGATTTACATTGGACCTTGGCCATCTCTAAAACTTCGTAGAAGTTGTCGATGTCTTCCTGAGTACTTGCGGATGTTGGTGCATACACCTGTATGATGTTGATATCAAAAGGTTTCCCTCCGAATTTGACCAGTAAAACTCTGTCGGACACTGCCCAGTATCCTTTAACTGTTTTTGATTTGTCTTTGTCCATTATGATGCCTACTCCTCTTTCATGTGAATTACCACCAGATTATATCACTGTATATTCTCCTGATTTATCATGCCTGCCCCCTTCCATCTCATTTCCCCTAGTCCTAAAATACTGATGTTATCATCACCCCCACATCCATACATACACATTTAAGTATCCACGTATGCGCACAACCACATACACACACACACACATACATACACACACAAACAGACACAAACACACACACACACACACAGAGGCACAAATACACACGCAGGCACACACGCACAAATACAAACACACACACACACAAACATACACACACACAAACGCACACCACATTCACACAAACACACATTCACACAGACACACACTCACATGTGCGCAAACCTGCATGGTAGTACTTACTTTACTTTACTTTTTACTTTTTCCTTCAGCTTGTACCAGTGGGCGTCGTTGGGAGATACAGTCGTCTGTAAGCAGCAAGACGGGTGGCCTGGAGAAGGGACATCTCGTGAGCTCTGAGGGTGTCTGCCACGTAATCGCTTCATCGTCGTCTTGGTTTTCCTCTGGCTCTCCAGCCAGAATATTTGGTGTTGTATGCCCGAAGAGCTTAATGGTTTAGGGGCATATGTATGAGGTGTCCGAACCACTTGATCCTCATATGTTCGATGTGTTGTAGGATTGGTGTTGCTCCTACCATGTCTCGTATCACATTTCTGATTTTGCCCCGCCCTGTCTTGTTCACTGCTTTCCTCAGGCCTTTCATTTCACAGGTGACCAGTTTTCTCTCAAGGACTTTAGTTAGGGACCATGTCTGGCACTGATATGTCAGCATTGGTAGAAAAATGGCGTTGATGAGTTTCACCTTAATGCTGGTGGGAATGCTGGGGTGTTTCAGGAGAGGGGCAAGTTAGTAGCTGACTGTGATGGCTTTCTGGCATCTGGTCTCGATTTCTCTGTCTAGTGTGCCATTTTCAGTGAAGATGCTGCCCATGTATCTAAATTCATTGGCTTGCTTCAGCTGGGTCCCGTTGATGTTGATATCCAGTTTGTTTGGTCTCTTACTGACAGTCATGACCTCGGTCTTGCTGACGCTGATCTTCATGCTGTATATTCTTGCAGCTTTCATTGAAACTGAAGTTCTGCTGGTCGGAACTGCTCCTAAAAGAGAAATTGTCCCTTTTTCTTCACTTTCGGTCTGTAGTGCAGACATCCCTTTCTCGAAGAAAGTAAAAACACTAGGAGTGTTTCTGGATGCTAATCTCTCGATGCGTGATCAGATCAATTCAATCATCAGAACTTGCTACTGCCATATCCGATCTCTTGGTAAAGCCCGCCAGTACTTGACTATTCAAGCTGCTAAGACTGTTGCTGTCACACTAGTACTCTCAAAATTAGACTACTGTAATAGTCTACTTGCTGGTCTCCCTCAGGTGAAAATACAGCGTCTGCAGGCTGTACAAAACGCAGCTGCCAGAGTAATCTCTAGATGCAGGAAGACTGAACACATAACTCCCATCTTACGGAATCTGCACTGGCTCCCAGTTCAACAACGCATCAATCACAAACTACTAACTATCACCTACCGTGCACTCAACTCTAGTAGTCCTTCTTATCTTAAAGATCTTCTTTCTGAATATAAACCTGTTCGCAGTCTGAGATCTGCTTCCAAGTCTCTTCTTCATGTTCCTGGGACAAGGGATGTTAAAACCAAAAGATATGGTCAGCGAGAATTTAAATACCTTGCCCCTACCAAGTGGAACATGCTTCCCATGAGCATCAGGGAGAAAAAGACTCATTCATCCTTTAAATCTAGTCTCAAGACACACTTTTTCTAATGTTGTATGGGATTGCTTATTTGAATGTTAATACCTTGAATGCCTTTATGAATGTTGGTGCAAAGGCTGTGTGGAATTGTTTTTGTGCCCCCCCCCCCCCCCCCCACCGTGCGCCGCGAGCATGCTTTTATAGAATGGAGATTTTTGTTGCGCGATATAAATTTTCATTCATTCATTCATTGAGCTGGTCTGTGTGCTCCTGTAGCTGTATCTTGTCATTGTTCACCATTGCCTGGTCGTTCATTGAGTGCCTTAGGGTCTTGGTTTGCCTCCTTCCTAATCTGATCCATATATATCACGAAGAGAAGAGGAGAGATATTACAGCGCTGCCTTTCTCCCGATGTCACTGGGAACCAGTCAGATGTTCCACCAGTGGTGGGGACTGCACTCCTGCTGTTGGCGTAGATGGCCTGAATGTTGTCTAGCAGCTGGCCCTTGACGACGTACTGCTCGAGGACCTTCCATAGCTTGTCTCTGTTGACTCGATCAAAGGCCTTTTCTTGATCAACGAATACAAGATGGAGATCTCGGCCCTATTGGATCGCCCTCTCGCACAGTCATGGTAGTCATGGTAGTAATCACGCTTAAACGAACACAATCTTCTGCAATCCATACGTACACATTCAAGCATCCTCGTATACGCAGAATCACATATACACACATGTAAGTACACACACAACACACACACACACACACACACACACACACACACACACACACACACACACACACACACACACACACACACCACACACACGCACACACACACACATGATGGTGATGATGATGATGATGATGATGATGATGATGATGATGATGATGATGATGATGATGATGATGATGATGATGATGATGATGATGATGATGGTGATGATGATGATGATGATGATGATGATGATGATGATGATGATGATGATGATGATGATGATGATGATGATGATGATAATGTATGTTCTTTATTTTACACATTATGCCACACTCTTTACTAACCTAATGTACACAAATCCTATTACAGCATGGAACCTGTAGGTGATACATCACCAGTGACGAAATGGCCAAGTACTGACGAAACAGAGAGATCTACTCCATGTACAAACAGACCAACTCTCACAACAACCACATATACTCCATTTACAATCAGACACATTCTGTCTGATTTGCCAATCAGAGCTACCCCATCTGTCATGCGACCAACTTCCTTCACAGTTGCTCAAACTCCTCAAACAGTCACACCTATTCGTCCTGGCTTCAGACCAACTACCACTAGAACATCATTCACTCCCTTTTCAATAAAAGACATTCTTTCTACAATCAGACCTGCTTCCTCTTCACTCAGACCCACTCCTTCTATGACTGCATTCACTCCTAATGTAATAATATACACTCCCTTCACAGTGCAACATGAGTCATTGCCAGTAAATGGAACCAGTCATCATGGGACACTGTCCCCATCCACACCAATGGAACATGACGGGAATACAGATCCTGCACGATCTGCTAAGAGCTGTGATCCTACATCTGGACTTCAGCTTTCTACTTACACCACTGATATTCAGAACAGTGATTTACAAACTGGAATGACTATGGACAATATCACTACTGCCAATA
>JAPXFY010000013.1:7021040-7023540 GCA_030674185.1 Monoplex corrugatus | reverse complement strand
TGCTGGGTTAGGGGCACGGTTAGTGTTAGGGTTGTAAATTAAACTATTAAAAATCTGAAAATCTGTGAAGTGGGGAAACAAAAAGAGATATATATTTCCAGCGTTTCCATGTGGACATTCACACACACACACACACACACACACACACACACACACACACACACATACACACACACACACACATATATATCAATATATATATCTATATGTGCGTGTGTGTGTGTGTGTGTGTGTGTGTGTGTGTGTATACATATATACATGTATATATACACATTTATATATATATATATATATATATATATATATATATATATATATATAATAGATGTATATAGATATAAAGGTGCTTGCGTGCATACATATATTAAAGACCATGAGCAAACGCACACACAAAGACGTAGGCATATCATCTTTTACGCACAGATAAACATTAACAACATGGTTCATTTCTATGTTGTAATTATACAAACAAAACATTCATGTGTTTCTGAGGAACGTATTTCTTTAACCTCCCTCACCTGTAGAAGTAAAGGTAAAGGTTGTCCCATAACCCTGAAGTTGTATGGGAGTGAGGTGGTAGACATATCAACATTTTAGGGCAAAAAACTAGAAAACTGCCGCCCATAATTCTCAGCCTTACAGTTTTACTTTTTCAATGTGTGAACACATTCAGACACCCATTCCAGCTGAACAGATTGGAAACTACAACTTTAATGGTGTCCTTCAGCTTGATTAGGTCCTTGACATAAGACTGGATGGTAAGATTCTATCTTTGCATTGTTCTTGCGAAAGTGAAAACAAAAGGAACTTTTTTTTGCCGGTCAACATTACCATTGAAATTTGTGTAGCTATTATACTCTTCTAAATTATGGGTTTTCAAGCAATATGATTGGAGTGTGCGGCCTATTGGATACATACAGAGAAATAAGTACTCAAGCTAAACACAAGTTGTATATCATTTATCATATGCAAATGATTTCGGAAATGAAAGTTATACAACATGTGGCAAGACATCCTTTCCTAACCTCCCTCACCTGAAGGAGTAAGGAGAAAGGTTGTCCCATAACCCTGACGTTGTATGGGAATGAGGTGAATCTACTGTCTGGTGAGATGACTGTTCCCAGATAATTAAATGTATCAACCTGTTTCAATGTTGTGCCATTTGCTGTTATTTTGTATGAATGAATTTCTTGTTGATTACCATGATTTCAGTCTTCTTGCTATTTAGCAAGATACACATCAAATGCACAAGATACCTGGCAATACACAAGAATCCTGGTTTTGAATCATGAAGTAAACAGGAACTTTTCTCCACTGCACTACTCCATTAGACCTAAAGAGTTAGTCTGGGTGCTTTTCAAATAAATCATAGCTAAAAGCCCTTCTATTGTATGCTTTCAGTGGATATTGAAGATCACACAACAATAAAACATTTTTATTTTGTAAAATTCTGGAGAAAAATCCACTGTCATAAATACACCAAAAAACACACATACAGAATAAGAAATAAAACAGGTAATGCCATACAACGGCATTGTACTTTACCATGGAACGTGTTCAGTGATTTTTAAAGAAAAATTACTGTGTTGAACTGTTTGCGCAATCAGTTCATAGCACTGCAGTTTTGTAAGCTGTATCTTTTCAGCTTTGCTTTCAAGACATTATGGAGTGTAGTTATTTCCAGTGGTGGTATTCCACAACTACGAAGTGATTGATATCCTTAGTACATTTGGCAGATGCCACCAGCTCAAACTTGAAACATATATTCTTGCCAAGAGAACTGAACTCAGTCACGAATTGTAAACATAACAGAAATGTATGATATTTTAATTCATTAACTAAGAAGAAGAAGAAGAAGAAGAAGAAGAAGAAGAAGAAGAAGAAGAAGAAAAAAAAAATGATAATAATAATAATAATGATAATATTAACAATTATGATTATAATAATAATAATAACAATAATATAACAATAATGATAATAATAATGATGACAATAATAATATAATGATCATTACAAGAATGCCAATAATAATATAATAACAACAACAATAATGATGATAATGATGATGATGATGATGATGATGATGATGATGATGATGATGATGATGATGATGATGATGATGATGATGATGATGATGATAATAATAATATATTGATGACAATAATAATATATTGATATAATATTAACATAATGATGATGAAAATAATAATAGTACAATAATGATAATGATAATAATAAAAATATTAATGATGATGATGATGATGATGATGATGATGATGATGATGATGATGATGATGATAATGATGATGATGATATTGATGATTGATGATTGATGATTGATGATTGATGATGATGATGATGATGATGATGATGATGATGATGATGATGATGATGATGATGATAATTTGAGGAAGAAGAAGAAGAAGAAGAAAAACAAGAATGATAATAATAATAATAATAACACTTCTAAGTATTAACGATATACCTGAACATAAGGAGC
>JAPXFY010000013.1:7013540-7016040 GCA_030674185.1 Monoplex corrugatus | reverse complement strand
GTAGTTCGTTCTCTGAACTTTTTGTTAAAATAAGATCTGTAGTAATCATCATCATCATCAGGTGCCCTGCCGCATGGCGTTGGTGACTATGGACTTCCATCCATCTCTATCTCTCGTTGCCTCTAGCATCTCCCCCACCCTCTTCATCCTCAGCCACTCTGCAAGTCCGTCCAGCATTCTCTCCCTGGGTCTACCTGGTGCTCTCTTTCCCTTCAGCTTTCCCGTTGTGACCAGGTGCTCCAAATCCCCCTTCCTCATAAAATCACCTATAAATGTTGCCTGTCTTTTCCTAATCTTCCTTATGAGTGTTCTACTTGTGTCTGCCTCTATCAAGACTGTCTCGTTTGTTTTCTTTGCTGTCCATGGAACTCTCAACATTCTTCCCAGAAACCACATCTCGGCTGCCTCAATCTTGCTCTGTCTTTGCTTGCTGACTGTCCACGCCTCGCATCCGTACAACACAATTGGTTCTATATATAACATTCAAGGACTCTCTTTCTGATGTTAATTGATATGCATTTGTTGGTAAGAATGCTTGTCATCTTCTCGAATGCATTTTTGGCTTGGCTGATTCTGCCAGCTATTTCCGATGTGCATCTGCCGTCTGATGAAATGACCGTTCCCAGGTATTTGAACTCATTGACCTATGTCAAGGTTGTGCCATTTGCTGTTATTTTGCATGAGGGGATTTCGTGTTTTTTACTGATCACCATGACTTCAGTCTTTCTGCTCGGAGAATAATAACATTGTCAGTATCTGCTCTCTTGTGGGAACATTTCAAAAGTATGCTATACTTGGGAGGAATATCAGCGTAAACAGCACATTGAAAAAGAAAGTGTACTTCATCTTCCTTGCCACTTTTCTACAAAGTGCACAATACATTTTCAAGCATTTATGTTGAACACCACCACTGATGATTAGTATAAAAATCGGCAAACCCTCAATGTAAACTTTGCAAAGAGAAACTTTGAAGTCTTTATACTCGTATGTTATGCCTACCAGACGTCTTCCAGTTGATGAACAAGGAATAGTACCAAGTGTATTCTTGTACCGCTTTCCAGAGAGAGAGAGAGACAGAGAGAGAGACAGACAGACAGACAGACAGACAAATAGACAGACATACAGACAAGCAGACTGACAAGCAGACAGACACACAGACAGACAGAGACAGAGTGAGACAGATGAGGAGTAAGAGACCAGGAGAGAGACAGAGATATAGAAAAGAGAGAGAGACAAAAGAGAAAGAGAGAAAGCAGAGGGAGAGATAGAGAGAGAGAGACAAAGGAGTGAGAGAGAGAGAGAGGAGAGAGAGAGACACACATAGTGAGACAGAGACTGAGATACAGAGAGAGACAGAGAGAGAAAAAGAGATATTGTGAAAGAGAAAGAGAGACAGAGAAAAAGAGACAGACAGAGAAAAGGGAGTGATAGAAAAGCGGAAAGAGAGAGAGGTAGGAGAGAGAGATAGGGAGGAGGAAGAGAGAGGGGGAGGGAAAAAGAGACAGACAGAGAGACAGACAGACAGAGAGTGAGAGACAGAGACAGACAGACACAAAGCGAGAGAAAAATTAGGGTGAGAAAAAGTGGGACAGAAAGTAGAGAGAGAGAAAGAGAGAGAGAGAAGAGAGAGAGAAAGAGAGAAAGAGAGAGAGAGAGAGAGAGAGAGAGAGAGAGAGAAAGATAGAGGGGGGTGATCATTTCATGTCTCCAAGGGAGGGATATCTTTCTGTCTGTCCTTGTGTCTCTCACCAAGATGTGTGAGCAAGATGTTTCCAGCTTGTCCTCACCAACTTTGTATCAAAGGTGTGGACCATTGAAGTGTCGTTATGGCCGTAAGATCAAGGTCACATGGGTTAACATATACCTAAATTCAGTGTTTCCTGACGAAGATGTGTGAAAAGCAAGAACCCCTGACAAAGATTACATTCTGCTTTTAAAATCTATAGCAGTCCTCCATAGTCCTTAATCTAAATTTCAATTGGTACATTATCCAATTCCTAATTGACTGAAATTATGTAAGACTTTATGAAAAAAATAAACCATCAACAACAGCAACAAAAACGACGACGACAACAACAACAACAACAACAACAACAACAAGAACAACAACAGCAACAAACCATGTAAGAGAAAAGATCAGAAAGGAAGAGATGGCAGAAAACCAGACACAAAGTGAGTGACAGGATAGAGACAATTTCAACCACGGATTTTTTTTTTCAATAAACTTTTTTCATTTCATTTTTTTTATAAAAACAAACGGACATCAAACGTACATTATGGTAACATAAAATGATCAAAAAGTGTATACATATGAAAACATATTGTTGACATATAAAGTTCATATAGCATACAGAATATACGTGATGATATGTTATACGTTGAGGTCATCCAAAAATTTCTTTCTAGAAAGTGCTGACACTATTCATACTGAAGGAGCTCCCAGTATTACATTCTAGTGGGGGGAGGGGGGATAAAAATTTATCAGATGACCACTTCTTTG
>JAPXFY010000013.1:7006040-7008540 GCA_030674185.1 Monoplex corrugatus | reverse complement strand
CATTCTTTTGTGTGTGTGTAAATTTTGCCAACATAATCAAAGAAATATCGAGCATCCATTCCTTAAAACAGTCGAACATGTTCAGATTATTATGTATAATGAACAAACATCCATTCTATCAGCATTACATGATGCAAACAAAATATGAGAACAGTGTTCCAACATTCAGTCCTATAATTTGCCCAGGTTTAGGCAAACCAAATTCTTTCACACACACACACACACACACACACACACACACACACACACACACACACACACACACACACACACACACACACACACACACACACACACACACACATCAGAACTGTATGATGATGATACATCAGGGCTCGACCATCCAAACCTTACATTTAGTGGTAATGATAAAATCTTCAAATTACTGCCCCATAATACTCTGTTTACAAGGGACATAAACATGCCTTATACTTTCTTGTTAACATGAATAGCAGACCCTTAAGTGTCTGTAGACTTTCAATATCCACTTCTATCATATTCTACCAATGTACCATTATTTGCATGTTGTTAGCTACTACTACTACTCTCTTTTCTCTCTCTCTCTCTCTCTCTCTCTCTCTCTCTCTCTCTCTCTCTCTCTCTCTCTCTCTCTCTCTCCTCTCCTCTCTGGCAGTCTCTTTCTCTCTGTCTGTTTTTTCTTCTTCTGTTTTCTTTCTCTCCCCTTCCTCCACTATCTCTGTTTCGTTTTGTTTCTGTCAGAAATTGTCAATGAGAACATGTGTTTCCAATTGTCTCAAGAGGTTGTATGAACGATACGGAATTTGTGGTGATGTTTGTTTTGTCTGCTCTTTCCGTTTTAGCTATCTGTCTTCAGCTGCAGGAAAAAAAATGTAGGCTGAATTCGTTTTCCTTTAAGTTAAATCGTCGTCGTCGTCGTCGTCGTCGTCGTCGTCGTCGTCGTCGTCGTCTTCATTTTCGTCACCAGCAGCATCATCATTATAATTAGTAGATGTAGCATTGGTATTCATATTTCATATACATTTCTTTTGTCACAGTGGGTTTACCATGTGAAAATCAGGCTGCTCTCTTGAGAGTTCGTCGCCACAGTGCAGCGACACTTTTTTTTTTACCAAGGCTTCAGAAAGGCAAGAAGGCTGATTGGTCTTCAAGGAGAGGGACCTGGAAATCAACATATCTCTCCAATGTGTTATACCAAGGCACTCAGGAAATGCCCTGGCCTTCACGATTTTCAACTCCTGTTGGATCGTTAGCGTTCGAAAACAAAACGACAGTTAGGTCCGAGTCGTTCTTCGTCCCTTTCGGAAGGACTTGGCTTTCAGTTCAATTTACCGGTCAAACTGAAACGGAAAGTCGAGGCCTTAGCGGGGAACGAACCCTGGAACATCCAGTATAATTAGTGGCAGGCGAACGTCTTAACCGTTCTGCCATTCTCCTCTTGTTCTGCTGCTTGACTGCCACCCAGCACTACTATTACTATCACCATCGTCACTTTTATTCCCATTTCTTTATTTTTTTTATTTTCAGTTCCCCCCCCCCCCCCCCCCCCTTTTTTAATTTTTTTTTTTAAGGAGACCATTTTATACTTCGAACTTCCCAAGCTATAAAACAGATTATATCTGTGATTTCCTTCTTACATTTGCAACATGTTTCTTAGATGTATTGAATAGAGAACTTACAATGTATCTTTCATATATTTTTACAACAGCTTAAACGGAGGGATTGGGTTCAGGATAGAAAGACTAACAGCATGTGTAAATACATGCTGTATCAAAATGGCCTTATTATTTGCCCCTGGTGTACAATACTTAAACAGTTTCTCACACTAATGTTAAAAAAATTACTAATGCGTATCAGCTGTTATAAGAATATATGAAAACAATAGATTCAATTTTCTTTATTGGACACTCTTATAAGAAAATAAAAATGTTGCTAATATCAGGAGGAAATCAAAGATCATGTTACAACACCAAGATAGGCTGTAATGGAGTGAAGAGGTTTGTGCTTTGTTTTCTATGTCTTCAATGACATATTATTTCCTTTTCTAAAGATTACGGTTTTCCTTACATTGTAGAAATTAAAACAGATGAATAGATAATAAATAGATAGATAAATAAATACATAAATAAATAAATACATAAATAAATAAGTGAATGAATAAATAAACAAATAAATAAATATTAATATTAATAAACAATTAAATAATAAATAAAGAGATAAATAATAAATGAATAAATAAATAAATAAATAATAAATAAAGAAATAAATAAATAAATAATAAATAAATTAATTAATAGATAAATAAATAAATAAATATTAAATAAATTAATTAATAAATAAACAAATAAATAAATAAATAAATAAATAATAAATACATAAACGAATAAATAAATAGATACATAAATAAATATATAAACAAATAAATAAATAAATAAATAAATAAATAAATAAACAACCAAATAAATAAATAACAAATAAATAAAAAAACAATGTTATCGTAATGAGAATAGGGAAAACAGTT
>JAPXFY010000013.1:6993540-6996040 GCA_030674185.1 Monoplex corrugatus | reverse complement strand
CATACTGAAAGACAGGCAGAATAAATCAGTTATTCAAAGAATGAATAAAAAAGAGTGACGTAAGTCTAGAGGGACAGACGATACAAAAAGGAAATTTACCAGGTTATACATGTAAGGGGCTACCATACTTCCACCACGAGCAAACGCAGACGATAGGCCCAGCCCTGCAGTTCTGAAACAACCATATCAAATTAGTATCAATTAGTCAGTTAATCAGTCACAATCAGCTATCCAATGAAACGATCAATGAATCAACAATAATTAATTCTCTCATTTACACATTCATTCACTGACTAATGAACTATTAAATAACAAAAATGGCAGATCTGAAAAGACTGCACAAAACTGAATGAATGCATGAACGAACGAACAAACGAATTAACAAATGAATCATAAGCCTAAAACGCAACTACGAAATATCACACAATTTGAATTTTTCTTTGTGTGAAAGTATTGGTTGTGAAAACATTTTGGAAGGATATATTTTCCATGGAAAACAAGAATCAAGAATTCAGTGTCAACCACGTATATCCATATGAGAAAGAGAGAGAGAGAGAGAGAGAGGGAGAGAGAGAGAGAGAGAGAGAGAGAGAGAGAGAGAGTGAGAGAGAGAGAGAGGACAGAGTGAGTGAGAGCAAGAGAATGAGACAGAGTTTTCTGACAATAAGAGAGAGAGACAGACAGACAGAGAGACAGAGAGAGACAGAGACAGAGAGACGGAGACATAGACAGAGAGTCAGAGAGACAGAGAGACAGAGACAGAGACAGACAGACAGACAGACAGAGACAGAGACGGGGACAGCGATACAGAGATAGATACAGAGACAGAGAAAGAGAGTTTTCAGACAATGAGAGAGAGAGAGAGACAGAGAGAGACAGAGAGACAGAGAGAGACAGAGAGAGACAGAGAGAGACAGAGAGACAGAGACAGAGAGACATAAATAGAGTTTTCATTTACCTCAGGTTTGTAGGGAACAATTCCGGGCAGTAGATGAAAAGAGCACAGAACGAACCAGAAACTCCGTACTTTCCCACCAATGTCAGGACGTTGGTGACTGGTCCAACCACAGGGCTTGTCACTTGAAAATCAAACAATCAAGGCGCTTCAAAACAAATTCACTTTGCATCTGCGTTGATGATTGGTCGATATACTAAATTTGTATTTTTTACCAGACATTAAAACCAACTAATCATTAGTTATTTCAAAACAAATTTAAGTTTCCATTTGCATTGATGACTGGTCGATGTGGTACATTTTTATTTTTACCAGACATGCAGTCACTCAGTGGACATGTTAGAATAGTGTCTGCTTAGAAATTCAGCCCACTGCTTATGTTCTTTGCTCATTTGTTTGTTGCTTTCTTGGGTATCGCCTCCGTTTTGCAATTCTTTGTTCATTTGTTTCACAAATCTAAGGGTAGAATCACTTCGCTTGCTGCTTTTCAGAGTTTTTATTTACTTTGCTAATTAGTTGGTTGGCTTGTTAGTTAATTGGCTAACTAGTTAGTTAGTTAGTTAGTTAGTTAGTTAGATAGTTATTAACAAATTTAGTCAGTGAATCACTTAGTTAGTTAGTTAGTTGGTTGGTTAGTTCGTTGGTTGGTTGGTCATTGGGTTATTTAGTTAGTTTGTCATTAGTTTTTTTTCTGTTTATTTATCTTTTCATCTGGTGTGTAGACTGTAATATCGTTTTGTTATGATTAAATTTCGGGTTTTTTGTTTGTTTGTTTGATTGTTTTAGTTTTGTTTTTGTTCACATCTTACCTGCACTCTTTATTTGTTACAGACTTTGACGCCTGTCAATTGTCAGCCATAACAGACAGAGGAAAGTTGTCATTTTCATACACATGCACCCCAGCAGTTAACTTCATTGATGATGAAATGAAAGAAAACCAAGCCTTCATCCTGACTGACTCGATACAGCTACTTCAAAAAGTGCAAAATTGAGTAGGGACCCCATAATGGCACAAAGCAATGAGCAATATCGACCTACAAAATTCCATGTAGATCTACTGCCCTGGACACGCTGGTGTTAAGGGAAATGAACAGGCCGATAAACTTGCAAGCAATGCAAACTATAACCAAATGTTCTCCATCTGGAAAAGTCTGAGGTCTTTAGATGCTTAAAATCGTACATTCGCATTATACCATCATACCATCGAACGCCTTACCCCAAAAAAAAGGGAATAGATAGAGTAAGTGGCCAAAAATCTGCTATGAAAAGAATAACAAGAACTATCATTAATCAGACTAACACTGGTATCATCTCAAAAGTAATACTGCACAGACTCTTACAGTGTGGAATGGAAAGTGTTTTTTTTTCCCGAAACAGAGATATAGGAAAAGTAAAGAAAGGGAAAGACAACTGGAGAATGGGCAAGTTTGTCAAAGTGTCTGTGTGTATGTGTGTTTGTGGTCAGTCTGTTGATTGGTGTCTGTATGTCTGTAAGTTTGTCATGATATGTGTCTACCTTTTGCATTGTTTTATCGTCTACTGCAT
>JAPXFY010000013.1:6991714-6993440 GCA_030674185.1 Monoplex corrugatus | reverse complement strand
CAGACAAACAGACAGACAGAGAGTCAGAGACAGAGAGAACCAGACACATAATTAATAAACCCAGTAGTAAATGCTATAATGATGTCTTGGTTATATTGCAAAAAATTATCCAAGGACAATCATTCCCACAATGCCATGATAATGCACCAAAATAACGATGGCACCATGGAGTTCTATTTTGGGGTAAATTGCCCGGCAGGGTTTTGCTCTCTGCTCTCTTTCAGAAGACGTTCTGTGCCGAGATACGAATACAGCTATTGATAGAGATACACTTAGGATAACGTATAATTGGATGGATCATTTTGTGAATGCAGCTGTCCATAAAGACACAGACACACACACATGCACACACACAGAGAAAGACACACACACACACACACACACACACACACACACACACACACACACACACACACACACAGACAAAGACACACACACACGCACACATACAAGCACGCACACATACACAAACACACGCATATAACACACACACACACACACACACACACACAAATACACACAAACACACACACACGCACACAAACGCACACACACGCACACAAACACTCACACACACATACACACAAACACACACACACACACACACACACACACACACACACACACACACACACACACACACATACACACACATACAAACACACATAAACACGCACACAGAAACACACACACACACACACACACACACACAAACACACGCATACTCACACACACACACACATGCGCGCGCGTGCGCACACACACACACACACACACACACACACAAATACACAAACACGCACACACACAGCCACACACACACGCACGCACGCACACAACGTACACAAACACACAAATACACACTAACAAATACACACAAACACACACACACACACACACACACACACACACACACCACACACACACACACACTTCTACTGTTACAAGCAATCGTTTGGTAGAAAATATCGTTGATAGTTCGCTTTACCTTCTAAATGATGGTAGTGTCACTAGGATCCCTGATGTCTCCAAACACAGGGCGACAGCCATCGATTTGTCTCTGATATCACCAGAATTAGCACCATCCTGTACCTGGGAAACTCACAGAGACACTTTGGGAAGCGATCACCTACCTATCATCATAACCATAACTGACAAAAACATCAGGATGAAAGACAGCTCTCCTGATATTATTCCAAAATATAATTACAAGCGTGCAGACTGGTCCTTATTTCGAACTACTCTTGCTAATCAGGATTACAGACATTATGAAAGTGAAAATGTAGACATTATGTTTTCTAAATTCCAAGAGTCAATTCTAGCCGCTGCAGACATATCAATTCCGAAACTCAAAACTTCTAGATCGAATAATCGATTGGGTAATGTTTGGTGGACAGAGGCATGTGAGAAAGCAGTTCAATATAAAAGGGAGAAATTCAAAATCTACATCAAAAGCCGGAAACCTGAAGATCATGTGGAAATGAAAAAAGCTAACATCCAATGTAACAAAACCATCGCTGAAGCAAAGAAAGATTATTGGGCATCATTCTGCACAAAACAAATTTCAGATTTCAAAGATTTTCATAAAGTCTGGACGAAAATGAATCAAATGAAGAATGGAACCAACCTACAAAGGTGTCCGATAATAATAGAAACATGTAACACATTTCCTTCAGACATGGACAAAGCAGAAACTTTTGTGGAATTATTTGCTAAAAACAGTAAA
>JAPXFY010000013.1:6969214-6974214 GCA_030674185.1 Monoplex corrugatus | reverse complement strand
CACGCATACACACCACACACACACTCACACACACACACACACACAACACAAACACACACACACACACACACACCACACACACCACACACACACAACATGATGATGATGATGATGATGATGATGATGATGATGATGATGTATATTCTTTATTGTTAAACATCATACCACACTGTTTACTAAAATAATATACACAAATCCTATTACAGCATGGAACCTGTAGGTGATACATCACCAGTGACGAAATGGCGAAGGTCTGACGAAATAGAGAGATCTACTCCATGTACAAACAGACCAACTCTCACAACAACCACATATACTCCATTTACAATCAGACACATTTTGTCTGATTTGCCAGTCAGAGCCACCCCATCTGTTATGCAACCAACTTCCTTCACAGTTGCTCAAACTCCTCAAACAGTCACACCTATTCTTCCTGGCTTCAGACCAACTACCACTAGAATATCATTCACTCCCTTTTCAATAAAAGACATTCTTTCTATAATCAGACCTGCTTCCTCTCCACTCAGACCCACTCCTTCTCTGACTGTATCCACTCCTACTTCAATAACATACACTCCTTTTACAGTGCAACATGATTCATTGCCAGTAAATGAAACCAGTCATCATGGGACACTGGCCCCATCCACAGAAATGGATCATGACGGTAATACAGATCCTGCACGCTCTGCTCAGAGCTGTGATCCTACATCTGGACTTCAGCTTTCTACTTACACCACTGATGTTCAGAACAGTGATTTACAAACTGGAATCACTATGGACAATATCACTACTGCCAATAATGTTTCAAGTGAAATTGCTGACCATCCAGTGCCCAACAGGAAGCACAATACAGCTACTTCAATGGTGTTTGGTTTATCTAATACAAATGATGAAAACCAGACAAGGAAAATCCTTGATGAAAGAAGAACCACGAAACACAACAGACAAACATGTTATACGTGTGAAATATGTCCAGCAAGCTTCACTTGGCCTAGTCAATTAAAGATACACAGTCGAACGCATACTGGAGAGAAACCATACTCATGTGTTCACTGTCCTGCAGCATTTTCTCGGCCAAGTCGTTTAAAAGAACATATGAGGATACACACTAAAGAGAAACCATATAAATGTCATCTCTGTCCTGCAGCATTCGCTTTGGCAAGCAGTTTAAAAAAACATATTAGGACACACACAAACGAGAAACCATATAAATGTCATCATTGTCCTGCGGCATTTTCACAGTCAAGCACTTTAATACGACATATTAGAACACACACACAAGAGAAACCATATAAATGTCATCACTGTCCTGCAGCATTTTCACAGTCAAGCACTTTAACACAACATATTAGGACACACACAAACGAGAAACCATATAAATGTCATCATTGTCCTGCAGCATTTGCACAGTCAAGCACTTTAGCACGACATAGTAGGACACACACAAAGAGAAAACCATAAAAATGTCTTCACTGTCCTACGTCATTTGCTAATTCATCCACATTAACACAACATATGAGGATACACACAGATTGCAAAACATATAAATGCAGGGTGTCATGCAAATTGACTCAAAGCAGTCACCTTAAACGTCATATGAAAATTCACCAGGTTGGAAGGCATATGGAAACCACCATCGTAATTTTTTCCAGCTTATCATGGACAGTAACAAAAAGATCAAAGACAACGAGTAAATAGTTGGTCCTTGATGTCATCATTGTCCTGCAGCATTTGCTTTGGCAAGCACTTTAAAAAATCATATTAGGACACACACAAAAGAGAAACCATATAAATGTCATCATTGTCCTGCGTCGTTTGCTCATTTATCTACATTAACACAACATATGAGGATACACACGGGTGAAAAACCATATAAATGTACAGAGTGTCATGCAAAATTTACTCAAAGAAGTAGCCTTAAACGTCATATGAAAATTCACCAGGTTGACTGATCTGTTAAGTCGGTCAAATGCATTGCATCGAGTGCAAGGTTAAAGGATCTGAAGAACCATAATCTTATACATGGATGAATGAACACTGTAGATATGACCGGTCAAAATTGTCTTCATCCCAACTGGAATTCTACGTCGAAGGTGCTGTTATATCGCTACAATGGCAAACTGTTACCTAGACTCTTGACTATGTTGTGTCTTTGTGTACATATGTTGTTTATGTTCTTGTTCTAATCCAGATAAATATTCTGATCATTGCATGTCACTAACATTTTACTGTTTTATACAGCTCTTCATTTGTCGCATTTTTACTTGTCAATATTTTCATAGAATTGTTTTCTAAATAGACGTCGGTAGAGTGAGTGGGTGGTGGTATTCTTAATAAAAAAAACTGTATGTGAATGAGAGATGAAAATCAGTTTTTAAAAATAAAGTTTTTTTCGCACGCACATGTCTGTGTATGTGTGTGTGTGTGTGTGCGTATGTGTATATGTGTGTGTGTGTGTGTGTGTGTGTGTGTGTGTGTGTGTGTGTGTGTGTGTGTGTGTGTGTGTGTGGTGTGTGTGTGTGTCTGTCTGTGTCTGTGTGTCTGTGTGTGTGCGTGCGTGGGGTCTGTGTGTTTGTGAGTTTCTGTATGTGGATATGTGTGTGTGTGTGTGTGTGGTGTGTGTGGTTTGCGTGTATTTGTGTGCATGTGTATGTTTGTGTGTGTGTGTGTATGTGTGTGTGTGTGTGTGTGTGTGTGTGTGTGTGTGTGTGTGTGTGTGTGTGTGTGTGTGTGGTGTGTGTGTGTGTGTGGTGTGTGTGTGTGTGTGTGTGTGTGTGTGTGTGTGTGTGTGTGTGTGTGTGTGTGTGTGTGTGGTGTGTGTGTGTGTGTGTGTGTGTGTGTGTGTGTGTGTGTGTGTGTGTGTGTTGTGTTGTGCAGGTTATGTTTGCTGTGCAAATGAGTACAGGTTTCAGTTACGTGCATATGGGACAAACAGAAACACAGATGCAGACAGACAGATAGGAACACATACACACACACACACATACACACACACACACACACACACACACACACACACACACACACACTCACACACACACACACACACACACACACACACATATAAGAAAAGACAGTTGCACAGATTCAACCCAGCGCCCAGCAGAAATCACAGTTCCTACAAACTGGTGGTCACCACTTTTATTGTTGTTTGATGGACAGCATGTCCACATGTCTCCACGTTACAGACACGAAACCAGTCACGATGTCAGGTGTGAAATAAAGTGTCGCAGAGATACTTATCAATTTGGAAGCCCAAGTTTGACCACCTGTACAAAATGGCAACAGAACAGCAGCATCCAACAGTTATGATCCAGATGTGACCTGGCCCTCTTAGAGTGTAAGAAATCCAAAGCTTTGACACCAGTGGGATGTTCCCCTGTAAGGACCTTCTGCTGTCTACCTCTAGATTATGCACAGTCAATGATCTTATACTTATCTTTAGATGAATTACTGGATGAAATTATCTCAATTTGTTGCTAAAAATGGAAATTTGCGAACTGTCTCCTAAATTCTAATTAATTTGAATGACAAGATTAAATCACATCAACTGGGATCTATTTGCTTATATATTCAACTAGGTTTTAATGATCAACACTTTACATATTCATTTGTAGGGCATATTCCCAGTCTGGCTCAAACGTGTGTCCCAAATGTGCTTTAGGTACGTAAAAATATCAGCTGAATATCTGAAATATAATACTGAAAAAACTCTGGTCTTTGTGATTTAAATCACAGACACATATTGCAAGGTCAGAATATTGCAAGCCAAGATAAGGTTGTGGAACTGTGTTATGACCTTGGATAATGAGTGAGCCAAGATTCTCGCCTATCTGGGTGAACCAGGTTGATGGTGGTTCGCTGCTAACAAACATGGTGGAAGTTTATGTCTGATTTGTTTTTGGTCATCATTAGGGTTTTGCTTCAGTGGCTGTATCAAGCTGCTTTTGGATTAGTTTAGATTTTTCTACATAACAACATGTCTTATTTCCATGTCATCAGATTCACGTTACACGACATGTTCACTGCAAAAAAACAGAATGCAAATCAATATGAACCCCTGTGTCACATAACATTATCAAGCATACAGAGAACAGCGAATGAAGTTTTGTCTCCTGCTTTTCCAAATTACCGTTCCAATGTGCATACTTTTCACCTGCTTCCTGTTTTGCGGAATATCCTCGCCTGGTTTGTGGATCTGCAACACACCCCTTGATTTTCACGTTCAAACTGAGGAATTGGAGTCTTGATGGGGGTCTTTCATCATTTGACATTTGTCGTTTAGTTTGATGCATATGTACTCATCTAATCACTGAGACGTTTTCTTGAGAAAGCTTATTTGGACACTGAAAAGTGGACATCAAGTCAAATTGTTCTCAAATCAAAACAATACAGTATTCTTCCTTGCATGATTACTGTAGAACATCTGGTATAACATCAGTCTCATTAATAATTTATTATGAGGTTGTCATTCGTTCACTGACACTTTTAATTTGATCAGTAGTGAACATTTTGGATTTCGATAAAGAATTACCATTATTATTAAACGTATAACTGTTTAGTGAACGTCAAAGGAAATCTATAATAATAATTATAAATAATCTAAGCGCTGAAACAGACACATACACACACACGCACACACGCACACACACGCACGCACGCACACACACGCACGCACGCACGCACACACACACACACACACACACACACACACACACACAAACACACACACACACGCACATGGCTATAAATGGGGAGAATAAAAGCAATGGAAAATTATAGAGAGCATATTAATCTAAAACTAGATAAGTCTAATCTGAAAAACATCGATGTTTATTATGACAAATGACCAATATAGTAATAGCAAAGGTAATGTAATCCCATATCCCCAAATCCACAGACACAGTTATATGAACTGTCAAAGAGAAAGACATGTATACACACGCATGCGTGGATAATCTACATATACAAACACACCCATACACAAACTCATTCCCCGT
>JAPXFY010000013.1:6944214-6964214 GCA_030674185.1 Monoplex corrugatus | reverse complement strand
CAGGTCCCTGCACAACCAGCCACAGGCGGAGGACAGTTACCACCAGCTGTCCAGGCAACAGCAAGTCACCATATTCCGCCTACGAACTGGACATAACCGCTTAAATCACCACATGTCCAGAAAGCTCCGCCTTGCACCCTCTCCACTCTGCTCCTGTGGACTGGCAGAGCAGACAGCCGAGCACATATTGCAGGACTGCCCTGGTCTACGGAGGCTGAGGGACGAGATCTGGCCAGAGCCTGCCGGACTCCTGGAGAAGCTGCATGGCTGTGTGGAGGTGTTGCAGAAGACTGCCGATTTCGTCATGAGATCTGGTCTCCACGTTTGACGGCGTTAGACAAGAAGAAGATAATAATAATAATAATAATAATAATATTAATAATGATAATAATAATAATAACTACAACAACAACAACAACAACAACAACAATAATAATAATAATAATAATAATAATAATAATAATAATAACATAACAACAATAATAATAGTATAATAATAATAATATATAATGATGATAGTAATAATAATAATAATAATAATAATAATAATAATAATAATAATAATAATTATTATAATAATAACAATAATAAATAATAATAATAATAATAATAATAATAATAATAATAATAATAATAATAATAATAATAATAACATTAATAATGATAATATAATAATAATACTAATAACAATGATAATAATAATAATGACACTGGTCAGGATTAACGATATACGTGAACATAAGGAGAAGATGGAAGAAAAGTACAAGGAAAAGGAAAAACGAACATGATAATGATGAAGATTGTAACAATGATAATTCCGCTGCAGTTGATGATGATGATGATGATGATGAGGAGGAGGAAGATGATGATGAGGATGATGTTTTATGTTATTTATTTTACACATTATGCCACACTCTTTACTAACCTAATGTACACAAATCCTATTCCAGCATGGAACCTGTAGGTGATACATCACCAGGACGAAATGGCCAAGTACTGACGAAACAGAGAGATATACTCCATGTACACACAGACCAACTCTCACAACAACCACATATACTCAATTGACAATCAGACACATTCTGTCTGATTTGCCAGTCAGAGCCACCCCATCTGTCATGCAACCAACTTCCTTCACAGTTGCTCAAACTCCTCAAACAGTCACACCTACTCTTCCTGGCGTCAGGCCAGCTACCATTAGAACATCATTCACTCCCTTTTCAATAAAAGACATTCTTACTACAATCAGACCTGTTTCCTCTCCACTCAGACCCACTCCTTCTATGACTGCACCCACTCCTACTGTAATAACATACACTCCTTTCACAGTGCAACATGATTCATTGTCAGTAAATGGAACCAGTCATCATGGGACACTGGCCCCACCACATCAATGGAACATGACGGGAATACAGATTCTGCACGCTCTGCTCAGAGCTGTGATCCTACATCTGGACTTCAGCTTTCTACTTACACCACTGATATTCAGAACAGTGATCTACAAACTGGAATAACTATGGACAATATCACTACTGCCAATAATGTTTCAGGTGAAATTGCTAATCATCCAGTGTCCAACAAGGAAGCACAGTACTGCTACCACAATGGTGTTTGGTTTATCTAATACAAATGATGAAAACCAGACAAAGATAATCCTTGATGAAAGAAGAACCACGAAACACAACAGACAAAAATGTTATAAGTGTGAAATGTGTCCAGCAAGCTTCACTTGTCCTAGTCAATTACAAATACATAATCGAAAGCATACTGGAAAGAAACCATACTCATGTGTTCACTGTCCTGCAGCATTTTCTCGACCTAGTCGTTTAAAAGAACATATGAGGATACACACTAAAAAGAAACCATATAAATGTCATCACTGTCCTGCAGCATTTGCTGTGGCAAGCACTTTAAAAAAACATATTAGGACACACACAAAAGAGAAACCATATAAATGTCATCATTGTCCTGCAGCATTTGCACAGTCAAGCACTTTAACACGACATATTAGGACGCACACAAAAGAGAAACCATATAAATGTCACCATTGTCCTGCAGCTTTTGCTCATTCATCCAAATTAACACGGCATATTATGACACACACAAAAGAGAAACCATACAAATGTCTTCACTGTCCTGCGTCATTTACTTATTCATCCACATTAACACAACATATGAGGATACACACAGGTGATAAACCATATAAATGTACAGGGTATCATGCAAAATTTACTCAAAGCGGTAATCTTAAACGTCATATGAAAATTCACCAGGTTGACTGATCTGTTAAGTTTGTTAAATGCATTGCATCATTTCCAAGGTTAAAGGATCTGAAAAACCATAATCTAATACATGGATGAATGAACACTGTAGATGTGACCCGTCAAATCTTTTTCATCCCATCTGGAATTCTACGTCAAAGGTGTAGTAGTTTTATAGTTATTACTATCGCCAAAATGGCAAATTGTTACCTAGACTCTTGACTATGTCGTGTATTTGTGTACATATGTTGTTTATGTTCTTGTTCTAATCCAGATAGGTATTCTGATCATTGCATGTCATTAACATTTTAATGATTTGAACTGCTCTTCATTTGTCGCATTTTACTTGTCAATATTTTCATAGAATTGTTTTCTAAATAGACGTCAGTAAAGTCAGTGGGTGGTCGTATTCTTGTTTCATGCTCAATTCTTAATATAAAACTGTATGTGAATGAGAGATGAAATGCAGCTTTTAAAAATAAAGTTTTTTTCTTCGTCAGACATGAAAGTTGTTTTATTTTCATATGCACGCGGGTGTCTGTGTATGTGTGTGTGTGTGTGTGTGTGTGTGTGTGTGTGTGTGTGTGTGTGTGTGTGTGTGTGTGTGGTGTGTGTTCGTTCGTTCCTTGGTTTAACGTCTTTTCACTATAAGTGATATTAGACGGGTAAAAATGGCATGGAGGATGATTTTTTTTTTTGGGGGGGGGGAGGAGGGGACAGAAGGGAACAGAGTAAGAGACGGAAAAAAATTAAAAGGAATCGGCAAGGTCTTTAAAAAAAAAGGATATGGATGAACAGAGAAATGAAACTAGAACAACGCTAACATCAAATGTAAAAGAAAAAATCGTCATAAAAAGCAAAACAAAACAAAATAAGATAATGATAATTAAAATAATAACCTTAAAGTAACGCATTAACAGGACTGTGAACCAATGATTCTGAAATTTTAACTAACAGAATTTGATCTGATATTACTTCTTTAAAATGCTTTTCAAGATAGTTTCCTTGTGTAAACATCTTTGGTAAAAAATAACGAAGCTTTCTGCAGTAAAACAAACAGTGCTACAATGTGAATTGTTCACTGCAAATACATAAAACGTTTTTACAATATTTTGTTTTCAAAGCGTTCAGTTGAATACGAAAATATGTAGTAACAATTAATCTCAAATGATATAACGAAATATACTGCATTTTTTTACAGATATTTTGAACTGAAAGTTTGATTCTTTTTTGAGACACAAATTTTTCATTTAAATGTTCATGAAATCGAATCCATGATGCTAATTCTAGCGACTTGTAAGCATCTTTTACCGAGGTGTTAACATGTAATTCTATGGAATTTTCAGAATGGAGTGCGCTGGATTTAGCTGCTCTGTCAACTACGTTGTTGCCGTGAAGACCAACATGAGAAGGCACCCAGCATAAACTGATTTCCGAGCCATTTATCTTTAAACAGTGTATTAGATGATTTGCCTCAATTATTAAATCAGGTCTTGTGTCTGTATCAAAAGACTGTAAGGCCTATAATACAGATTTTGAATCAACAAACAGAACTACTTTGAAAGGCACAGGCCGAAGGCTTATTAAATAATGCAACGCTTGAACAACAGCGACCAATTCTGCTGTATATATAGATACATTTGCCCCAACGAAAAAAGACTTTTAAATGTTAAATTTTGGAACATAAAACGCTGCTCGAGCGCTCTGATTTGCTAAGACTGACCCATCAGTAAAAATGTGGAGGTGGGTATGGTACTTTTCATCGATGTGTTCAAAAGCTGTGGATAGCGTAATGTTGACATTATCATCTTTTTTAACGTCTGCATAATCGAGATCAAACGTGGCCTTTAGCATTTCCCATGTAGGGATAGGCGTTAACGTTGGTTTCTCGGCTATTTCATCCATAGTTATGTTGGATTGTTTGATCAGGTCAGATACGTAAAAGTTACGGTTGTAATTTGTGATGAAATGTTTTTTGCTCGTTTTGGAAAGTCAATATCAGACCTGATTTTAATTTCTTTGCTCACAAAATTACTTGCTTGTGAAGTAGTTCTAATTGCAAACTTTGCTGTAGCTAGCTTACAATGGTTGTTTAGAGGTAGAATTCCAGCAACTTTGTACGTTTCCAGAGTAGAAGCATGAGTTGGTACACCTAGTGCAATTTTAAGACTTTTGCAGTCCAAGTTCTGAATCTTTTTTAGTAAATATTTAGGTGCATTGAAAAAAAACTTCTTGCGCATAGGATAATTTAGACCTGACCAGCGCTGTTGACAGATGAATCAATATATTTGTATCCATTCCCCAGGGTAATTTGCTTATTATCTTTAGAAAATTTAAGGTTTTTCGTGCTTTTGTAAAAATATAATCAAAATGAACATTCCAGCTTAATTTCGACGTGATGTAAACTCCCAGAAATTTTACGACCTGTTTGTAATTTAACACTTCACCAAGCAATTTGAAAGTAGGCAAGTTATTTGAGTTACCACCAGTATCAAACAGCATCATGTTAGTTTTTTTTCTGCCAAAAATGACAGACCATTTTCTAACATATAGTTTCCAAGGTTATCAAGATCAATTTGATACAATTTCCTGATGTAATTTCGTGTTCTCTGTGGAGTTGTCTTTTTTAACCCTTAGCTGTTCACAAGCCCGCAACCGCCCTGCGAAAAAAATGTGCCGATCCGTTCATAGAGGTTGAGACCGCCCTACCTTTTCCGGCACATGTGTGGGGAATTTCCATCACTACTGGCCTTGCTGTCTTATCGCGCATGTGGTTAGAATCTTGGTCAGTCTCGTGTTGAATGTTCTAGAAATAGTACAAGCATTCTGGGATGGAAGGAACTTTCCATTCACTACTGAAAGACTTAGTTACTAATGCTGTGCTACGTGCTTTCATTCACAACTGTGAGCGTGGGAAAGATGGCGAGTTTCAGTGAACAAGACGAATTTGTGGATTACACTGGAGCAGAGTTGCAGGAATTTTTTAGGGAAATTGATCGTTTAGAAATTGAAGAAGAAGATGAAGAAGAAAAGGAAGATGTAGAGTCGGATGTTGAAGTAGGTGGTGATGATGAAGATGGAAATGACAGTGACATAGACGACGATGTACTGCTGACTGCACTGGTGCAGGCATGACGACCGGTGACACGTGGCAGTGAAGTCAGGGAATTTTCACAAGTTGTTGGGCCTAAACATTCGCTGCCTGCTGATGCGAAACCAATAGACTATTTGTTGTTTGTTTCTGCCACTATAATTTTTTGTCAGTGCTGCTGAAGAGACCAACAACTACGCTGGTCAGAAGATTGCGGCAAAGGGGCAACCTGACCCACTTTGGAAAGAGACGACAGCTGATGAAATCAATGCATACCTGGCTATTCTCATCATGATGGGGCTAAAACATCAGTCCCGTCTATGGTGCTACTGGTCAACTTTCTGTCCGGGACTGTTTCTGGGACTATCATGCGCTAAACACCACAACGCAGGCTACAACCAGCGCTTGTGACACCACTGGTGACACTGCCACTGACAATGACAGTGACAATCACACTGACGATGACAACAACATCTCACCATCATTACAGTAGCTGCAAAGTTGCTGTATAGGCACATATGTGTAAATAGTGTATAGGGAATGAAATCTGTAGACGACCATGTACAAAATATCTTTGTAAAACACTTCTGTTTCTTTCTGTTTATGTTCATTTGGTGACATCGTGACAATTCTTTTCTGTGACATTTGTGTTGTGCCTGTGTATTGGATACTATACTGGAGGAGCAGAGACAGCGTCGGGTAGGACAAGTGTTGTGTTTACAACTAACAAATGTTGTTTTTAGACAACAGACCTTGTTTGTATGCTAACCATTGTATTGTCACCATAAAAATACCTCTGTCTGTGACATCTTTGTTGACAGGGACACGCACACTAGACCCAGGACACACAAAACCACATGCAAATCAAACTATGGACACTTGTGTATATGTGCGCAAAAAATCTTTCTTCTGTACTTTGAAACAAGTGAATGGCAGTATGTTTGTCAGCATGACTGTACTCGGATGAAAAAATGTCAGAAAAATGCGAATACTAGGAGCTAGGTTTACATCTAGCAGTGCAAATGCGAAAGGGTTAAATTAAAGTGATATTCATCCAAGTGCATATCATCAGCATACTGTACTAAAACAACACGATTTGAAAGAGCTTTAGGAAGATCCTGTATAAGGATATTAAATAAAATAGGTGCTATCACTGAACCTTGTGGAATCCCCATGTCGAGGCGTCGTGAAGTAGAATAACTAGCTCCCACTCTAGCCTGTATTGTTCTATTAGCTAAAAAAGATTTAATGTAATTGTACATATTGCCAGATAAACCAACAGATTTTAGCTTGAACAATAAACGTTTATGCCAAACTTGATCGTAAGCTTTTTTTACATCAAAGAAAGTAGCTAAAACACTTTTTCTGCGGGCAAACTGTTGTTTGATCTGAGTCGTAAGTTTAACCACGTGTTCAACTGCGGATCTCCCTTTTCTAAAACCCGCCTGGTTTACCGGAATAACATTATTTTTATCACAGTAGTGTAAAAGTCTGTTTAAGATCAATCTTTCCATTAGTTTGCTCGTGTGGGACGTCAAAGCAATGGGTCTGTAACTGTTTTTATCAGTTTTCGATTTTCCTGCTTTTAATATTGGTATAACTAAAGACTTTTGCCAGATTTGTGGTACAGTTCCGCTAACCCAGCATTTCTACAAAATTTTGTGTAGGAAAATAAGATAGTTTTCAGGGAGATGTTTAATCATTTCAGTCGAAACTGCATCAACACCTACCGAACTCGTTTTGTTGTGTAGAAACAGTATTGTGTTTTTTAGCTCTTCTAAGGTGATTGGAGAATTAAACCAGAGATCATTCTGAGGTATTGGATCAATGTACATGTAGATTGAGTTGTTATCTTCCATTTCTCTGTGATGTTTGCAGTCTGGAGATAAACCTTCAACTTTACTGTTTTTAGCAAATAAGTCCACAAAGGTTTCTGCTTTGTCTATGTCTGAAGGTAATGTGTTACATGTTTCTATCATTATTGGACACCTAGGTAAGTTGGTTCCATTCTTCATTTGATTCATTTTCGTCCAAACTTTATGGAAATCTTTGAAATCTGAAATTTCTTTTGTGCGAATGATGCCCAATAATCTTTCTTTGCTTCAGCGATGATTTTGTTACATTGGATGTTAGCTTTTTTCATTTCCACATGATCTTCAGGTTTCCGACTTTTGATGTAGATTTTGAATTTCTCCCTTTTATATTGAACTGCTTTCTCACATGCCTCTGTCCACCAAACATTACCCAATCGATTATTCGATCTAGAAGTTTTGAGTTTCGGAATTGATACGTCTGCAGCGGCTAGAATTGACTCTTGGAATTTAGAAAACATAATGTCTACATTTTCACTTTCATAATGTCTGTAATCCTGATTAGCAAGAGCAGTTCGAAATAAGGACCAGTCTGCACGTTTGTAATTATATTTTGGAATAATATCAGGAGAGCTGTCTTTCATCCTGATGTTTTTGTCAGTTATGGTTATGATGAAGGTAGATGATCGCTTCCCAAAGTGTCTCTGTGTTTCCCAGGTACAGGATGGTGCTAATTCTGGTGATGTCAGAGACAAATCGATGGCTGTTGCCCTGTGTTTGGAGACATCAGGGATCCTAGTGACACTACCGTCATTTAAAAGGTAAAGCGAACTATCAACGATATTTTCTACCAAACGATTGCTCGTAACAGTAGAACAGTTATTTTCCCAAAATGGGGAGTGGGAATTAAAGTCTCCACCTATTATCCATTTACCACGCTGCTGATCTTGGATCGTGCACAGCCATTCTGTGTTGTGGTCAATTGGACCTGTTGGCAGGTACACTGACAAAACGTTGATGTTTAAAGAATTGCTTAATTGGACAGTGGCAGCACAAGCGTGCATAGCGTCGCTTGATTTCAAAACCGGGGAAGTAAGTAAGCAGTATTGTAACTCTTTGAGTATGTATATCGCGGTGGATACCTTCTTCCCGTGATTCCCACATTCGTAGACTGGAGGATAGTAATAATTGGGGAAATTGGGAAGCTTGGTTGCAACAACAATCACGACTGCAGAATCAAAACTTCACATCTATTTGATGTCAGGAAATGCTCCAAGTACGCCGAATTGGTGGAAAGGGATCTACAATTCTATTGCAAAAACTTGACTTGGGATTGTTGTCGCATTACTGATACTGGTTTATCTCCAACTTTCTATTGACTGTTATTTATGGTCAATAATAATGAATACTTTGATTTTCTGTGTACAGGAGAGATGGGCAGAAAGAAAATTACGCAATTACTTAGACTACGAAGTAAAGATAACAAAATTGTAGCAAAACGATGAAAAGAAAATCACACAGTCAACGTAGAAATAACTTATTGAAGAGATATTAGATTACATGGATAACAAATAACCAATGAACAAAATAATAGCATACACGTCTTCAAATGAACAGAGTGTATAGTCTGACTGAGTCTTGATAGTCGGACTAAAACCTGGTTATTGTATACTTTCAGCAGAACAAATGTCAGAGATGATGAGGAAAAAGTCCTATGTCATGAACGTCAAGAATTGTATATGTAATACTGTTATATCAAAACATTATATGGCCACCATGGTACGTAGTTGTCGAAAAGGTGGTACCGTTCTCTGGAGAATCTGGAAGGGTGTAGCTGTGCTGATCTTGATCTTGCTGTTCTCCTTGGAGTCTCCCAAAACAGGTCTCGAATGTGTCTTCCAAGATTTCCTGCAATAATGCTGCTTCCTCTGGTGGTGGGGTGAATGTCATCTTTTAGAAATTGTTGAGTGGTACGAAGGTTCTCATGTGATAAAAAAGAAATATTTTTCATATCAACAAGTTCAGCAGATAGTAAAGCGTTGAACATATTTCGTTGAACCTCCGTTTGTGCCTGCCGTACAGGGGCAACCTTACTAACGACTAATTTTGAATTAGGATGTTCTTGTGCTATTTGTTTTATGCCTCAAGCGAGATGTTTAGTTGTTGTAGCGATATCTTTGCTATTTAGATCATGCACACCACAGTGAAAAACAATACAGTCTGCAGTATCGTCACATTTGGAAAGGGCCATGTCTAATGTGCTTTTAATGTCATGAGGGGCGGTCACAGGGCACGAGTCTCCTTCGAAGCCGTAAGATCGTCCCAATCTTCTCGAGTTGACACCCCTCAACACAGAGTCGTGGACAGTGATAACATACGGAAGATCATGGTGCTTTTTATGTTGTTTTGGAATAGACCTATTTTCAGAGCGTGATGCAATATGGTTCGGATGTAAAATGACGTCTTTAGCTTGTGTGACGTCATGACGTTGTTCTTTTTTGTTTTTTTTATTTTCTTTTCAGGCATTTTTGCTGCTTGCTGATTTGTTTTGCTGCTGGGTTTTGGTGCCTTGATGTTTCGAGCCTGTTTGTCGTCCTGCTTGCTTGTGTGGTTTTGTTTCAGTACGTCTGCATATGTGGGATGTGTATCATGTAAATCCGTCTGTGTGTGACAGTTACGGGTTGTCATGGTGACGGTCTCTTTTTGTGGTGTGTGTGTGTGTGTGTGTGTGTGTGTGTGTGTGTGTGTGTGTGTGTGTGTGTGTGTGTGTGTGTGTGTGTTTGTGGTATGTGGTTGTGTGTGTGTGTGTCTGTCTGTATGTGTGTGTGGTGTGTGTGTGTGTGTGTGTGTGTGTGTGTGCGTGTATTTTTTGGTGTGTGGTTGTGTATGTGTGTGTGTGTGTGTGTGTGTGTGTGTGTGGTGTGTGTGTGTGCGTGTTTGTATGTGTGGGGGTGTGTGTGTGTGTGGTGTGTGTGTGTGTGTGTGTGTGTTTGTGGTGTGTGGTTGTGTGTGTATGTGTGTGTGGGTCTGTGTGTGTGTGTGTGTGTGTGTGTGTGTGTGTGTGTGTGTGTGTGTGTGTGTGTGCTCAGGATATTGTTACTGAGCAAATGAGTACAGGTTTCAGTTACGTGCGTATGGGACAAACAGAAACACAGACGCACGCACGCACACACACACACACACACACACACACACACACACACACACACACACACACACACAAAAGAGAGACAGTAGTTGCATAGATTCAACCCAATGCCAAGCAAAAATCACAGTTATCACAAACTGGTGGTCACCACTTTTATTGTTTTTTTTTGGACAGCATGACCACATGTCTCCACGTTACAGACACGAAACCAGTCACGATGTCAGGTGTGAAAGAAAAGGTCGCAATGACAGAGATGCTTATCAATTTGGAAGCCTAAATTTGACCCCCCGTACAAAATGGCAACAGAACAGCAGCATCCAACAGTTATGATCCAAATGTGACCTGGCCCTCTTAGAGTGTAAGAAATCCAAAGCTTTGACGCCAGTGGGATGTTCCCCTGTAAGGACCTTCTGCTGTCTACCTCTATATTATGCACAGTCAATGATCTCATACTTATCTTTATTTGAATTATGGATGAGATTATCCCAGTTTGTTTCTAAAAGAAAAAAAATGCGAATTGTTTCCTGAATTCTAATTAATTTAAATGACAAGATTAAATCACATCAACTGGGATCTATTTACTTACATATTCAATCATGTTTTAATGATCAATACTTTACATATTCATTTGTAGGGCGTATTCCAAGTCTGGCACAAACATGTGTCACAAATGTGTTTTAGGTACGTAAAAATATCAGCTGAATATCTTAAATATAATATTAAACAAACTCTGTTCTTTGTGACTTATATCGCAAATACATATTGCAAGGTCAGAATATTGCAAGCCAAAAGATAGGGTTGTGGAACTGTGTTGTGACCTAGGATAATGAGTGAGCCAAGATTCTCGCCTATCTGGGTGAACCAGGTTGGTGGTAGTTAGCTGCTAACAAACATGGTGGAAGTTTATGTCTGATTTGTTTTTGGTCATCGTCAGGGGGTTTTGTTTCAGTGGCTGCATCAAGCTGCTTTTGGATTAGTTTAGATTTCTTCGGCAAAAGAACGTGTCTTACTTCCATATCATCAAATTCACATTACACGACATGTTCACTGCAAGAAAACAGTATGTAAATCAATAAGAACCCCTACGTCACATAACATTATAAAGCATACAGAGAACAGTGAATGAAGTTTTGTCTACTGCTTTTCCAAATTACCGTTCCAATTGCATACTTTTCACCTGCTTCCTGTTTTGGGGAATATCCTCGCTTGGTTTGCGTATCTGCAAAATACCCCTTGATTTTCACGTTCAAACTGAGGAATTGGAGGCTTGATGTTTGTCTTTCATTATTTGACATTTGTCGTTTAGTTTGGTGCATATGTACTCATCTAATCACTGTGACGTCTTCTTGAGAAAGCTTATTTGGACACTGAAAAGTGGACATCAAGTCAAATTGTTCTCAAAACAAAACAATACAGTATTCTTCCTTGCATGATTACTGTAGAACATCTGGTATACCATCATTCTCATTAACAATTTATTATGAGGTCGTCATTCGTTCACTGACACTTTTAATTTGATCTGTAGTGAACATTTGAATTTCGATAAAGAATTACCATTATTGATAAACATATAACTGTTTATTGAACGTCAAAGGAAATGTAAAACTAGATAAGTCTAATCTGAAAAAAAAACATCGATTTTTATTGAGACGAATGACCAATATAGTAATAGCAAAGGTAATGTAATCCCATATCCCCAAAATCCACAGACACAGTTATATGAACTGTCAAAGAGAAAGACACGCATACACATGCATGTGTGGATATATCTACACATACAAACACACCCATACACAAAGTCATTCCCAGCACTTGAGAACACACACTCACTGACACTCACATCATCCAACTTTGATATGTACTCTCACACACACACACACACACACACACACACACACACACACACACACACACACACACACACACACACACACACACAGACACAGACACACACACAAATGTGCATAAGCCTGCATACTGGCAAGTATGCATATACAAACACAACATCAGCACATCTATACGTACGCTTTTTCATATCCACGTATGCGCACAACCACATACACACACACACACACACACACACACACACACACACACACAACACACACACACACACACACACACACACACACACACACACACACACACACACACACACACACACACACACACACACATACACATACATACACAAACAACAGAATAAAACATTTTTCCCTTGTAAAATTCTGGAGAAAACTCCACTGTCATAAATGCACCAAAATACACAAATACAGAATAAGAAATAAAAAAGGTAATGCCATAATAATAATAATAATGATAATATAATAATAATATAATAATAATAATAATAATAATAAACGATAATAATAATATAATGATAATTAAAATATTGATAATAAGAACATAATAAAAACAGTAATGATGATGATAAAAAACGATAAAATAATAATAATAATAATAATAATAATAATAATAATAATAATAATAATAATAATAATAATAATAATAATAACGATAATAATAATAATTATTATAATGATAATAATAATAATAATAATAATAATAATAATAATAATAATAATAATGAGGAGGAGGAGGAGGAGGTGGAGGAGGAGGATGGTGATGATGATGATGATGATGAAAACAATACTTCTACTACTACTACTACTACTACTACTACTACTACTACTACTACTACTACTACTACTACTACTACTACCACTACTACTACTACTACTACTACTACTACTACTACTACTACTATTACTACTACTACTACTACTACTACTACTACTACTACTACTACTTCTACTATTACTAATTATAATGATATTAACAATGGTAATAATAATAATAACTTTGGTAAGTATTAACGATATACCTGAACGTAAGGAGAAGATTAAGGAAAAGGAAAAATGAACATGATAAGAATGAAGATTAAAACAATGATAATGCCACTGAAGTTGTTGTTGATGATGATGATGATGATGATGATGATGATGATGATGATGATGTGTGTATTTAGTTTTACACATTATGCCACACTGTTTACTAAAATAGTGTACAAAAATCCTATTACAACATGGAACCTGCAGATTATACACCACCAGTGACGAAATGGCCAAGGACTGACGAAACAGAGAGATCTACTCCATGTACAAACAGACCAACTCTCACAACAACCACATATACTCCATTTACAATCAGACACATTCTGTCTGGTTTGCCAATCAGAGCTACCCCATCTGTCATGCAACCAGCTCCCTTCAAAGTTCCTCAAACTCCTCAAACAGTCACACCTATTCTTCCTGGCGTCAGACCAGCTACCACTAGAACATCATTCACTCCCTTTACAATAAAAGACATTCTTTCTACAATCAGACCTGTTTCCTCTCCACTCAGACCCACTCCTTCTATGACTGAACCGAAACTCCTATTGTAATAACATGCACTCCTTTCACAGTGCAACATGATTCATTGCCAGTAAATGGAACCAGTCATCATGGGACTCTGTCCCCATCGACACCAGTGGAACATGACGTGAATACAGATCCTGCACGCTCTGCTCAGAGCTGTGATCCTACATCTGGACTTTAGCTTTCTACTTACACCACTGATGTTCAGAACAGTGATTTACAAACCGGAATGACTATGGACAATATCGCTACTGCCAATAATGTTTCAGGTGAAATTGCTGATCATCGAGTGCCCAACAGGAAACACAGTACTGCTACTTCAATGGTGTTTGGTTTATCTGATACAAATGGTGAAAACCAGACAAGGAAAATCCTTGATGAGAGAAGAACCACGAAACACAACAGACAAAAATGTTGTAAGAGTTAAATATGTCCAGCAATCTTCACTCAACATAGTCATTTACAGATACATAATCAAACGCATACTGGAGAGAAACCATACTCATGTGTTCACTGTCCTGCAGCATTTTCTCAGCCAAGTCTTTTAAAAAGACATATTAGGACACACACGAAAGAGAAACCATATCAATGTCATCATTGTCCTGCAGCATTTGCACAGTCAAGCAATTTAACACGACACATTAGGACACACACAAAAGAGAAACCATATAAATGTCATCACTGTCCTGCAGCATTTGCTTCGTCAAGCAATTTAAATCAACATATTAGGACACACACAAAAGAGAAACCATATAAATGTCTTCACTGTCCTGAGTCATTTGCTAATTCATCCACATTAACACAACATATCAGGATACACACGGGTGATAAATCATATAAATGTACAGAGTGTCATGCAAAATTTACTCAAAGAAGTAACCTTAAACGTCATATGAAAATTCACCAGGTTGACTGATCTGTTAAGTCTGCCAAATGCATTGCATCGTTTCCAAGGTTAAAGGATCTGAAGAACCATAATCATATACGTGGATGAATGAACACTGTAGATGTGACCGGTCAAAATTGTCTTCATCCCAACTGGAATTCTACGTCGAAAGTGCTGTTATATCGCTACAATGGCAAACTGTTACCTAGACTCTTGACTATGTCGTGTATTTGTGTACATATGTTGTTTATGTTCTTGTTCTAATCCAGATAAATATTCTGATCATTGCGTGTCACTAACATTTCACTGATTTAAACAGCTCTTCATTTGTCACATTTTTATTTGTCAATATTTTTATAGAAATGTTTTCTAAATAGACGTCGGTAGAGTTAGTGGGTGGTCGTATTTTTGTTTCATGCTCAATTAATATAAAACTGTATGTGAATGAGAGATGAAATGCAGCTTTTAAAAATAAAGTTTTTCTCTTGGTCAGACATTGATGAAAGTTGGGGTTTTTTTGCATGCACGCGGGTGTATATATATATATGTGTGTGTGTGTGTGTGTGTGTGTGTGTGTGTGTGTGTGTGTGTGTGTGTGGTGTGTGTGTGTGTGTTTGTGTGTGTGTGTGTGTGTGTGTGTCTGTGTTGTGTGTGTGGTGTGTGTGTGGTGTGTGTGTGTCTGTGTGTGAGTGTGTGGTGTGTGTTTGTGTTTGTGTGTGTGGTGTGGTTTTGTGTGTGTGTGTGTGTGTGTGTGTGTGTGTGTATGTGTGTGTATGTGTGTGTGTGTGTGTGTGTGTGTGTGTGTGTGTGTGTGTGTGTGTGTGTGTGTGTGTGTGTGTGTGAGTGTGTGCTCAGGATATTTTTGCAAAGCAAATGAGTACAGGTTTCAGTTACGTGCATATGGGACAAATAGAAACGCAGACGCACACACACACACACACACACACACACACACACACACACACACACACACACATACTCAATCACACACACACACATACACACACACACACACACACACACACACACACACACACACACACACACACACACACACACACACACACACACACACACACACACACACAAGAAAGACAGTAGTTGCATATATTCAACTCAACGGCAAGCAGAAATCACAGTTGTTACAAACTGGTGGTCATCATTTTTATTGTTTTTTGATGGACATCATGACCACATGTCTCCACGTTACAGACACGAAACCAGTCACGATGTCAGGAGTGAAGTAAAGGGTCGCAATGACAGAGAAGCTGATCAATTTGGTAGCCCAAATTTGACTCCCCCCCCCCCCCCCCCCCCATTAAAAAAAATGGCAACAGAACAGCAGCATCCAACAGTTATGATCCAGATGTGACCTAGAGTGTAAGAAATCCAAAGCTTTTACACCAGTGGGGTGTTCCCCTGTGAGGACCTTCTGCTGTCTACATGTACATCTAGATTATTCACTGTCAATGGTCTTGTACTTATCTTTAGATGAATTATTGAATGAAATTATCCCAATTTGTTTCTAAAAGGATAATTTTTTTGAATTGTTTCCTCAATTCTAATTAATTTGAATGACAAGATTAAATCACATCAACTGGGATCTGTTTACTTACATATTCAACCATGTTTCAATGATGAATACGTTACATATTCATTTGTAGGGCATAGTCCCAGTCTGGCTCAAGCGTGTGTCCCAAATGTGCTTTAGGTACCTAAAGATATCAGCTGAAAATCTTAAATATAATACTGAACAAACTCTGGTCTTTGTGACTTAAATCACAGACGCATATTGCAAGGTCAGAATACTGCAAGCCAAGATAGGGTTGTGGAACTGTGTTGTGACCTAGGATAATGAGTGAGTCAAGATTCTTGCCTATCTGGGTGAACCAGGTTGATGGGGGTTAGCTGCTAACAAACATGGTGGAAGTTTCTCTGATTTGTTTTTGGTCATCATCAGGGTTTTGTTTCAGTGGCTGCATCAAGCTGCTTTAGGATTAGTTTAGATTTTTTCTGCAAAAGAACGTGTCTTACTTCCATGTCATCAGATTCACGTTACACGACATGTTCACTGCAATAAAACAGTATGTAAATCAATATGAACCCCTATGTCACTTAACATTATCAAGCATACAGAGAAAAGTGAATGAACTTTTGTCTCCCGCTTATCCAAATTACCATTCCAATGTGCATACTTTTCACCTGATTCCTGTTTTGGGGAATATCCTTGCTTGGTTTACTGATCTGCAACACATCCCTTGATTTTCACGTTCAAACTGAGGAATTGGAGGCTTGTTGGGGGTCTTCCATCATTTGACATTTGTCGTTTAGTTTGATTCATATGTACTCATCTAATCACTGTGACGTATTCTTGAGAAAGCTTATTTGGACACTGAAATGTGGACATCAAGTCAATTTGTTCTCAAAACAAAACAATACAGTATTCTTCCTTGCATGATTATTGTAGAACATCTGGTATACCATCATTCTAATTAATAATATATTATGAGGTTGTCATTCGTTCACTGACACTTTTAAATTAATCAGTAGTGAACATTTGAATTTCAATAAAGAATTACCATTATTGATAACGTGTAACTGTTTATTGAACGTCAAAGGAAAATATAAAACCAGATAAGTCTAATCTGAAAAAATCGATGTTTATTACAACAAATGACCAATATAGTAATAGCAAAGGTAATGTAATCCCATATCCCCAAATCCACAGACACAGTTATATGAACTGTCAAAGAGAAAGACACGCATACACATGCATGTGTGGATATATCTACACATACAAACACACCCATACACAAACTCATTCCCCGAACTTGAGAACACACACTCACTGACATTCACATCATCCAACTTTAATACGTACTCACACACACACACACACACACACACAAACACACACACACACACACACACACACACACACACACACACACACACACACACACACACACACACACACACATTCACACACACACCCCTATTCACACACGCACATACACACATACCACACACAGGTACACACAGACATACACACAGACATACACACAGACACTCTCACACACACACATACACACACACACACAAGCGTGCTCACACGTTCGCGCACGCACACACGTACACACGCACACACATACCTTTTACCTTAAGTCTATCTTATCTCTTCTTCACAGTGGAAATGGCAATACATATTTCAGTAGGAACAGTGAATCCCAGTTCAGATCTGTAAAAGAAGATGAAAAGTGTTGCATCAGACAGAAGAGTAGATTGTTTTACCATTTGTGTCTTGTCAACATTAGACACTGTTGAAATGATACCCATCACTGCACGATTCCTATATAGACATCACTAAGGTAAAATCCCTGGTACACATGCAAGCATGCACGAACACACATATGCACACAAACACACACACACACACACACACTGTTGTACACTTTCATGAACGCAAACATGTACACTTCTAACCTTACGTCAATCTTAATCATTCTATCACTGAGGAAATGGTAATAAACACAGTGATAGTGAACCCTTGTTCAGTTCAGTTTGCGAAAAAAAAAAAAGTTGAACACTGGTACGTCAGACCAAAGCTGGTTGTTTGGTTGTTTTGCGATTTGTTTCCAGTAGACGTGGGACACTATTTGAATGATACCTGACACTGAACGTTTCCTGTATAGACGTCAATAAGGTAAATATATTGTCTCACTTTGTTTCTACTTATTTTAACACAACAGATACGGAACAATGAAAGACAATTGTTATTTTTTTGCATATTTTTTCTTCACTGAGGATTTTTGTAACAAAACTGAATGAAGGAAGATCTCATCACCCCATCTGCTAGTCAATATTTGCCCTGTAAGGTTCAATGGTTAGTGCTGGGTAAGGGGCATGGTTAGTGTTAGGGTTATAAATCAAACTATTAAAAATCTTAAAATCTGTGAAGTGGGGAAACAAAAGAGATACATTTCCAGCATTTACATGAGGACATTCATACACACACACACACACACACACACACACACACACACACACACACACACAAACACGCACACACACACACACACACACACACACACACACACACACACACACACGCATACATACATACAAACACACAAACACACACACACATACATACATACAAACACACACATGTGAGCATACGCGCACAAACACACATACAAACACATAAACACACACACGCTCACGCATGAACAAACAAACACACACACATACACACACACCACACACACACATACACACACACAACACACACACACACACACACACACACACACACACACACACACACACACACACACCACACACACACACACACACCACACACACACACACACACACACACACACACACACACACCACAGACACGCACACACACACACACACACACACACACACACACACACACACACACACACACACACACACACACACACACACACACACACACACATATATATATATATATACACACACGCGCGCGCGCGCGCGTGTTCGAAAAAAAAAAACAACAACAAACTTTCATCAACGTCCGACCAAGAGAAAAACTTTATTTTTAAAAGCTGCATTTCATCTCTCATTCACATACAGTTTTATATTAAGAATTGAGCATGAAACAAGAATACCACCACCCACTGACTCTACCGACGTCTATTTAGAAAACATTTCTATGAAAATATTGACAAGTAAAAATGCGACAAATGAAGAGCTGTTCAAATCAGTAAAATGTTAGCGACATGCAATGATCAGAATACTTATCTGGATTAGAACAAGAACATAAACAACATATGTACACAAAGACACAACATAGTCAAGAGTCTAGGTAACAGTTTGCCATTTTGGGGATAGTGATAACTAAAAGATAACTGCACCTTAGACGTAGAATTCCAGTTGGGATGAAGAAAAATGTTGACCAGTCACATCTACAGTGTTCATTCATCCATGTACAAGATTATGGTTCTTCAGATCCTTTAAATTTGGAAACGATGCAATGCATTTGACAGACTTAACAGATCAGTCAACCTGGTGAATTTTCATATGACGTTTAAGGTGACTGCTTTGAGTAAATTTTGAATTACACCCTGTACATTTATATGGTTTATCACCCGTGTGTATCCTCATATGTGGCATTGTATGGTTTCTCTTTTGTGTGTGTCCTAATGTGTCGTGTTAAAGTGCTTGACTGTGCAAATGCTGCAGGACAATGATGACATTTATATGGTTTCTCGTTTGTGTGTGTTCTAATATGGCTTTTTAAAGTGCTTGCCAAAGCAAATGCTGCAGGACAGTGGTGACATTTATATGGTTTCTCGTGTGTGGGTGTCCTAATATGTCGTATTAAAGTGCTT
>JAPXFY010000013.1:6936714-6939214 GCA_030674185.1 Monoplex corrugatus | reverse complement strand
AAAGATTTAGAAGTTCTTTACTGTCAGCAAAAACACCACCAGGCGCAGACTGCAACAGTGACCACAATCTGGTAGTGGGAAGGTTTAGGCTGAAATTGAGGAAAAAGAAACAGACCAAAAGCAACATCAAACTAAACCTTGGACTCTTAAAATCAAATGAAATGATACGTCAAAAATGTAATGTATATGTTCAAAACAAATTCAGTGCTCTGGAAGACGTTGGTGACAGTGAGGAACAATGGACAAACTTGAGAAGTTCTATAAGAAAAGCAAAAAAGAGTTGGATGACTAATGAAATTTTGGGCCTGATGGAGGAAAGGAGGAAGACAAAGAGAAACGAGGAGATCTACAGGAAGATAAACAAGGAGATCAGGAATAGGTGCAATGAAGCTAACGAAGCTTGGCTGAACACAAAATGCAAAGAGATAGAAGAACGACACAAAATTGATCCTCAGGGTATGTATAGACGAATTGAAGAAATTATCCACAGGAAAAATACATGCACATCAATTGGTTGCTCAAAATCGAAAGATGGCACGCTTATCATGGAAAAAAGACAAACTATTAGACAGATGGGGAGAGTACATTAAAGACCTTTTTGAGGATGACAGAAACGAAGAACACATTATAAAAAAGAACTTTGAAGGACCACACAAAATGAAAGATGAAGTTAGAGCAGCACTGAAAAAGATGAAACCAGGAAAAGCCCCAGGACCAGACAACATTACTACAGAGATGATTGAAGCCCTGGAGGAATTTGGCATAGGAAAAATAACAGTCCTCTGAAATGAAATTTATGACACTGGAAAAACCCCCAAAGATATGTCAAAATCAATTTTCATTGCACTTCCAAAGAAGACAGGGGCTATAGAATGCGAACTCCATCGCACAATCAGTTTGATGAGTCATGTAACAAACATTCTGAAAAGAATAATCATGATGAGGACAAGGAATAGAATCAAAAGAGAAATAGCAGAAGAACAGTGTGGATTTGTGGATGGAAAAGGAACTATTAATGCCATATACATCCTAAGAACTATCACAGATAGGTCAGTTGAGATGAATAAGGATTTGTATTTATGCTTTGTTGACTATACCAAGGCTTTCGATCGGGTACAACATGATGAATTGATCAACCAACTGGAGAGACTCAATGTCGATGGAAAAGATCTACAAATAATCAGGAATATGTACTGGGAACAAACAGCTGCAATGAGAATAGAAAACAATATAAGCTCTTTTCAAAACATCAAAAGAGGAGTCAGACAGGGTTGTGTTTTGTCACCAGATCTGTTTTCACTATATAGCGAAAACATCACGAGAAACCTAGAAGAAGACCCTGGATTAAAGGTTGGAGAGAAAATGATAAACAACACTCGATACGCAGATGACACCGTGCTAATTGCAGAAAATGAAAGGAACCTACAAAACCTTGTGAATATACTAGAAACTGAAAGCAAAGGTAAGGGGTTGGAACTAAACAGCAGGGAGACTGAAGTCATGGTGATCAGTAAAAAACATGAAATCCCCTCCTGCAAAATAACAGCAAATGGCACAACCTTGACACAGGTTAATAAGTTCAAATACCTGGGAACGGTCATTTCATCAGCCTGCAGATGCACATCGGATATAGCTGACAGAATCGGCCAAGCCAAAACAGAATTCAAGAAGATGACAAGCATTCTTACCAACAAATGCCTATCAATTAACATAAGAAAGAGAGTCCTTGAATGTTATATAGAACCAATACTCTTGTACGGATGCGAGGCGTGGACAGTCAGCAAGCAAAGCCAGAGCTGGATAGAGGCAGCCGAGATGTGGTTTCTGGGAAGAATGTTGAGAGTTCCATGGACAGCAAAGAAAACAAACGAGACAGTCTTGATGGAGGCAGACACAAATAGATCACTCATAAGAATGATTAGGAAAAGACAAGCAACATTTATAGGCCATTTTATGAGGGAGGGGGATTTGGAGCACATGGTCACAACGGGAAAACTAAAGGGAAAGAGAGCACCAGGTAGACCCAGGGAGAGAATGCTGGACGGACTTGCAGAGTGGCTGGGGATGAGGAGGATGGGGGAGATGCTGGGGGCAACGAGAGATAGAGATGGTTGGAAATCCATGGTCGCCAACACCATGCGGCAGGGCACCTGATGATGATGATGATGAGGGCATAGTTCCAGTCTGGCTCAAACGTGTGTTCCAAATGTGCTTTAGGTACGTAAAAATATCAGGCTGAATATCTTAAATATAGTACTGAACAAACTCTGGTCTTTCTGACTTAAACCACAGACACATATTGCAAGGTCAGAATATTGCAAGCCAAGATAGGGTCGTGGAACTGTGTTGTGACCTTGAATAATGAGTGAACCAAGATTCTCGCCTATCTGGGTGAACCAGGTTGATGGTGGTTAACTGCTAACAAACATGGTGGAAGTTTATGTCTGATTTGTTTTTGGTCATCATCAGGGTTTTGTTTCAGTGGCTGCATCAAGCTGCT
>JAPXFY010000013.1:6906714-6909214 GCA_030674185.1 Monoplex corrugatus | reverse complement strand
TCTTCCTGAGTACTTGCGGATGTTGGTGCATACACCTCTATGATGTTGATATCAAAAGGTTTCCCTCCGAATTTGACCAGTAAAACTCTGTCGGACACTGCCCAGTATCCTTTAACTGCTTTTGATTTGTCTTTGTCCATTATGATGCCTACTCCTCTTTCATGTGAATTACCACCAGAGTATATCACTGTATATTCTCCTGATTTATCATGCCTGCCCCCTTCCATCTCATTTCCCCTAGTCCTAAAATACTGATGTTATCATCACCCCCACATCCATACATACACATTTAAGTATCCACGTATGCGCACAACCACATACACACACACACACACACACACACACATACATACACACACAAACAGACACAAACACACACACACACACAGAGGCACAAATACACACGCAGGCACACACGCACAAATACAAACACACACACAAACATACACACACACACAAACGCACACCACATTCACACAAACACACATTCACACAGACACACACTCACATGTGCGCAAACCTGCATGGTAGTACTTACTTTACTTTACTTTTTACTTTTTCCTTCAGCTTGTACCAGTGGGCGTCGTTGGGAGATACAGTCGTCTGTAAGCAGCAAGACGGGTGGCCTGGAGAAGGGACATCTCGTGAGCTCTGAGGGTGTCTGCCACGTAATCGCTTCATCGTCGTCTTGGTTTTCCTCTGGCTCTCCAGACAGAATATTTGGTGTTGTATGCCTGAAGAGCTGAATGGTTTAGGGGCATATGTATGAGGTGTCCGAACCACTTGATCCTCATATGTTCGATGTGTTGTAGGATTGGTGTTGCTCCTACCATGTCTCGTATCACCTCATTTCTGATTTTGCCCCGCCCTGTCTTGTTCACTGCTTTTTTCAGGCCTTTCATTTCACATGTGACCAGTTTTCTCTCAAGGACTTTAGTTAGGGACCATGTCTGGCACTGATATGTCAGCATTGGTAGAAAAATGGCGTTGATGAGTTTCACCTTAATGCTGGTGGGAATGCTGGGGTGTTTCAGGAGAGGGGCAAGTTAATAGCTGACTGTGTTGGCTTTCTGGCATCTGGTCTCGATTTCTCTGTCTAGTTTGCCATTTTCAGTGAAGATGCTGCCCAGGTATCTAAATTCATTGGCTTGCTTCAGCTGGGTTCCGTTGATGTTGATATCCAGTTTGTTTGGTCTCTTACTGACAGTCATGACCTCGGTCTTGCTGATGCTGATCTTCATGCTGTATATTCTTGCAGCTTTCATTGAGCTGGTCTGTGTGCTCCTGTAGCTGTATCTTGTCATTGTTCACCATTGCCTGGTCGTTCATTGAGTGCCTTAGGGTCTTGGTTTGCCTCCTTCCTAATCTGATCTATATATATCACGTTAGAGAAGAGGAGAGATATTACAGCCCTGCCTTTCTCCCGATGTCACTGGGAACCAGTCAGATGTTCCACCGGTGGTGGGGACTGCACTCCTGCTGTTGGCGTAGATGGCCTGATTGTTGTCTAGCAGCTGGCCCTTAACGTCGTACTGCTCGTGGACCTTCCATAGCTTGTCTCTGTTGACTCGATCAAAGGCCTTTTCTTGATCAACGAATACAAGATGGAGATCTCGGTCCTATTCGATCGCCCTCTCACACAGTTATGGTAGTCATGGTAGTAATCACGCTTAAACGAACACAATCTTCTGCAATCCATACGTACACATTCAAGCATCCTCGTATACGCAGAATCACATATACACACACATGTAAGCACACACACACACACACACACACACACACACACACACACACACACACACACACACACACACACACACACACACACACCACACACACACACACACACACCACACACACGCACACACACACACATGATGGTGATGATGATGATGATGATGATGATGATGATGATGATGATGATGATGATGATGATGATGATGATGATGATGTTGATGATGATGATGATGATGATGATGATGATGATGATGATGATGATGATAATGTATGTTCTTTATTTTACACATTATGCCACACTCTTTACTAACCTAATGTACACAAATCCTATTACAGCATGGAACCTGTAGGTGATACATCACCAGTGACGAAATGGCCAAGGTCTGACGAAACAGAGAGATCTACTCCTTGTACAAACAGACCAACTCTCACAACAACCACATATACTCCATTTACAATCAGACACATTCTGTCTGATTTGCCAATCAGAGCTACCCCATCTGTCATGCGACCAACTTCCTTCACAGTTGCTCAAACTCCTCAAACAGTCACACCTATTCGTCCTGGCTTCAGACCAACTACCACTAGAACATCATTCACTCCCTTTTCAATAAAAGACATTCTTTCTACAATCAGACCTGCTTCCTCTCCACTCAGACCCACTCCTTCTATTACTGCATTCACTCCTAGTGTAATAACATACACTCCCTTCACAGTGCAACATGATTCATTGCCAGTAAATGGAACCAGTCATCATGGG
>JAPXFY010000013.1:6899214-6901714 GCA_030674185.1 Monoplex corrugatus | reverse complement strand
AAGGAGAATACTGTGGTCAATGGTATCGAAGGCTGCAGACAGATCAAGGAGTGTGATTAGAGAGACTTTGCCAGTATCAGTTGCAAGGAGAAGATTGTTGAGAATGTGTAGTAGGGCAGTTTCAGTGCTATGGCACTGGCGGTAGGCTGACTGGAAAGGATTGAGGAGATTGTTGGCAGACAGGTGAGAGTTCAGCTGATTGAGGACGACTTTTTCAAGGAGTTTTGACAAGAAAGAGAGATTAGAGATAGGCCGGTAATTTTTCAGTTCATTTGGGTCTAAATTGTGTTTCTTTGGGAGAGGATGAACAATAGCAGACTTGAAAGAATCTGGGACAGTTCCAGTTTGAAAAGAAGTGTTGATGATGTCAGTGATGAATAGGAGGAGAGTAGGGAGACAGTCGGAGTAGAGAGAACCTGGAAGAGGATCCAGTTCGCAGGTTTTGAACGACATGGATCTGATTGTGTTGAAAATTTCTTCTTGTGAGAATGGGGCAAAAGTATAAGAGGTGTGCCAGAGAAGGAAGGGTCAGGTGGGCATGGTTAACAGGGTGTCCTGTCAAGCCTGTCACGAAGAGTTTGTATTTTGGTGGTGAAATACTTGGAGAATACAGATGGGAGTTCTTCATTTGTATGTTCTGCAAAAGAACGTGTCTTACTTCCATGTCATCAGATTCACGTTACACGACATGTTCACTGCAAGAAAACAGTATGTAAATCAATATGAACCCATATGTCACTTAACATTATCAAGCATACAGAGAACAGTGAATGAAGTTTTGTCTCCCGCTTTTTCCAAATTACTGTTCCAATATGCATACTTTTCACCTGCTTACTGTTTTGGGGAATGTACTCACCTGGTTTGCGGATCTGCAACACATCCCTTGATTTTCACGTTCAAACTGAGGACTTGGAGGCTTGTTGGGGGTCTTTCATCATTTGACATTTGTCGTTTAGTTTGATGTATATGTACTCATCTAATCACTGTGACGTCTTCTTGAGAAAGCATATTTGAACACTGAAAAGTGGACATCAAGTCAAATTGTTCTCAAATCAAAACAATACAGTATTCTTCCTTGCATGATTACTGTAGAACATCTGGTATACCATCATTCTCATTAATAATTTATTATGAGGTTGTCATTCGTTCCGCTTGTACCGGTGGGCGTCATTGGGAGATACAGTCGTCTGTCAGCAGCAAGGCGGGTGGCCTGGAGAAGGGACATCTCGTGAGCTCTGAGGGTGTCTGCCACGTAGTCGCTCCATCATCGCCTTGGTCTTCCTCTGGCTCTCCAGCCAGATATCTGGTGTTGTATGCCTGAAGTGCTGGATGGTTTAGAGGCATACGTGTGATGTGTCCGAACCACTTGATCCTCATATGTTCGATGTGTTGTAGGATTGGTGTTGCTCCTACCATGTCTCGTATCACCTCATTTCTGATCTTGTCCCACCTTGTCTTGTTTACTGCTTTCCTCAGGCCTTTCATTTCACAGGTGACCAGTTTTCTCTTGAGGACTTTAGTTAGGGACCAAGTCTGACCATGTCAACATGAAACACAATACTGCTACTTCAATGGCGTTTGGTTTATCCAATACAAATGGTATGTCAGCGTTGGTAGAAAAATGGCATTGATAAGTTTCACCTTAGTGCTGGTGGGAATGCCAGGGTGTTTCAGGAGAGGGGCAAGTTGGTAGCTGACTGCGTTGGCTTTCTGGCATCTGGTCTCGATTTCTCTGTCTAGTTTGCCATTTTCAGTGAAGATGCTGCCCAGGTATCTAAAATCATTGGCTTGCTTCAACTGGGATCTGTTGATGTTGATATCCAGTTTGTTTGGTCTCTTACTGACAGTCATGACCTCGGTCTTGCTGACGCTGATTTTCATGCCATATGTCTCACAGCTTTCATTGAGCTGGTCTGTGTGCTCCTGTAGCTGTATCTTGTCATTGTTCACCATTGCCTGGTCAACCGCAAACATGAGTTCATTGAGTGCCTGAGGGTCTGGGTTTGCCTCCTTCGTAATCTGATCCATATAGATCATGAAGAGAAGAGGAGAGAGATTACAGCCCTGCCTTACTCCCGATGTTCCACTGGCAGTGCGGACTGCACTCCTGCTGTTGGCGTAGATGGCCTGAATGTTGTCTAGCAGCTGGCCCTTGACGACGTACTGCTCGAGGACCTTCCATAGCTTGTCTCTGTTGACTCGATGAAAGACCTTTTCTTGATCAACGAATACAAGATGGAGATCTCGGTCATATTCGATCGCCCTCTCGCACAGTTATGGTAGTAATGGTAGTCATCACGCTTAAACAAACACAATTTTCGGCAATCTATACGTACATATTCAAGCATCCTCGTATAGACACATGTAAGTACACACACACACACACACACACACACACACACACACACACACATAAACACACACACACACACACACACACACACACACACACACACACACACCACACCACACACGCACACACACACATGATGATGATGAT
>JAPXFY010000013.1:6891714-6894214 GCA_030674185.1 Monoplex corrugatus | reverse complement strand
CGCTTTCCAGAGAGAGAGAGACACAGAGAGAGAGAGAGAGAGAGAGACAGACAGAGAGACAAATAGACAGACATACAGACAAGCAGACAGACAAGCAGACAGACACACAGACAGACAGAGACAGAGTGAGACAGATGAGGAGTAAGAGACCAGGAGAGAGACAGAGATATAGAAAAGAGAGAGAGACAAAAGAGAAAGAGAGAAAGCAGAGGGAGAGATAGAGAGAGAGAGACAAAGGAGTGAGAGAGAGAGAGAGAGAAAGGAGAGAGAGACACACACAGTGAGACAGAGACTGAGATACAGAGAGAGACAGAGAGAGAAAAAGAGATATTGTGAAAGAGAAAGAGAGACAGAGAAAAAGAGACAGACAGAGAAAAGGGAGTGATAGAAAAGCGGAAAGAGAGAGAGGTAGGAGAGAGAGAGAGAGGGGAGGAAGAGACAGAGGGGGAGGGAAAAAGAGACAGACAGAGAGACAGACAGACAGAGAGTGAGAGACAGAGACAGACAGACACAAAGAGATAGAGAAAAATTAGGGTGAGAAAAAGTGAGACAGAAAGTAGAGAGAGAGAAAGAGAGAGAGAGAAAGAGAGAGAGAGAGAGAGAGAGAGAGAGAGAGAGAGAGAGAAAGATAGAGGGGGGTGATCATTTCATGTCTCCAAGGGAGGGATATCTTTCTGTCTGTCCTTGTGTCTCTCACCAAGATGTGTGAGCAGGATGTTTCCAGCTTGTCCTCACCAACTTTGTATCAAAGGTGTGGACCATTGAAGTGTCGTTATGGCCGTAAGATCAAGGTCACATGGGTTAACATATACCTAAATTCAGTGTTTCCTGACGAAGATGTGTGAAAAGCAAGAACCCCTGACAAAGATTACATTCTGCTTTTAAAATCTATAGCAGTCCTCCATAGTCCTTAATCTAAATTTCAATTGGTACATTATCCAATTCCTAATTGACTGAAATTATGTAAGACTTTATGAAAAAAATAAACCACCAACAACAGCAACAAAAACGACGACGACAACAACAACAACAACAAGAACAACAACAGCAACAAACCATGTAAGAGAAAAGATCAGAAAGGAAGAGATGGCAGAAAACCAACACAAAGTGAGTGACAGGATAGAGACAATTTCAACCACGGATTTTTTTTTTCAATAAACTTTTTTCATTTCATTTTTTTTATAAAAACAAACGGACATCAAACGTACATTATGGTAACATAAAATGATCAAAAAGTGTATACATATGAAAACATATTGTTGACATATAAAGTTCATATAGCATACAGAATATACGTGATGATATGTTATACGTTGAGGTCATCCAAAAATTTCTTTCTAGAAAGTGCTGACACTATTCATACTGAAGGAGCTCCCAGTATTACATTCTAGTGGGGGGAGGGGGGATAAAAATTTATCAGATGAACACTTCTTTGTTTTTGTGTTGCAGGAACACATGATGACTAAATAAACTTTGATGTTGAAGGAAGGAGTGGGTGGCTTATGTGAAGTACCACTAAGGTAATGCAGAAAATGGCGCAGCACCTTTCCTGCTGACCTAAACCTGAAGCAGAACCCACGAGGACAGCAAAGGAAGAGGAAGACTAAAAACGAAGTAACACCACATGGGTTGATGGAGATCTACAACTTGTGGACAGACGCTGAAGTGATGACCTCAAAGACATTGCAGACCAAGCCTGTTGGAATGTTCTTGGTGCCTCTTGCATCACACGATACGGAAGCATGTACGTCTAAGTTGCTAATTAAAAAAAAAAGACGTTTCTTGCTATGAATGGTTTTCATTTTGTGTTCAAGAATTAGCGAAGCATCAGGCAATCGAGAAAAGTTAATAACAACCAGAGTGAAAACAAAACACCACCATCAATCTTGTATTGTGACAGAAACATGTAAGGAGAAGGGGAAAAATAAGCAAATGAAACCAGAAGAGAAGAAATTAACTGAAAAACAAAACAAAACAAAACAAAACAAAACAAAACAAAACAAAACAGAACAAAACAAAACAACAACAACAAACACAAAAAGCAGACCTCTTCTCTTTCCCATTCGCCCTTTCTCTCTGTCTATCTGTCTGTTTTTCGGTCTGTCTGTCTGTCTTTCTGTGTCTGTCTGCTTCTCAGTTTGTGTGTCTGTACCTTTGCCTTTACCTATGTCTTTGTGTCTGTCTCTCTGTCTCCTTGTCTCTGTTCTCTGACTCCTTGTCACTGTTTTAAGACTGTCTGTCTGTCTGTTTGTCTATATGTCTGTCTATGCCTGTCTCTGTGTCTCTATCTCTGTCTCTGTGTCTCTGTGTCTCTCTCTGTGTTTTTTTCTCTGTCTCTCTTTCCATCTTTCTGTCTCTCTCTCTCACTCCCCCTCTCTCTCTCTCTGCCTCGTTCTCTGTCTGTCCCTCTCTGTGTCTCTGTCTGTCTCTCTCTGTCTGTCTCTCTCTGTGTCTATGTCTGTCTCTCCCTCTCTCTTTCCTCTCTCTGTATCTTCGTCTC